>CM046877.1:290241863-290841863 GCA_025667525.1 Glebionis coronaria | reverse complement strand
TGCTCTCATTCAAACAAATGAGGATAACTTAAAGTTTCTAAAAGGAGTACCACCAGAATGGAAGTCATTGGCTATGCACTTGATTACTAGAGATGATCTAGATTTTATAGCCTTCGATGATCTATATACTAATCACAGTCTTTGAGCTGAATGTTATAGGAGCTATTGAACTTATAACACCTTCAACATCAAGCAAACCAAACCTTGTCTTTGTGTCTGATAACATCAGCGGTACCTCATAAGATAGTACCACCAGTGGTTCATCTTCCACTCCTAGGTCACAAGGAAGGAATCAATCATCATATAATGATGATATCATTTATTTTTTCTTTGCTAACCAAGATTGATGGACCAAAGGTAAATCTTGCAGATCTATATCAAATGGCTGATGTTGATATAGAAGTGATGGACTTGAAGTGGCAAGCACCTATGTTGTCTGTTTGGATGAACAGACTATTCAAAAAGACTGGAATAAATCTACAGACCATTCCAAGGGAGCCTCTAGGTTTTGATAAATCAAAGGTAGAGTGCTACAATTATGGAAAGAATGGACATTTTGCTAGGGAATACAAAAACAGAGAAGGCTGAAGGAAGTCAAAGGTCCTATAGCAGTAGCAGCAAAGGAAGTGTCTCAAAGAGTCCTGATAGGAGTCCATGGAAGGGAAAACATGTTAATTCTATGGTCTCAGTAGATGGCACAATCAACTGGACTCTAGGATAGGTGTCTGAAAAGCATGGTCTGATGGCAGTTTCTCAAGAAGATTGTGAGGTAGATCCTTGTTCGAAAGATAGTGAGCTTAATTTTAATACTCTTAGAAAGAGATAGAAGAACAATATCAAAAAAATAACACTGATAGTGTAGAAATTTTTGCCTATGAAAAAGCCTTGTAGAAGTTAGAAGCTAACATAGAGAAAGCAACAGAAATTCAAGCTTTTCAAAAAAAACAACTTTCAAAAGCTTTAGCATATCACAAAGATTTTAAAGTTAAGTTGTCTAATGAAAAAGAAACAATTAAAAATTAACAAAACTCTTCAAAGGGTATTAGCAAACTGTTGAATTCTCAAATGGGCTATTATAATACTGATTGAAGATCTTTCATAAAGTATTTTTGAAATTTCTAGTAGTGATAATGAGGGTGTTCCTGCAAATGATAGATATGTAGAGGGAATGAAGGAAGTTCCCCCACCCTTGTCAAGAATATTTATACCTTTGTGAACACTATATGGTTAGAAGAGTCTGATATTGTGTATGGTAAACATGATAAAACTACTAGGATTTAGACTCTAACTCTAGTAATTATAACTCTTGCACCTCTAACTCTAGTGTTTTGACCTAACCAGAACCAAGTGTGACCAAACAGGTGATTTATCCACCTTTAATGAACAACTTTGTCCCTGAAGGATATGTGTCACCACCTAGTTCTGCTCCCAAGCAGGTAAAAACTCCTAGGAAGACCATAGATAAGGACCTTACACATCATAGTAGTATCCAAAGGGGCTGCCTATGCTTTAAAAATACTAGACCAGACTTACCTTTTGGTTCTATCATGAAAAGAAGAGGATGTTTTGTATGTGGTAGCCTAAGTCATTTTATTAAAAACTGTACTCTTCATGAAAACAGGATTGCTAGGCAAAATGCTACTAAAAAGGCTATAAAGGTTATACACGGTAATGGTCAATGTGGGCAAAAGGAAACTAGACCAACATGGGATATGCACAAAGGGTGAATAAACAAAATTTAACTAATAAATATACTCACAGCATGCTAATAGCAACTTTGTTTGTAGAGCGGTACTTTTGAGATCGGGTCAAGTACCGTTGAGGTCTGTTGGGAATAAATTATGGGTCAGTTTACTAGACGCTGTTAAGAAGAATTCAAGCGCTGATAGGATGACATTGGACGCTGACAGCCAAGTGTTGACATTTGAAGAAGTCAACGCTGACAGCCTTGAAGATTGACACTGATGGAATATATCTTCATACGAATCTTTTTGTTTATTTGTTTCTTTATTTGTGTATGGTAAAGATAAGCTCGACATTGTATTTTCTATTATTATCTTTACCTAGAATAGTTGATTCGTAGCTTATTGTACAAGACTTCTTAATCTATAAAAGAAGATCTTTTAGGTTAAAGTTCATTATCAGTTATCATAAGTTTTCACAAGTTAAACCTCTTTCATTGTAATCAAGTTCGATCATTCTAATACAAGTGAAAGTTTGTTTAACATCTTTGTGTTTTAGATTAAGTGTTAATTCCGCATAACACTTAGTTACTTTATTCATAAGCAAAGGTTTCTCTACGTGTAGTACTTGATCTAATCTCGTATACACAAAGCTTAATCGATCTAAGTTTGGGATCAACAAGTGGTATCAGAGCTTGTTGAGAAACTTTTGATCTTTAAGTAACGCAAGAACCCTAAAACACCAAAAACCCTAAAAACCCTAAATTTCTCAAAACCCTAAAAACATCATGTCTGGCACAAATCAGCCTTCTGCTTTGCTACAAAACAACTCCACAAATCCTAGTATCAAAATTCCCATGTTTGATGCCAGGAACTTCGAGCTTTGGAAGTCTAATTTTGAGCAATATATAGCCATCCATGACTACACTCTTTGGGAGATTGTTGAATATGGGAACACATTCAACAAAGCTCAAAAGATTGCTAATGCTATTGCCGCAAGGATAGCTCTTCCTAATTGTCCTGAAGCTGATTAGAAGGAAAAGCCTGAAGATGGAAGAGCTGTATCTGCTGATGATGTAGCCAAGAAAAGGGTGGACATGAAAATCTTGAACATCATGAAACACGCCCTAGGTCATGAGAATCAGCACAAGTACAAACGCTTTGAGTCTGCAAAAGAGCTTTGGGAAGCTCTTGAAGTAGCACATGGTGGCAATGCTGACACAAAAGAAGAAAAGAAGAAGCAACTCATGCATGAGTATGCTGTCTTTAAGGCTCAACCCAATGAGAATCTCAGCAGTGTGAGAAGTAGACTGCTTGACATCACAAGTCAACTTTCCTTCATGGGAACACAGATTGATGACCCTGACTTGAATGCTACTTTTCTCAAAAGCCTTGGTGATGTATGGAAGATTGAGACAAGATCCATTCTTGTCAATAACACCCACAAGACCTCAAGGTTTGATGACATCTTCAACAAACTAAGACTGTTGGAGAATGAATGGCTTTTGGAGAGTGATAATAAATCTTCCAGTAGCAACATGGCCTTCTTCTCACAAAGTGAAAGCCAATTTGATTCCATGAACTCCTATGGACATCCAGTCACTGGATCTCAATGTGTCAACGCTGGATCACAGTCTGTCAGCGTTGGATCATATCCTGTCAACACTTTATACTCAAGCGCTGACACACACAACTTTGGCGCTGATAGAATTAAACCTGCTGGTTTAGATCTAGATACTGTGTGTGCATTCATTGCTTCTTTGCCCAGTGATTCAATGATTACATATGAAGATCTTGAGCAGATAAGTGATGAGCAATTGGAAGCGATGGACATCAAGTGGACTATGGCTCTTGTAAGCTTAAGAGCAAACAGGTTTAATAAAAGGTTCAAGAAGAAGATGACCTTTAATGCTAAGGATGTTGCTGGATTTGACAAATCCAAAGTTGAGTGCTACAATTGTCATAGGATGGGGCACTTTATGAGGGAATGTAGATCTCCAAGAAGATCTGATGCTGGGAAGCCTTCAAGCCAAATGGTTAAGAGCCAAGATCCCAAGGCCATGGTTGCTGTTCAACAAATTGATGGTGTTGGAGGATGGGACTGGAGCCGGAACTTTATGGCTAAGGATGAGGAAGAGGACAGAGCTTTGGTTGCTGAAGTTAAAGAAGAGCATGTTGAATATGCTCTCATGGCACACTCCTCCTCTTCATCAGACAATGAGGTATATGATGATGCTTTCTGTTCTAAGGGTTGTCGTTTAAATACTGAAAAACTAAATCAAGAGATAGTAAAATTATTAGATGAGGCTAGTACTGAAAGATGCAAAGTATCTAATTATCAAATTGCTCTTACCCAAACAGAAAAGACAGTAGCTGAGTATAAGAAAATGGAGTTTGATTTAAAGGATCAAATAAATATCTTAAAACATGAGTTACATCAAAGTAAAGATATTCAAGATATCACAAACAGGGTTAATCTTGATTTGATAGCTCAGTTAGATGAGGCAAACAAAAATAAAGATAATGTGAGTCTTAAAATCCAGAGGTTTGATAAGGCCACACAATCCCTAGGAGAGTGTGTTAGTAAACAAAGATACTCTAAGGACATGAGTGGGATTGGGATGAAAGATTATACTGGTGTTCCACCACCAGCTGGGGATTTCTATGGTGTCCAATCAAAGGACTTATCTTGGACTGGCTTGCCAGAACTCCAAGAGAAGGAATTCATTCCTCCACCTAGAGTGACTTCCCCAGTTGAAGAATACAAACAAAAACTGACTGACCTAGATGAGTGGAAGAAAGCTAACCACACTTTGTTTGTTAAGGGAGGTTTGTTGTGTGAAAGTCCAAATGAGCCCACACCAATCAAGAGCCATGATCCTACACCTATTAAAATCACACACCCTACCACTGGCAAAGCTGTTGACCTTGGCCCACAAACTGTTAGAAAACCTAGTGTTAAGTATGCAGAGATGTATAGGAATACTAGGTCCCCAAAAAGCCAAGTTAGTAACCATGGAACAAGCTTCTTTGCTTCTAGACCTAAGACTATGTCTAGAAAAGCTTGTTACACATGTGGTAGCTTTTCACATTTGGCATACAAATGTGTCAACGCTTCCAATGTCAACGCTGATAGGAACCATTTCAGCGCTGACAAAAGTCAACATAGGTCAAACACTGTCAGACCCAATACCTTTGTGAACAAAAGTTCACAAGTTGTTAGACCAGCCCCATTCTTTTCTAGAGGGTCTAACACACATGGCCTAAGACCTTTCCAAAATTCAAACACTTGGTCCAATAGGCAATGGGTTCCTGTAGCAAACCCTAGGTTCAACGCTGATAAAGGCAATCGGGGCACTGACAAGAGCAATTTCAGCGCTGACAGACACACTGCTAAACCTAGGTATTTGCAACCACAGGGAAATAGGTCTAAAGCTTCTACTAGCTTAACATGGAGACCAAAACAAGACCAAAACCCTAATTCTACTGGTCTTTCTATGACATGCAACAGGTTTCATTATATTTCAAAGGCCATGTCAACACCAATTGGGGTTAACTGGGAATTTCATTCAAGAAGGGATGAAAATGGGGTTGTTATTAGAACCAAGTTCGTTCTTGTTGAACAACCAGATGAATCCAAGTCTTCCAAGGCTTGAGTTCCCAAAGAAAACTAATGTGTTTTCTTTATGTGCAGGGCATTCAGAAGAAGATCAATGATTATGGATATTGGGATAGTGGATGCTCAAGGCACATGATAGGGAAGGAAGACTATCTGACAAACTTCACTCCTATTCAAGATGGTGATAAGGTATACTTTGGAGGGGGCTATGGCACCATCACAGGAAAAGGAACCCTTATTACCAATAATCTACGTTTTGAGAATGTCTTCCTGGTAAAAGAACTGGATTATAATTTGTTTAGTGTATCACAAGTGTGTGATAACAAAAATAAGGTTCTTTTCACTGATACTGAGTGCTTGGTGTTAAGCAAAGATTACAAGCTCCCTGAGGAGAAATACATAGAATTTAGAACACCAAGGCATAAAGACATATATAATGTGAATCTTAATGGAATTAGGATGAATAATAAAATGATGTCATGTTTTTATGCTAAAGCCTCAGTAGATGAAAGTAATCTTTGGCACAGGAGATTAGGGCACATAAACTTTAAGAATATCAATAGACTTGTGAGGCTTGGTTTAGTTGATGGTTTGCCTGAAAAGGCTTTCCACAATGACCACTCTTGTGTTGCATGTCTTAAGGGCAAGCAGCACAAGGTCTCATTCAGGTCTAAACAGGTGCACTCTAGTTCTAAACCACGTCACTTATTGCATATGGACCTCTTTGGTCCAACTAATATAGAAAGTTTAAAGGGTAAATCATATTGTTTTGTCATCACTGATGATTTTTCCAGGTTTACATGGACTTTCTTTTTAGCCAAGAAAAGTGAAACTGCCCAAAGTCTGATTAATTTCATTACCCAGATTGAGAAGAAGAATGGTAATGAGGTCAAAATTATTAGAAGTGACAATGGGGGTGAGGTTAGAAATCAGTTGTTAGATGATTTTTGTGCCAAGAAAGGGATTACTAGGCAGTTTAGCATAGCTAGAACCCCACAGCAAAATGGGGTTGCTGAAAGAAAGAATAGAACCCTAATTGAAGCAGCCAGAACCATGTTGGCTGATGCCCACTTTCCTATAGCCTTTTGGGCTGAAGCTGTTAACACAGCTTGTTATGTTCAAAATAGGGCATTGGTCAACAAAATACATAATAAGACACCTTATGAGTTACTTTGGGGAAGGAAGCCAAATATTGGCTTTCTCAAGACTTTTGGTTGTCATGTAGTTATTTTAGAAACTAGTGAAGCCCTAGGTAAATTTGATTCAAAAGGTGATGAAGGCTACTTCATGGGTTATTCAGTGCAGAGCAAAGGATATAGGGTTTACATTAAAAAGGAAAAACGTATACTTGAAAAAGTACATGTTAGGTTTTTAGAGAGTAAACCTAGTGATCCTGAAAGTGGTCCAAATTGGTTGTTTGACTTGGAACCTTTATCTAGAGCTTTAAATTATATGCCTGTTACTGATCCAGACATTGTGAAGGTAACTTCAAGTGTTTTGGAAAAGAGAATTGGTAATGTTTCAGGTATACAGGTTGCTAAGAAGGATGGACCACCAGCAGATGAGTCATCTCCCACACAAGAATATGTTACACTTCCTATATGGACAGATGAGTATTATGCTGCTGCTGCTGCTAGAAAAGATAATGGTGGTTTCCAAATACCACCAAATACAAACATGCATACTTCTTCAGGCGCTGACAAAGGGAAATCAAGCGCTGACAAGACCAATTCAGACGCTGATGGATCAGACGCTGACAACAACAGTTCAAGCATTGTTAGCCCAAGCGCTGACAAACAAGGTTCAGACTTTGATGACACCTTTGCACATCTTTTCTCTTCCCATTTTGAACAAGGTGGACCTTCTAATATCCATGAAGAGATTCCTGTTGATCAAAGAGAGTCTGATGAAGAAGATATTGGCAACATGGAGCGTGAAGTTGAGGACACCAGAATTTTTGAAGGAGGAGTTCTCACTTCTACAGCAAAGGATCACCCCTCATCTCAGATCATTGGTGATGTTATGGCTCCAGTTCAGACAAGAAGATCCCATCAAAATCTTGGTGGATTTATTGCCAAAATACACAAGAAGGTTGATACCCCTCTTGTACAAGCATGTTTGTTTGCATGTTTTCTGTCACAAGAAGAACCCAAGAAGATTTTTGATGCTCTCAAAGAACCTAGTTGGGTGGAAGCAATGCAGGATGAGCTTCACCAATTTGCTATACAGGATGTTTGGGAGCTGGTTGATTGTCCTAGATATGTGAGACCAATTGGGACAAGATGGGTTCTAAGGAACAAGAAAGATGAAAGAGGTATTGTGGTCAGAAACAAGGCACGTTTGGTAGCTCAAGGATATACACAAGAGGAAGGTATAGATTATGAAGAAGTTTTTGCTCCAGTTGCAAGAATTGAAGCTATAAGAATTTTTCTAGCTTATGCCTCTTGTATGAACTTCACTGTTTATCAAATGGATGTGAAGAGTGCTTTCCTTTATGGAACAATTGTTGAGGAGGTATATGTCATGCAACCTCCTGGTTTTGAAGATCCTGAGAATCCAGACAAGGTTTATAGAGTGAAGAAAGCTATGTATGGACTTCATCAGGCCCCAAGAGCATGGTATGGTACATTGTCAACCTACTTGGTGGAAAATGGTTTTAAAAGGGGCACCATAGATCAGACATTGTTCACCAAGAAGAAAGGTAAGGATGTCTTACTTGTCCTGGTCTATGTTGATGATATCATTTTTGGATCTACAAATCCAAAGATGAGTGAAGACTTTTCCAAGCTTATGACAGATAAGTTCAAGATGAGTGCAATGGGTGAGATGAACTTCTTTCTAGGGTTACAAGTTCAGCAGAAAGAAGATGGTATCTTCATCTCCCAAGACAAATATGTAGCTGAAATCTTGAAGAAATATGGTTTTTCTCCACATGAAAAGGATGCTTCCACTCCTATGGATAGGGAACACCCTTGGGGAAAGATTGGAGCTGGAAAGGATGTGGATGTTAGGCACTATAGATCAATGATTGGTTCATTGATGTATCTTACAGCCTCAAGACCTGACATCATGTTTGCTGTGTGTGCTTGTGCACGCCATCAAGTGACTCCCAAAGAATGTCACCTTTTTGCTGTGAAAAGAATTTTTAGGTACCTAAGATGCTATCCAGATCTTGGCTTGTGGTACCCAAAAGATTCTCCATTGGAGCTTATTGCATATTCAGACAGTGACTATGGTGGTGACAAGTTTGATAGGAAATCCACAACTGGTGGATGTCAATTTCTTGGGAGCAGATTAATATCTTGGCAATGCAAGAAACAAACAGTGGTGGCAAACTCTACAACTGAAGCAGAATATGTAGCAGCAACTGCTTGTTGTAGACAAGTCTTATGGATTCAGAACTAGCTGTTGGATTATGGGTATAATTTCATGCATACCAAGATTTTTATAGACAATAACAATACTTTATGCATTATTAAAAATCCTGTACATCATTCTAAAACCAAACACATAGAAATTAGACATCATTTTATAAGAGATTGCTTTGAGAAAGGTTTAATACAACCAGATAGGGTAGCCACAGAAGATAATGTGGCTGATTTATTAACTAAACCTTTTGATGCTGGACGATTTCAATATTTGGTAACAAATATTGGAATGGTTAATCTCACTTAATATGTGTTTTGGAACCTTTTTGTAAAAGTATGTACAGGATAATGCATTGTTATTGGTCTTTGTGATGATTTAGATTTTTCCACTTTATTTTTCTAACACTGACAAAGGTAAATGTGACGCTGTCAAGTATTATTTTGCCGTTGTTAGAGATATTATTGTCTAACGCTGACAAGAGTTCCTTCAACGCTGATACGTGTTGTCGGGGCGCTGTCAGTAACAAATGTTAGTTTTGTGGTTTTCAATCTAAATGTGTAGGTGGTGGTAGCTTTATGCCATTGGATACAGAGTTGCTTATGGATCTTTGAAGAGCTATTTGGACATGTTTTTGTTTATGGATGATGGTTGGAATATTTATATTCCTATCTTGACATAAATTTTTAATGTTCATATATATTTTAAGAAACTCATGTATCATAGTTTAAGGGGAGGTTTAAGGAACCTTTAGGTCTTTTGGGTATTCTTATAATACTCTCATTACAATTCTAGATTGTGTCCACAGGTGAGTATGGGTTAGTTTTACTAAACCATGAGGCACTGTAGCATGCAAAGTTGACAAACTATGCATGCTGCCAAGACATTTTTGGCCTAGAATTGGTTATGGTCTGATGGGAGACTTGGGAATAGTTTTGTTATGGGTTTACCTAGGAGTTACAAAGAATTTTATGAAATAACTTTGTTGGTAAGTATTTTGGTTAGCAAGGGACACTAGAGGACATTTGTGTCTATCTTGCTTAAGCAAGTGTGCATAAATGGACAGTGCTTGCCGCCCAGTAATTATTATCAACTTGTAAGATATTTCTCTTAGGATAAATTACTTTGTTAAGGTCTTTTTCTTTTTAAATATTTTTTTATTTTTTTTTAGACGCTGACAAGTTTTTCTCCAAACGCTGTTACGTCCAATCGTGACGCTGACAAGGCTTTAGGCAAACGCTGACAAGAAAATATAGCCGTTGGGCGCTGATGGGCTATTTTTGACCGTTGACACCTAGTGGGTCCTACCCAGTTGTTATTTTTTGACTAATCTTTGGCCGTAATTTTGGGGAGTTGTTACTTTTAATTAATGCATAAGATAAGTTATATTTGATTCAATATTTTCATCATTACTCTTTGAATATAACTGCCTCATTTTTGACCAATCAAACTCATGCATCTCTCCTATAAATTTGGCTAACTTTTTTATTCTGGGTATTCATATTTTCTTGTCTAACATTTTTCTCCTAGATTTTTCCCATATCCCATAACCTAAACAACTTTAAACATGGCACCAAAGTTCAACTCAACTAATCTGACATTGGAGTTCAAGAGCCAACATAATATGGTAGCTTACTTGACTGCTGATAATGACTTGTTCCCTCAGTATTCACAAATGGTGGCATTTTTAAATGCATCCTCATTAAGGTATGCACTTTCTCATGTACCATTAGTCCCTGTCGCACACATTAGACAGTTTTGGAACAATGTTAGTTCCACAACAGCTAATGGAGTGACCACATTAACATCTACTGTTCATGGAAGAACATGGGTGGTCACTGAAGCCTTGGTTCGCCAAGCTTTGCGTCTTGATGACGCTGATGGTGTGACTACTCTTGCCGTTGCAACAATAGAACAAGGTCTTAGGGATTTGGGTTATCCTATTCCTGCTGGTAAATCTTTAAATAAATATCATAAGTAGGAATTTCCCTCTGACTGGAAATATTTGATACATGTCCTTCTTCAATGATTAAGTCCAAAATGTACTTCTTTTAATGAAATAAACAGGTCAATTGCAAGTGCTTTGGTTTGTATAACACGTGGGCTTAAGTATAATTTTTCAAAAATGATTTTTGAAGGGATGTGTAAAAATAAGGGAAGTAAAATGACTTTGGCTTACCCAAGATTTTTGCAAATGGTCTTTGATTTACAAGAATATTGTTCTAGGGATCATGACACTTTTTATGAGATCCCTAAACAAAAGAAAACCATTTTTGACAAGATGAGCTCCACAAACAGATCCATACCTCTCACCCAAGCTATGCTTGACGTAATTCAGGCTGCTCAACCACAACCAGACCCTGCACCCCAACTTGAGCCTATCCATGAACCATTACCTTCACCAGACCACATGGACGTTGACCAACCTAATGTCAACGCTGACACTCAAAATGTTGGCGCTGACACAGCCAATTCCAACGCTGATAGCATCCCTGAACAATCCCAAACACCCCTTCACCAATCCACACCCACACAATCTACTTCATCTTCCACCCCCTTACAATCTAGGTTGAATAAACGCCAAAGGACTACTGGAGTGTTCTCCTCTAGTGGTCCTAGCCTTGTAGCAGAGAGAACCACCTCCACAAGTGTGGCTGGTGCCATGGATGAGGCTGGGGCTATTGACACAAGCTTAGATGCTGGTCAAGACAGTCCCAACATCATTAAGACCTCATCCATGCCCTATGATTCTATTTTGGGAGGTCAAATCCCCATTCTAGCTGAGGGCAGATTGGAACCTATGACATTGACTGAATTGACGGCTGCTGTCATTAGCTTGCAAAAGCAAAATGTCAGCCTTGTACAAATTGTCAACAAGCAGGGCCGTGAACTCCAAGTATTGAGGGAGCGGGTAACTGTTTTGGAGAATCCAAGTAGCAGGAGTAGGATGGAGGAATCTTCCAAAGGGGAGGATGAAGAGGATGAGCTGATTCATACAGCCAGTGAGAAGAGTTCACAATTTAGTGAATCTTTAGGTATTGCTGAAGCTCTTACAAGTCTGAAGCAGCATCCTGTTATTGATACATCCAAGGTGACACCATTAAACTTGGAAGGATCTTTCACAGAAACAATGGGCGCTGATATAGGTTTGAATGCTGACACATCCAGCGCTGACAAAGGTAATCGGGGCGCTGATAAAGGTAACTTGAACGCTGACAAAGTTGCAGGTGGTGTTGATGTATTCCAGTCATCAACAATCATTAAAGATGTGTCCACACAGGTTTCTTCTTCTACCTTACCTATTATTGATCCAAAAGACAAAGGTAAAGGAAAATTGGTTGAAGAAGAGGTTCCAAAGAAAGATGCAGCACAAATTGCATTTGATGAACAGTTGGCTGCACAACTTTTGGAAAGAGATTTGAAGAGGAGTGGTAGATCACCATTTGTTGCTACTTCTGAGAGTGAGGAAGAGAGTGGTGATGAAAAAGAAGGAGATAGCTCAGATTCAAGTGTTCAAATTATTGAAGATCCAGAAAGACTTGAATATGGGGATGAGTTAGCAAAGGAAAGATTGAATGATTTGAAGAATCAGATTGATTGGGACCTTCCTGAAATCACCAGAATGTACCATGCTTGGGAAGACAAAGTAATGGACAACCCAGGAATGAGCTTATCAGATCAAATTTGGGGGTTGGAAATTCTTCTCAGGGTACAAGATGACATAAAGGTGATTTTGAGGTTTAATGCACAAGAGGTCAAGACTTGGCTTAAAAGAGATAGAAGGCAGTTGTATTACAAGTTGCTTAGATGCCATCAACCTAGATGGACATACAAGAAGTTGCTGGCTTTATCTTTTGAGGAGCTAGAGTATAGGGCACATCCTATTTGGAGGAAGGTGCAAGAACAAAATGTCTTACAGTTTCTTTCAGAAGAAAGGAACAAGAGCTTGCTGAGGAAATGCAGATTCAAAAGGAGATGAGGATTGCTCAAAGACCAGTGAAGAAAGGAGATCCTCTCCAATTTCCCAAAGATATGGATCCGTATTATCCAACTGAAACTGTCATAAGGAAGCATCTCAAGCTTTCTCCATTGGAAGCTTCAGATTTGGTTAATGTAGTACCTCTAGATGACAGAAATCCAATCATAAGATTTGATGAAGATGAGTGTGGATTTTGGAAGATTGGCAGGTTTGGAAAGGAGGTACATACTTTCACTTCAATTATTTCTATCTTTGCAAGCATAGACAGAGAAGACTTGGTGCATCTATGGAGATTGATAGAGGCCAAGTATACAGCTGAAGCACCTACTTCAGCAAATGGAATAAGACTATGGCACACATTTTTGACTTTGTGTGGTCCAAGGGAAGCAGATCCTGCCATATGGAAGGATCTTGAAGATGACCTCAGTAATCTTCATTGGAGGCTTTATTCTACTTGTGGTGTATTTCATTTAAGCTCAACAAAGTTTTCAGAGTATCTACTTGTGGATGCTAACTATTTCTTGTCCAAAGAAGTACTGGAGAAGATGAAGGAGACACCCTTGGAGATTGATTATACTAGTGACGTGGCCAAAGACTTGATTAGATATGTTTATCACCAACATAAGAAGTTTTTGTAAGATTCCTCCTAAGCCTTAAGTTTTTATTCAGAAACTTGATCATTGGAATAGATATCAAGTTTAGGGGAGGACTGTTGGGAATAAATTATGGGTCAGTTTACTAGACGCTGTTAAGAAGAATTCAAGCGCTGATAGGATGACATTGGACGCTGACAGCCAAGTGTTGACATTTGAAGAAGTCAACGCTGACAGCCTTGAAGATTGACACTGATGGAATATATCTTCATACGAATCTTTTTGTTTATTTGTTTCTTTATTTGTGTATGGTAAAGATAAGCTCGACATTGTATTTTCTATTATTATCTTTACCTAGAATAGTTGATTCGTAGCTTATTGTACAAGACTTCTTAATCTATAAAAGAAGATCTTTTAGGTTAAAGTTCATTATCAGTTATCATAAGTTTTCACAAGTTAAACCTCTTTCATTATAATCAAGTTCGATCATTCTAATACAAGTGAAAGTTTGTTTAACATCTTTGTGTTTTAGATTAAGTGTTAATTCCGCATAACACTTAGTTACTTTATTCATAAGCAAAGGTTTCTCTACGTGTAGTACTTGATCTAATCTCGTATACACAAAGCTTAATCGATCTAAGTTTGGGATCAACAAGGTCAACCTCTACAAGTACCGCCATATCAAAGTCTATAGGTACCGTCGGACAAAGTCTAGTACCGCTAGACCTAATGTTGCCTTTAATACTACCCAGAAAAACTTTTTCCCAAAAGTAAGACCACAATCCCCATCAAGAAAGCCCTTTGATAAGAAACCGATTCAAAAGTGGGCACCAAAAGGGCAAAATTCATGTACCACTAGAAGTACCACTAATACAAAATCGGTACATGTGCAAGTTCTGAACAAGGGGAAAGATATGATTTCCACTTATACTTTTGATTGGCCAAACAACACTATGACCTACATATGCACATCCAGCATCACGGGACAGACTACCTATAAGACATATAAGTATGTCGTCCCCACCGAATCCTAGCCTAATGTGGCTTGGGTCCTCAAAGAAAACTAATTTTTTTTCTTTTTTGTAGGATCATCCAGACAGTGACTTAAAGGATAAAGGAATTATTGATAGTGGATGCTCAAGGCACATGACATGGAATAAGGACTGCCTTGTTGAGTATGAAGAATTCAAAGGTGGTTCAGTTGCATTTGGAGGTAGCAAAGGAAGAATTACTGGTAAAGGAATGATTAACACATGAAATTGGAGTTTGAAGAAGTGTTCTTGTAAAAGAGTTACTGGTAAAGTAATGATTAACACAGTATCATAGATATGTGATAAAATGAACAAGGTGTTGTTCACTAACACATATTGCATGGTAGTCACACCAGCATTTGAGTTATATAAGGACTCTCATATATTTCTCAAAGTACCAAGGTAGGAAAACATGTATACTTTTAATCTCCATACTGTTGTTCCTACATGTGTGTGGCTTTTTATTAGCCAAGGCTTCAATTTATGAGTCAAATAAATGGCATAGGAGGTTAGGTCATGTTAATTTCCAAAATCTTAGCAAACTTGTAAAGGGAAACCTTGTAAGAGGACTAGCTTCCAAGTCTTTTCAAAATGACCTTACATGTGTTAATTGTCAAAAAGGTAAGCAACACAAAGCCTCTTGTAAGACCAAGACAGTTAGTTCAGTGACTCAACCCTTACAGCTTTTTCATATTGATTTATTTGGACAAGTATTTGTAAGGAGTATACATCATAAGACTTTTTGCCTAGTTATTGTGGAATCTATGGATCTTTAGACTCAATGATTAGAAACGATTAATCTACGATGATCATCGGTCATATGAGACTAATCATAGTAGAATAGAACAATAATCATAACAAGGTGTTTGAACAAGACAAATTCTCCCAATACTTACATTTAACATTAACAAATAACCTCTAGGCGTGTATAAATTAAATCCCACGCCTAGACACACAAAAGACACTTTAGGTTTACATTGTGAATGAATGATATGTAAAACCTACGTCTATTGTATTCTTTATATATTATAATACCCATGCTTTCTAAAGGAAACTATATATTAACTAAATATTTTAAAGCATATAACATATATTCTGAGACTGAATCTTCATATATTGTCCACCGTCTTGAATATATCATCATTGGCATATTTAGTTCTTGACTTTTATGTTTTGACTAATCAACTCATAGTTTCGACCCAACAATCTTCCCTTAGTTAATGATGTCAAAACAGTTAGAAAAACGTTTTTAACGTATATTAGAAGTATCAGTCACTTCAACCATATTATTAAAAGTGATTAGCTCGTAGTTAGTTCATTTTATTAGACAGTAGTTACTAACCATCTAGGCTTGGGTATATAAGCCCCCTTTCCTTAATGGAAATGGGTTGGTTGTTTCATTTTCATTTCACATAATAAACATACTTTTCTCTCACTTTCTCTCTCTAGTTTCTCTCTATAGAAACAACAACCACGCTTTTTAGGATCATAGATTATCACTATTCTACAATTGGTATCAAGAGCCATAGGGTGAAATAAGGTCTTTTGTTGTGTTAGTTTTGGTTTTGTGCTCTTTTAATCAAGATTTATTCTTGATTTAAAAAAAATTCGTGTTTTTCACCTTCAATCTTTATTACAAATTGCCTACATAGTTGTGGTTGGGATTTGTGATATTCATATTTTTGATTTTCACGTAAAAGGTGGAAGTTTTGGCTTGAATATTGGGTAAAAGTTCAAAATATCAAGTTCTTGGAAGTTTTTGGTATATAATTCAGAATCTGGTTGTGTTTATTACGAATTTGGTTTGGAGTGCTTATTCCGAATTTTGGAATGTTTAAGATTCAGGAATCTGGTGTGGATTGCTTATAGTTTACAATTTTGGAATCCGGCAATTATTCCGAATTATGTTCCACTTAGTTATTCCGAATTCTACAACATCACACATTCCGAATTCTACTCATATCATTATTCCGAATTCTACTCATACCATTATTCTGAAATCTACTAATATCATGATTCCAAATTTTACACCATTGCACATTCCTAATTCTACAACATTGCACATTCCGAATTATGCAACATTGTACTTATTCCGAATTTTGATTTAACCTTTATGCCGAATTTCATATTGATTGTTATTCCGAATTTGTTTGCATTCCGAATTTAGTATTTGTTTGCATTCCGAATTCTTGTGGTGTATTACATTCCGAAATCTTTTCAAGATATTGATTCCGAAGTTAATACTTAGTGGATATTCAAGATTTGAACTTGGTAATTTTAGAAGAATTCTACATCAACACACAACAAATTTCCCAACTTTATTTCATTGGTCGATCAAAATATAATATTTTTTCTTCAAGTAATCAAAAATGAATCCGCATTCATTCATGCCTACAATGACATCGCTTATGGATCTTTCTGTCCTATCGAATACCGATACCCGTCCATCGTTGCTTATCAAAGAGCTATTTGAAGCATGGTAGGGTCGCATGAAGTCATATATTATGGGAAGACCTAGTGGGAGGCTTATGATCAAATCCATTGAGCAAGGACCATTTAATTGGGGTGAAATTACTGTAGATAATGTGACTCGGCCAAGGGATTTCATGAGTTACCGCCTGCCAACCAACTAATTGCCGGTGTAGATGAAAAGGTTGTCTAGACTATTCTTCAAGCTCTTCCACCCGATATTTATCACATGGTAAGTCAATACAAGATAGCAAAGGAACTATGGGATCGTTTGACGGTTTTTCTACAGGGGACTTAATTATCTAAGCATGAAAGAGAGTGTCAACTTTATGATTTGTTTGATAGGTTCACATACACTCCAAGGGAAACTCTTCATGACTACTATTGGAGATTTACAACATTGATGAATGATTTGAGCACTTAAAATCTAACGATTGCTCAGTTTCAGATAAATACCAAGTTTTTGAATGCGTTGCCTCCAGAGTGGAGCCACTATGCCACTGATGTTAAATTGTTAAGGGATTTGCACAAGTCAAATCTAGATCAACTTTATGCTTTCTTGCAACAACACGAGAAGCATGTGCTCAAGACACGAAGGTCTCAAGGATCTTATTCTGAACTATTGGCATTAATGGCAAATCATCGAATGTTGTCATATCACAACATCTCTCATGATATGGGACAACAATCTTCTTATCAGCCCCTGTATCAAACCCCAAGTTATCCATAGTACGCGATGTTACCACAACTACCTATATCACATCAACTATATCAGCTACCAGCACCATCATCATAAAGAGACTCACATTTATCACCATATGCTCAACAACTATACTCTCGTTATCAACCACCTACAAATCCTGCTATCACATACAACAACCAGAAGTTCTTCAACCCAACTATTCACAACATGTCAGTACTCCATCCAGTGTTTATGCATCTCCACCAGCACCGGTTCTGTATTGTGATGATGAGGTTCCAATTCCCTAATTCAAACAAAGGGATAATCCTACTAACGTGCTAGCACCAACGCCTGCCTAAGTCACTCAAACGTTAAACAAACAAGTTTACAGAGGACCATCTCCAAAAAATAATCAGTTGAGAACTTCTTCTAACTCTCATCAACAAGCTACAATTCAAGACGGTAGGGTCATGGTTCAACCATTTCAGGGGAGACCAAGTTCATCAAATACTGGTGCACGCCCATATAACACTGCTCCAAGGGGAAACACTACTGGGAAGGTGAAGATGATAATATGCTATAATTGCAACAGGGAAGGACATATGGCCAGGGAGTGTAAGCAACCCAAACAGAGAAGGGATGCCCGTGGTTTGAGGAGAAGGTCATGTTGGTCAAAGCTCAAGCGAACGGCCATGAGTTAGATGAAGACGAGTTATCATTTCTTGCGGATCCAGGAGTTGCGGAAAATGAGGGACTCACAACAGTTTTTACTAAAAATGCAGCGTATCAAGCAGATGATGTCGATGCATATGACTCAGACTGTGATGACTTCAACACCGCAAAGGGAGCTCTTATGGCAAATCTCTCGCTTTATGAGTCTGACCAAATCTCTGAGGTACCAAGTTCTACCATTGATACAAGTATTATACCATATCAAGTTGGGCAAGAGTCTCAGTATCTGGAAGAGCCTCCGGTGGCTAGTAATTCAAACGAGGAGAAAAAAATTGATAGCAATATCAATGCAAGTCCCTAGACTTTAAGAGAAATAAAACCGGGTGCTATTACGAATACGACTTCCCCTGCTCAACAAGATTTGGTTATTGTTTCGGCAACTATGCTTGGCCAAATTATTATTGCGGTCCTTGAAACCCTAAGTGTTAATCAGACCTTATCTGTCGAGCTTGCATTATACAACAAAAATGTTCAAACCTTGGAATTAACTCCTTCGACAAATACCTTAACTAATTTCGAATTTGATAGGTTTAGAAAACTTCAAATGGATCATTTACTTGAAATTGAACATTTAAGAGCAAATCTTTCAAAATAAATTAAAGAAAAAGAGTCAGTCGTCACTAATTTTAAAAATCTTAAAACAAATTTCGAAATTCTCGAGTCTAAAATGGTTGAAATGGAAATTAATGCGTCTATTCAAATTAAAAAGTTTGATAATTTGCTTTTGAAACAATACTCCGCTTCACACTTAGTACATTTGTTTGATTCATCTTTTAGAGAATTAAATTTTTGGCGTCTAACACACCTTCCACCTAACCCGGGTTATGCAAAGCAAGTTTTTATCAGCAACCCAAGACTTTATGATGCAACCAAATTAGGATTGGTCTTAGATCCGATTATTATTCCGGATGACCCCGAGTATATGTCAATAGCTGAAGAGAATCGGTCACAAATGCTTTTGAAACATCCTAAGTTTAATTAAGATAAACTTAACCAAGAGTATGCAAGAACGGATTTTAGAACTCGTTTTAATATACAAAGGGAATTTACCACATCTTCTACTTCTGTGTCTACTAAATAGAGCCTTTGTACATTTCCTACACTTGTCAACACGGATCAACCAAAAGAAATTCCAAAGGTTCTTCCACTTGTTAGTACCGTATTGTTAAGCTTGAAAGAGATTCAACAATACTTTACCAGGTTTGACAAGGTCATTAAGGAGTGTACGACTCCAACGGCTCAAAACGATGGAGAATGGGCTTTCGAACACATGAAAGTGATGTTTGAGGCTGAGATCGTTCCATTTGTAGAAAATCTTAAAAACGGTTTTGTATATCTTGGTGACAATCTCAATGTTGAAATGAAAGAAGCTCAAAAAGTTTTTCATGAAATGGATGATGCTTATGAGCAACACTTAATTGAGAAAGAAAAGATTTTGCCTGAATATGACCAATTCTTGGAACAAGTGGCGTCTCTCGATGTGATGAATGTTGTGACTATAAATTGTGCTAATGAGATTACCTCTAGTGTGAATAAATGTGATGATGTACATGATCTCTCTATGAATATTGATGAGACTGTAAACGATGTAGATAATCATTCTTGCACGAATCTAATGTTGAATTTTTAAAGCTTCAAGATTCTTATAAATCACGTTCAAAACGTTTTGACGAGCTTCAACAACATTGTATTCTCTTGAAATCGAACAAAAATATAAAAATGAAACTCCTTTAATAACAAATGATTGTGAAAACAACGTTGAGACAAGTGGCAAGATGATTCAGGTGGTTCACGCATTAGAGGAAGAAATTATGAGACTTAAGAGAGAGTCATCAATCGAGAAAATGGAACTAGAGGATGCAGAGAATAAAAACCCTGCCTTAGAAAATAGAATCATTTCTATGATAGGGGAGTTTGAACGAGTAAAGCAGCATTTCTCACAGCTATATGGTTCACTAGAAGAACGCTTCGCTTTAAATGCGGCAGAGCACAAGTCACTTGTTGACCAACTGAACCAAAAGTGTGAAGAAATCTCTAACTTAAATATTCAACTCATGGACAAAAACATGGTTTTAGCCGAGTTAAAGGAAACACTTCAACTCAAAGGACAAGTAGTTGTTGAT
The DNA here is from genome assembly GCA_025667525.1 of Glebionis coronaria. Lineage (NCBI taxonomy): Eukaryota > Viridiplantae > Streptophyta > Magnoliopsida > Asterales > Asteraceae > Glebionis > Glebionis coronaria. The sequence goes on along the minus strand of CM046877.1, from coordinate 290,821,587 downwards.
AATGAAACTACAATCTCTGCCCCGACCTCTAGTGCTCTAAAACCCAAAGAAATGGTGATTTATAAGAACCCGTACCTTAAGAACAATTCACTGTCATATATGGATTATATGAAAAGCAATTAGGCATGTGATTCTTACAAGGGACATTTTAGATGACTTATATGAATCTAATTCCACAAACAACGATTATAACGCTGCTCATTTATATATTGAGCGGGTTCAATGTTGCTTAGCATATCTTAATTTCATAGGACAACCGGGTTGTGAACCACTCAAACAACCACCCACTACCATTGCCATGACTCCATACAACAAAATTCCAGGAGCTAAACCTTCTTTAGGTACACTCAACAAGGATAAATCAAAATCTGTCACTAATGTTTCTGTGCCTTCTACAGGAATAAATGTTTCTACTAAGGCTAAAGGATCTCAAGAAAAGAAAGATAGGATCAAGCCTTCCACTAGTAGGACTACGAAGAAGAAAGTAGAAGTTCACCTTAGGAATGTTATATCAGATTTAAATAAAAAGAATCATGTAGCTAAGACTAAAGTCCCTGTGCTTGTGCAACAACCTAAGCGTAATGTGAATTCTAATTTGAGATGTTGGAACTGTAATGAATGCATGTTTTCTTAGCGTCATGATTTATGCCTTGCTGACCATATTAATGAAATGTATGCCATTAGGAACAACCTTGAATGGAAGCCAACGGGGAAGAAATTCACCCAAGTTGGATGGAAATGGCAACCCACTGGTAGGACCTTCACTGCAAATGGAACTAAGTGCCCTTTAAATAGGATCACATCCCTCAAGTTATGTGTGAGCGTCCTTTAAATAAGAACATCAGCACTAGCACTAAAAAATGGAAAAAGTGCCATTTAACTAGGTCTGCCTCCACTATTGTGCCTACCAGTGAAGAAGTACCTTAGGATCTTAGACATCTAGAATCTAAGCCGACAACTAGAAAGAAAATTTAGAAATCTAAGAAATCCTCTGCTAGCAAATCTAAGATAATTGTATCTGTACCTGCTAACACAGAGGAACAACTAGATTCCGATACATCGTCTTTGTCTGGTGATATTTTCAGGTGGTCAAATCATCCTCCGGTACTTGGACTCTGGGTGCTCCAAGCACATGACCGGAGACTGCTCGATTCTCAAAAATTTCGTCAGCAAGTTTCTAGGTACGGTTAAATTTGGTAATGACCATATTGCAAAGATCATAGGTTATGGTGAATATCAGATTGGGAATGTCATGATTTCAAGGGTGTATTATGTGGAAGGACTAGGTCATAATTTATTCTCAATGGGACAAATTTGTGATTCAAACCTTGAGGTTTCTTTTCAACAACATATTTGCTTCATTCGTGATTTAGCAGGAAACGGTTTGTTAAAAGGTTCTCGAGGGGATAATCTCTACACGTTGTCTATTCAAAATATGATGGCCGCTTCTCATGTATGTCTTCTCTCCAAAGCATCTAAGACCAATTCATGGTTCTGGCATCGACGGTTATCACATCTTATTTTTGGTGCTATTAACCATTTGGCTACAAAACTAACTTGTTCGTGGTCTTTCAAAGCTCAAGTTTAACAAATATTATTTATGTTTTGCGTGTTCAATGGGGAAAAGCACCATACAAACCCAAAGCTGAAGACACCAACCAGGAACCACAACATCTTTTGCATATGGATCTTTGTGGGCCAATACGTACGGCTAGTGTGAGTGGTAGAAAATACATCCTCGTCATGATGGATGATTTTTCAAGGTTTACATGGGGTAAGTTCTTAGCAACCAAGGATCAAGCACCCGCATATATTATTACATTTCTTAAGATGATCCAAGTGCATCTTAATGCTATTGTTTTGCCGCATTCGAACTGATAATGGAACTGAGTTTGTTAATCAGACTCTGTAGGACTACTATGAAGAGGTCGGCATTTCATATAAAACATTAGTTGCTCGCATTCCACAACAAAAAGGTGTCATGGAAAGACGAAATCGTACAGTTATGGAAGCTGCTAGAACAATTTTAATTTAAGCGAATGCTCCTTTATTCTTATGGGTTGAAGTAGTGGTTTAACACCCCCAAAATTACATTGCGCATCGAAAATACACATTTGGGTGCTAACTTAAACATCATTAGACAAAACACTTTAAACGATCTCAAAATGAGACATTTGAAATATAAAAGGAAATAATTTAACCATTGTCAAATACCATCGACCCCAATTAAAACAAGAGTTTAACAATCATAGTAGCGTTTCGATCCCCTAAAGATCTCAACCAATCAACAAACATTTTTACCAAAATACATGACAAAACATAACTATTTTTATGACAAGGTAAAGAAATCAGTTTTATACCCAATCACCACAAAAGCAACCCATAATCCTTCTCCAGCAAGCTCTGCGATCTATCAACTTCAATCACCTGAAATATATGCTTAAAATCATCAACACAACGGTTGAGCAAGTCTATAGGTTTATCAAATTATATTTGAACAAAAGAGAAAAATCAGTCATAAACATTTAACAAAATTGTCATGCACACAATCTATTGTTCAGGCATTTCATCTTATAGACCCAATCACCACAAAAGCAACCCGCAATCCTTCTCTAGCAAGCTCCGCCATCTATCAACTTCAATCACCTGAAATACATGCTTAAAATCATCAACACAACGGTTGAGCAAATCTATAGGTTTATTAAATCATATTTGAACAAAAGAGAAAAATCAATCAAAAACATTTAATAGAATTGTCATGTACACAATCTATTGTTCAGGCATTTCATCTTATAGCATAAGCTATAAAATTATGTTTAAGCTCATGACACCGACCCGTTATGACCAGTCATCCACCAAAAGGCATGCATGATAAAAGTGAAACCATTTCCCCTATTGAGGTAATCGTTGTAAATTTTACCTTGTCTCTTATTCAAGTTATCCGTCCGAGCAGCGCACTCAGCGTACTAACTCTCGTCTCAGATAGGGGTATCAACCCCGATAGTACTATCAATTGTTTAAGCGGCTATTTCCAACCCACACAAGGGTAAGAAAATAGTTAACGGTTCATGAAATTAGGGCCTTCTACAACTAGGTACTCAACACAATTCAGGCAACATTCGGGTCCAAAGGCAACATACGGGTCCAAAAATTTATTTATAACTTGTGTTCCATTTATTTTTAAATAGCATGTATCCCCCTCGCGGGTCTTAAAAACATTCAAAACAATTACAAAGCAAGGCTATAGACTCACCTTGAGTAATAGAAGTAGCAAGACGATCTTCGACAATAGTTAATGCCCGATAAACACGAAAACCACAACCTATCAAATAAAGCGCGTTCATTAATAATAGACTCAATAAAATCCATACTTAATAACATCAATCTCAAAATAATAAAATCACAAAAAACCCGAAAGAAAAACAATACCAATGACCGATTACTTCCTTGTATATGTTTACTTTATTAGACAATACACTCGATAAAAATCTGTCGGTACATACCAAATGTACAAGCCCATTTACCCCGTTTAAACACGTAAAAAATTTATGATACTACTTAGATAACTCACTTACTATCCATATAAAATTCTCCGAAAAGTTTTTCAAAATATTTTACTTTTAAGACTCCCTGCCCGACACATCTTTGAACTACAAAAACCGGACAGTTTTACGTCATCGACTTATACAACCATTTTAACTTCTATAAACGACTCCATTTGCAAAACCGTCACTTAGGTTTGGAAATAGACTCACCATATAGGGTTTACACTTTTATATCAGTCCTTGACTCATTTCAAAACTTATTCTATAGTCCCCGAGATTCGATCCAAATATCGACAACAACTACATATTGTGCCGATACTCGTCTCCCGGTACACGAATAATCAAACTATCATAACTTCTCACTCGTTTGGAGCTAGAAGCTCTACTTTACGCCAAAACGAGGGTACTCAAAATATCCATAACTATATCTTATTAGTTTAACCATTTTTAAAATATAAGGCATCCAAAAACAGCCTTTTACCCACTGCCCTAAATTACCCTTTAAAATCTTTCATGAAATCATACTTTTGATCAAATTCAACCATTTTTATCCTTATCCTAAGCCCCTAATAACAACATATCCTGACCCTATCACTTGTATAAATCTACAAATCAAAAACCCAAAAATCAAAAACATGTTTTAGCAAAAATAACATGATCCATGCATGATTATCACTAGATAATCACATACATGATCATCTAACAACTTACCAACCATAATTCCCATTCAAAAATCAAACTTCATGCATGTTGATAATTTTAACATCATTAGATTCTACTTTGAATTTTATGATAGGGACTAGTCTGGTTTTTAAATGGATCAAAGTAAAAATCAAACCAAAAATGGTTTAAGGTGGTGGTGTTGGTGACGGTAAAAAAAGAGAGATGGATGGTGGGAAGAACTTTTGGTTAACTTGACATCTATCTGAAAATTAGGTGGAGAAAAAGTATTTATATGGTGGTCCAAGGGCCTCTTTTGCCAATTTGGGATAGTTGTGGTACAAAATGAAAATAGTTAGCTAAAAATCGGGAAATGACTATTAACTGATTTTGAAAATACTCACGGGGCTCGGGTTTCATAAAAATACTTCTCAAAAGTTAAAACGTATCTCAAATATAATAATATTAATATAGTCTCGGTACAACTTAATACACAACTAATAATAAAAACATCAAAGATATAAACATCGAAACAACAAATAATAAAACGTAAAATTTTGGGCATCCGTCGATATCGTAATCACTAATAATCCTCACAATTAGTAAAAATGTATAAATAAGACTTCCAATATTAGTTTTAAATTAAACAACCAAACGTCATATTATTCAAGCTCATAAAAAATTTCAAAAATATTCGTAAAATAAGATTAAATAATGACCTCAGGTTCGGGTTATCACAAGTGGCAACCGCATGTGATACCCAAAACCGCTCTATCATTCGTAAGCGTCATGGAAAAACACCATATGAGCTTCTTCATGGACACAAACCCGATATCTCTTTTCTTCATGTATTTGGTGCACTTTGTTGTCCAAATACTAATAGTGTGAATTTGGGCAAACTTCAATCGAAGGCTGATATAAGAATTTTCATTGGCTACTCACCCACAAAGAAAGCTTACCGGATTTATAATCGTCGTCTTGGCAAGATAATAGAAACTATGGATGTCGATTTTGATGAGCTGATAGCGATGGCTTCTAAGCAACAACTCTAAACCCGCACTTCACGAGATGGGAACCGGTACTATTAGTTCCGGATTAGCTCCCAACAATCCTTCTTTTCCATCATTTACACCACCTACAAGGCCCGAGTGGGATAAGTTATTTCAACCGATGTTTGATGAATTCTTTGATCCTCCTAGTGATGATGTTCTAGCTCCTGCAGTAGTAGCTCCGATTCCCGAAGTTGCAGCTCAAGTAAATGGAAATCAATCCGATGCATCTATAGTCACTACTGAACCGGATGCACCATCCCCCAATAATTCTCAAACTACACCCGAATCAACACCCCTAATCGTTCCTAATGATATTGAAGAGGATTACAATGATCACAACTTGGAATTTGCTCACTTACAAGAGCTTCCATTCCTTAGTTTACCTATACCCAAAAGCCCTAACGGTGCGTCTACATCAGAGGAAGCTCCTGAAACCGTTTACTCCAAACCACCACGGAATGAAAATCACAACACAAAGTGGATAAACGATCACCCAATTCGAAATATTATTGATGACATCCATCGACAAGTCTTAACACGCCATCAACTACAAGAGCATACATTATATTGTTACATTGATGAGTTTCTCTCCGAGAAGGAACCGAAAACATGGCAACAAGCGATGACACAATCGTCGTGGATTGAAGCCATGCAATAGGAACTTATTGAATTCCAACGACTTGAAGTAATGGAATTAGTTCCTTTATCCGACAACGTTAATATTCTTACTTTGTTGTGGGTATATAAGGTCAAATTTGATGAGATGGGTGGAGTTTTAAAGAAAAATGCTAGATTGGTTACTTGACGTTACAAACAAGCATTGGGTATTGACTTTGAAGAATCTGATAGGTGTGAAAACACCCATCCTTTTACCACTTAATTATAATAATAACCAAGCCAAAACGTGTATTTAATGTCATAAAAGTCGGAATTATGCGTGGTTTGTGTTTTTGTTGTGTTTTAGGACCAAAAGATGTAAAAGGAAGAAAACACGGGCTTTCACGGGCTTTTATTGAAGAAAAACACAAAAGACGAAGTCAAAAGATCAAGAGTGCAAAAGGAACGGAAATGAAAAGCTTATTCTGAAGATTTATCGAAGAAAAAGTCTAAAGACGGAAGTTTAACGAATTCAAAGAACCAAGTCTAATAAAAGAATAAATTTATAATACAAGTTCATTTTATCATTCGACATATCCCGAGACAAAGTCGTGAAAGACGAAGAAATTAAAAGACGAAAAGATAAGAAGAAAGAGAGAAGCAAAAAATACTCCTCCCCTCCTCCTATATATACCCTCCTAATATGTCATTAGGAGGGTGTTAGATTTTTAGTTAGACATTTAGGAGTAGATAGATGTTGGAAATACGTTTTACGTATTTAGGAAGATTCGGTCACTCCGACAATATATTAAGTTGTAGCTCGTAGTCTAGATATCTTTATACTAATTAACAAGGAAAGGCCTAGTCCATGTTATGTTTGGACGACCCAATATTGTAATCCCAAGCCCATCATATGGGCTTGGTATATAAACCCCTCCTTAGATGGAGTGGGTGTGGTTTTTCATTCACTTTACACATAGTAAAAGGTGTATTGTTTACTTTCTCTCTCTAGAAGTGTGTGCGAAATCTACCATCTTTCTATCTATTTCTCTCTCTAAAACATAAGCTAGATTTACAATATCCTACAAATGGTATCAAGAGCCATAGGATGATTGTTTGGTTTATGTGTTTGTGTTCTTGATTCATATGCCTATTTTGATGCATTTCACAGAACCAATTTTTTTTTTGTGTTTTTTATGGTTTTTTCTTGATACAAATCTTCTACATAGTTGTGGTAGAGATTTGGTATATTTACTTTGACTAAAAACACAAAGTTTTTGGGTGTTATGATCATTTTTTGGCTTAAAATCTCGAATTGGTTGAGTTTTGTCCGAGAAAAGTGGGTATTATTCCGACAGAATCCATCGGAAAAGGGTTTAAATATTCTGGCAGCTTCCATCAGAAAAGGGTTTATCATTTCGACCATTATTCCGAAGGGTATTCCGATAGTGGTATTCCGACACAGGTTATTCCGACGGTTTTTCCGATGGTGATATTCCGACAGGTTTTCCGATTGGTTATTCCGATAGCTTATTCCGACAGGGGTTATTCCGATAGGTTTATTCCGACAGAGGGTATTCCGATAGATTTATTTCGACAAGGGTTATTCCGATAGGTTTATTTCGACATGGGGTATTCCGATAGATTTATTCCGACAGGGTATTCTGATCAGATATTCCGATCAATATTCTGACGAACCAAAGTGTTTTTGTTCGTCTTGGAATTTTTTGGTCATAGAGAACATATTTTAGGGGATTTCAACATTGTTTCTCAACGTCAACTCACAACAACAGACACATTTACTTTCTCTCATTGTTCTATCAACGTTTGTAAATCTTAACTTATCGAAATGGAGTACACATCTCTTACGGATAAGTCCATCCTCTCGGGTACGAATAATCGTCCACCAATATTGGAGAAGACCATGTACGGGGATTGGACTTCCCGAATGGAACTTCACATGTTGAACAAAGAGAATGGACATCTCATTTGGGCATCGGTGCTCAATGGACCATTAGATTATGGTACTGTGACGGAAGGTACAGTTACTCGTCCTCGCACAACGGGTGAATTGACCGGAGATATGAAGATTCAAGACAAATGTGATAAGTATGCTACAAACACCATTATCCAAGCCCTTCCTCCAGATGTCTACAAACTCGTCAGTAAACATAAAGTTGCCAAAGAGTTATGGGATAGAATTTCTGCTCTAATGCAAGGCACCTCGTTAACTAAACAAGAACGAGAGTGTAAGCTATATGATACGTTTGATAAGTTTGCCTATGTTCCCGGGGAGACTCTCAATGATTACTATTTGAGATTCACTCTTTTGTTGAATGAGCTCAATATCTATGGCATGGCAATTCCTACATTTGAATTAAACACCAAGTATTTGAACACCCTTCCTTCAGAATGGCGTATGTACGTGACGGCTGTTAAATTGGCTAAGGACTTGCATAACACCAATGTAGATCAACTTCAAGCTTTTCTTCAACAACACGAATGCCATGTGATCGAGGCTCGGTTGTCTACACCACAAGTTCGTGATCCACTTGCCATGTATGCTTCTTAACAAATGACCCCCAACAAAACATGGCTTACACTTATCAACAACAATCATACTTGCAGCAACCACCACAACACACATATCATCAACCACAACAACCATCTTATCAACCACTGATGATGCCACAACAAGCATATCAAAAAAGTGTTCTTCCACAGCCTTATCCACAGCTACCAGCACATCAGGCATCACCCTCACAAGCTAACACTTCTCCTATGGGCTATACTCCTCAGCAAGGATATTTTCCAATTGAAGCACCACAAGCACAAGCCTTCTACTCTAATGAACTTCCACCAATTCAACCACCGGTCTTTACTCCAAATGATACGCCTATTGATGTCTTAAACTATCTCACTCCCTACTTGTCAAAACTTGTTGCTACTAGAGGTTTTCCACCAACAAACAATCAGCTCCGCAACTCTTCAAATCCTCGACAACAAGCCACTGTTCAAGATGGTCAAGTGACGGTGCAACCTATTCAGGGAAGGCAAAATTCATATGGACCTCCTACAAGGACCGTGAATGCTTAATCTGTTGTGACAATCCGTCAATTTATGGTTGATATTTTATTCTCAAGTATTATTTAAAAAAATTATTTTAATGTTATATTATGAACTCACTTATTTTTGGGAAGAAATTTGGGTTTACATCTTGAAGTAGCATCGACTACGTCTAAACCGGAGGATCCTACGTTATGTGCTTACGTTTACATACACCGTTTTTGGTGACAGTCCGACATTTCAGAAAATAAATTATCAGTGAATATTATTTTGGGATTTTAAATTTGTGTTGGTTCATAAACTCACAAATTTACGAGAAGAGATTAGGACTTACGTGAATAATTTAACGTCCTTTACGACTAAACCGGAAACCTTAGGATTACGTATTTATGTTTTCGAACTTCGTTTTTGATGAGACAGATTTTATTAGATTCGTTTTGTGCCATTGATTCATAATTTATAAAAACGTTTTTCGTAAAACGACCCGAGGGCACGCAAATCGAGGAAACTAGAATCGAGGAATACCCGTAAATTAGTGGGATGAGACAAAACAAAATTTTCCCCACCCCACTAATATGGGACGACCCAAGCATGCTACACCTCACCCATTATGTGTCCAAGCTGCACTAGGAAGCCAAGACACTTATATAACTTTGCTTAATACCATGTTCCTTAAACCATTTCCACCAAAACACAACATGAAAAACCACTAGCATCTCTCCTCTCTCTCTCTCTATACCATCCGTCCCATCTCAAATAAAAACACCCATTTTGATCTTGATTTAACCATGAAATCCTATGTTATTCATACATATGATGATGCCCTCTTGAAGCTCTATTGAATGGTGGTGATTATAACATCAAAAAAGAAGTTTCATTGGTGTCTTGGGGCCGATTTTCCACAAGATTTTCATTAAGATAGGTGATCTTGAAGTTGATATTGGTATATCAAAAGTTTTGCCATCAAAATCCAAGCCTTGTTCATCAACCTCATCTTTTCATCACTATGGTGGTATAAGGATCATTCTTCCTATCCTTCTTGTTATTTTGATTATGTAATCTTGTATTTTTTTTTTACTTATGTATATGTATATGATGATGAATGATGATTAAAATATTATGTGGGGATTTGGTGTTGATAGATTTGATTAAAAAGATTAAAAGCTACATAAAAGGATGTTAAAATCATGGCTAAATTTGGAGGCTGTATAAAACAGTAAAGAATCTTATGATAAACTGAAAAAATGGCTTGGATAAATTAATATACAGTAAGCTATGAGTCTTATACAAATGTGAGAGTTGGCCATGCAATGGAATCATCAAAATGAGTGAGATATGATCAAAACAAGTTTAGAGTGCAAATCTGCCTACACTGTTTTGGACGAATTTATTAAAATACTTAGATGTTGATTCATCATTATCTATAGGAATAAAATAAAGCACATATCATGTAATTTCTGTGATAAAGATTTGAGGTCGTGTCTCCATATAGAACTCTAGATATGGACATTTTAGTGAACTTAAAATTTAGGACTGATTTTGTGAAATTAAAGTTTAATATTATTATATAAGCACTCAAATAAATATAGTATAAAATGTGAATTAAAATCCACTAACTTATATATTACATTTATATAAATATGTATAAGGATAAATAAATGGAAATTTTATAAAAATGGTAGTTTGGTAAGTTTTATAAGTTTTATAAGTTATAAAAACTATAAACATGATTTTTACGTCTTTTCGGCTAATACCGTAAAATTAACGTTTTTCATCAATTAAAACTTAGACGATCGGACCCGTCTAATGTAAACTTTTTAAAAGTCATATACTGATATATAAGTACTTAATACAAGTAAAAACCGATAAAACCGGAACTACATAACATACGGACATTAACGGGCTAAGTTAACATTATTGGACTAATAATCCAACTAAATGGACTAAACACTTATAAATTTACTTACTGGGCTAAACCCACTTGGGCCCAACATGAAAAGTATAATACTGATAATAAAGGTGTAAAATGGACTAATATAAAGTATTGGGCTTGTAATATGCTTATTGGGCCTAAAACATGTAAATAAGTAAAACTAGTAAAACTAGTATAAAAATGTTACCAACACATAAACACTATAATGAATGAGTAAAAATGTATAAACCCACTTGATCATCATCATATGTATAAAATCATCATATGTATACATAATTGTTATTTTTATAAGTCACTGGAAAAGAGTCTAAGACAAGTATTATTTGTGTAGGTTTCCGTGATTGAAGCACGTACCGTACATCCGAATCGCCGATAACCGCCTTCCCACATCAAAGTGAGTTCATAGTCTCGCACTCTTTTAAATGTTTTTATGAAATGTTTTATAAACCCGTGAGGGAGATAACATGTTAGTTCTTATAAAATAGGACACTAGTTGTACCGAATGTCTGTTTATTGATTTGGACCTTAATGATTGTATGACCCGATGAATGATTAAATGACCCGATAGATGAAATGAAATGGATTATTAAAGTTAGGTTATGTCACTAAAAGTCCCATTAGCATGAATTGTTAACTACCGGGATTTGGTAGACGCTTATGCATATAATAGTACTATTTGGGGACGATCACCCCAGTTCGCGCCTTGACGGTTGATCCCCGTCGTGCCACATTGATTGGTAAGCGAATTTATGTATGAGAAGATTTTCTTAGCGTGATATTGTGACGACACGCTAATTTAGATGGGCCAATGAGTTTCGGGTTAGCTACCCGTTGTTTGTTGTAGTAAGGTAACAATGTCATGCGGCTTGAAATAATCCAAAAATAACGAAATACTGCTAAACGCACTGAATTACGATATATTGCCTGACTAGCAATACGGGGTCTTATTATTGATATTATGTTCGTGTTTTGGTTTTACATAACCATATTCATATAACGGTTTTTATTTACTCTATACAACGTTAAACGTATTGTATAATGTTTTTACGATTATGGTTCGTATAATGATTTTGAAGGCAAAAGCCTATATTATAATTTTTGATAAGGATTCGTAAAAAATGACTTTGGCTATTTTATGGCCCATAACAAAGATTTGTACAAAATGATTTTCGGTAATAATTTTATACCGATGTTATATTGATGGATTTCATTAAACTCTATGAATTCACTCGGCGTTATTGCTGACCTTTTCTTTTAACATGTCTTATCTCAGGTACTTGAAGGTAATTCTCGGGAAGACAACAAGAATTCATGGCCCGCACTTAAATAACAATTTCCATTCAAATACTTTGTAAAATTTGTATGAAATAATATGACTTGGGTCTTTTGTAAGTTTGATATTTATGAATGGAAATGCTTTATTATTAAACGACGTGATTTTTAAGCGTTGTCTATGATGTGAGTAATATGTTATCCCGTAACACCAACGAGTCTTCCGCTGTATTAAATTATGTAAATTTGGGGGTGTTACAGTTTGGTACCAGAGCTCTCGTATAGAGAATGAAAGATTTTTAAAACCAAGGTTTTGAATAAAACATTTCAAAATCTTTTAACTATAAACATTTTTCTAAAAATGTCTAAAAATCTTTTGACTATAACGGTGCCGAAGAATTCCAGAGTTACCGACAAGGCCAGATTGAGAATTGTTATTTTAATATATATATATATATATATATATATATATATATATATATATATATATATATATATATATATATATATATATATATATATATATATATATATATATATATATATATATATAACTTGGATTATATATATATATATATATATATATATATATATATATATATATATATATATATATATATATATATATATATATATATATATATATATATATATATATATATATATATATATATATATATATATATATATATAAATGATGTAATTTGATTACATGATTGTTCGATGATTATTTCTATATTTATACGAGGTATTTATACGACGTAGATTGTCACAAGGAACCCTAAATCCCCTAGTAAATTAATCGAAGCTATTCTCGTAGGAATTCTAGCTATCCTAGATCTAAACCAAGTTGTGGATATTTATGATCCCATCAAATGGTTGATATTCGTAGAAATGTTGATATTAGTTGATTGTGATATTAAAGAAGAATTGGCTAGATTAAATCTGATATCGATGTCATGACGATCTTTCCTTATAGAGTGGAGTTTGACAAAACGTTACCACCTCGAAAGGTGTCATCTGATTCGTTGTCACCCAACTCTTAAATTTGAAGATCGAAAGGGTGAATGTTGCACTTGAGGCTGTCAATGGAACCATTACCCAAAAGCCTCATGCCACTAGTACCTTTCCGAGAAGTCTAATTGAATGATCGAGTCATTTCATACTAGTGACTCATTTGATAACTATTGTTGAAAGAGCTATAGGATTGGAAATTAAGTGTTGTTCATATCGAGCTTTTATTGCCCTATTAAGGTCTAAGAATAAGGTTGAATGTATTGGAGAATGATGTAGGATATCGCATTGAGTATGATTTGGTTGAAACTTGAATGAAGTAAAATTTAACTTGTATGGAATAAGAAATTGTTAAGAGGAAGTTGTTGAGTCCTGTGATCGAATTATAAGGTTTTAAATGATTGTTAGTTCGTGTTAAGGGTTATTCCTAGGCCATTGTCTAATGATGAGGATGCCCAATGTCCAAGAAATAAACTAAAGAAATATTCTTCAAAAATTGGGACCGATGGATCTTTCAGGACATTTGGAAAACCTAATGACCCATGTACATTAATATTCATTGTGGTATCTTTTAAAAATCCCTAACTTAACTGAGACATCAGTTAGTAGGATGAATTCATGGAATTGTATGACATAGTGACACGTAATGTGTTATGGTACAATTTTGACTCGTTTGTGATTAATGAAAAGACTACCTTTGATTGCTAAATCCTACATGTATCGAGGTTATCTATCTCTTATTGCTTCATCCTAATGTTCGCATTAGTGATGCAATCATTGAACAAGTACTCATCTCGATTTGAGTTACGTTGTGGATTATTCTTTTTGAAGTGTCATCGAGGTCATGAACCTCACGATTAATTTGCTAAATTCATTTCCTAGCATATTATAGTTAGTTCTTGGTGAACAACTTTTCATCACTCTTTTGCATATCACTCATTGTTTTTATAAGATAAAACAGTATCCCTTGAGAAAAATTGAATTTTCATCACTATAAGGATTATTAAAAGTGAGATTATAAGTGATCGTTATCGAAATGAAGTTGTTTATGAAACGCTTTGGAAAACTTAATTGTTTTCATAACAAGGAAAATCTTTGTAAATTTATTTTTGATTCTTATTTAAGAATTAAGCATGAAAATGTTTTTATTATAAACATGATGATAAAATTTTGACGAACTGAGTATTGCATCGTTAATCTTGGAATTGTGTATAGTTGTGCGCCTACATACAATTTGGAATGGACCATGCAAGGCTGATTAGTAGTCACCATAAAACTAATGAATAAACACTACATTTTCTTTGAAGATTGTGAAAGATTAAATTTTATGAGATCTGCAAGAAGTGAAAAATAGGGACATAGTGTTAGGACACATACATATGTGCCTGTAGCATCTATTCTTCTGAGTCGAATTTACTCATCTGTGGAAATTGTCTTATTTGACAATTGACAATTCTTTCTTGTCCAATTCTCCCGTAGTGAGGTTCTTAGGAAAAGTATATGATTACCGAGTGTTGATACCCGACTGGATGTATCGACGTTCCTATCATTTCTTTTGATTTGATTTCATTTGAGTGACCTGGGTAACGATCCGAGGAGCTTTCGAATGCGTACTCAAATTATGAAAACATGGGATATATTCATATTCGTTAAATGTTTTCGTCTGTATCTGATTTGAAATTCTCTCCTGTAGATTATGCGTTGACCTTACTCTTTTAAGGTTAGTTATGTCTCCAGATATCCTTGAACTTATGAAGGATTATGAGTTATTATTTGTCTTTTGAGAAATTCACATCTTATCGACGACAATGAAACTGGAAAGTTAATAGTGCCAGTAGAATGGATTGATTGATTATGACATGACGACATTGTCTTAATTGATGGGAACTCGAGTAGAATTCCCCTAAAAGATAAGATGCTGATTATCAAAAGTGATTTAAATAATTCCCGATAGGTGGCTGTATCCTGCTTTTAGACTTAAAAGTATACCATGAATGGTTATAAACTGATTAGATATTGTAATCTAGAAAGAACTTAAAGTAAATATATTAAAAGATGTTTCTGTTATCTGAAACTTTAGGAGGTATTTGTTGGTCAATTACCTAGACATCCCCCATTAAGGCCAGTTGAAATTGGTATTGATTATATTCCTGGTACTGCACCCGTGGCATGTGCACTGTACGTCAGCACCATCTGAATTAAAAAGAATTACCGTACAACTGAGAGAGTTGTCGGAGAAAGCTTTTATTCTACCAAGCTTGTCATCATGAAGAGCTATGGTGTTATTATTTCTTATATTTATTGATTACCGTGAACTAGGTAAATTGACGACTAAAAATCTTTATCCACTACCTAAGATGATAGATTTGTTCGGTCATTGACAAGGTTCTAGCGTATATTTGAAAATTTGATCCTCGGCATTGTAACACCCCATTTTGGAAATGGAAATATCACAGTAATTATGGCGTGTCATCAAAGCATACAAGGTAAAATGTCTAAACATTACTTGACCATATAAAGGAAAATACCGGAATCAAACATCGGTAGTCCAAAAGTAAAGCTCATCACACACAAACATAGTATAGTAAAGGAAAAGGACGAAACAATGTCCAAAGCATAAGTATCATAAAGAAATGAAATTCATAATGTAAAGAAGGCTAGACAGCTTCCAGTCCATATGCACGTACTCTTAGTATCTACGAGCGTCCCTGAGTACCTGCCGTTTTGGGAACATAGAAAAGGAAAAAACGGCTGAGCAATACGCTCAGTGCACGGATGTACAATAAAGCATGAATAGGATAAGCATATAACATAATAACAGCGGAAGAAACTAAGTCCCGAGTAACCTGTTTAAGTCTTAATAAAACTGGTTTTATAGTTTGAAAGTCTTATGTTTATCTTATAAAAATTGTTTGTCATATTTTACCATTTAGCCAATATAGGTCATGAATATCCACCGTGCATGAATAATTGGAGGGGTGACCTCATCATGCAAATTAGAGGGGCTGCCTCTAATTTAATATACTGGTTTTATGGGTAGGAGGGATCAGCTCTTTGTGAAGGATGCAAGGCACACACCACATTCACCATGTAGTCCTGAATAAAACGTGTAACTAGGATGCACCCATACGCCCCACATGATAATATAAATAAATGGCCAAAAGCTGAAGGGACGCCACGAGCAATCACTCCGCCGTGGTGAAGTCATAACATCAGTGCCTCTAATGTTATGGTTATGGTACCTCCATAACTAGGTGAAACTGGTCATGCATGTATATGGCTATAGGTAATCATATTTAAACATAAGCAATCAAACTCATACTTATACTACGGGAAAACAGTTGGCTGCATACGGGGAAATCCTAATAAGGAAAGAATGTCCATACTAAAAGGACGGGAATCCGTACCTTATGTCTAGTGAACGAGAACGATGAACTGCGAGAATCCTACTTCCGAAACACTAGTGCTACATAAATACGTACATGAAATAAGTATCTGCTTACTATATACATAGCTGGTTTTATATCATGTCTTAGCTTATTTTATGTGTTCTTACTATTTACACTGTTTAAAGCCTTAAACTGTGTTAAATCCTATATTCTGTTCATTCTGATTAAGTATTTCTGATATTTCATGTGTTATTATACTTACTGTGTAATAATAAGTAACTTTCCAAAAATAGCAAGTTTCCTTAAATAGAAAGTTTCCAAAAATAGAAAGTTTCCAAAAATAGAAAGTTTACAAAAATAGAAAGTTCCCAAAAATAAATTTACTGCTTAAAATAGATAAGTTTCTAAAAATAGAAAGTTCCATAAATAGATTAGATGCCTTAATTAAATAAGTTTCCATAAATAGATTAGCTGCCTTAAATAAATAAGTTTATAAAAATAGCTGGTTTCCATAAATAAAATAGCTGCCTTATTTAATTAAGTTTCTAAAAATAAAAAGTTTCCATAATTAGAAATAAGCTGGTTAAATAAGCTAAGTAAATAAGCCTAAGTATTTTCATGATTATTTTCTAAGTCATATGATATATTATATAGTGTAATAATTATTTCATGTAATTTAATTAAATTATAGGTTATAATATTTAATTAAAGTATGACATGTTTTAATTAAATATATTAACTACTTAGGTTAAAATATGTATTATTAAATACTAATAATATAACCTAAGTCATGTTTAATTAATTAATTATATCCATGGTTTTTAAAATAATTAATTAATTATAAGTCTTAATAATAAAAATACTTAGGTTAAAATAATTCATGTTTATTAATAATTAGTTAACATAAGTCATGTTATTAAATTAATTACATCTTTATTAATTTAATTCTTAACATAAGTTTATAACATAAACAACTAACATAATCATGATCCGGATCTAAGCTTAAAAACATGCACCGGATATGAACAAACACCGTACCCCGAACCAAATCGGGGTACCCCCTTGCTGCCGTAGGACCCACATGCACCAACCAAGACCAAAAGGGTCTTGGTGGTGGTCAGCTAAAAACAAACCGAACCCCCCTTGGGGTCGGTTATACCTTGCGGCCCAAAAACAAACACCCTTAGATCGACCCTTTTGATTAATTAATGACCAAAACATGTTAGATCTAGGTTTAATTAATGTGTTTTTATGAAAAACATCACGTGTTCTTAATTAATAAAAGATTAATTAAAAAGAAAAACAAGTTAAAAAGGTTTTACCGTATTAGTGGATCAAGAGGGTGAAGAACAAACACGAACAAACACTAATTTAACAAGATCCAAGATCAAAGAAATCACCTTGATGGTGGTTTGATGGTGGCGGCACACAAAGAGGAGGAAAAGGGATTTTAAGTTTTCTTGAAATTCTTCTGTAAAAGTAATTTTGAGTAGTAAAAACTCTTTTTATCCCCTACTTAGTAAAATTGGTAATGGGCTTAGCCCATTACCTTCTTTTGGCCGCGGGTAGGGACTCCCTTGTGGGGGTCCCGTACCTCGTTTCGTGTCTTGTAATTTCGTACACGTTTACGTTTAATTATGTTCGTGTTTTAAAAGTTCTCGTTACGTAAATATCCTACACTTATATATTTAATTACGCTCGTATTAAATATATATACGTAATTAATAATATCTCGTGTTTTAATTACGCTCGTGATCTCGTGATCGTAAGTTCGTGATTAATTATTGCTAAATAATTATTTCGTGATCGTTCATATAAAATATTTATCGTGTGCTAACACGTACGTAATACATAAACTCCTAATACGTAATCGTAATCATGCTATATTAGGAAAATTTTTAACTAGTACGTACGAACTTAAGGTACTATGCATGGTAAAAGCATGCGGGTTTTACAACTCTTCCCCCCTAAAAAGAATAATTTGTCCCCGAATTATAGATAAAGTAAACTGGAAAAGAAGAACATACCCGAATTCAAAATATGAAATGAGGGTAAGAAGTCCGGATAGACTCCTCTGTTTCCCAAGTGGCTTCCCGCTCGTTATGATCCCTCCATAGAATTTTGACGAATGGAATCGTCTTCTTCCTCATGACTCGTTCTTGCCTGTCAAGAACTCGTTCGGGTTCTTCTATAAAAGTGAGATCTTCACGAATCTGTTCCAGTGGATACTGAACCATGTGAAGGGGATGATATTGGTACCCTCTGAGTAAGGACACATGAAACACATTGTGCATATGCGAAAGATGCGGAGGTAACGCCAATCGGTAAGATACTTCACCGACTCGTTCAATGATATCAAACGGTCCGATGAAACGAGGACTGAGCTTCCCTTTAATCCCGAAGCGTCTAACACCACGTGCCGGCGAAACCTTAAGGAAGACGTGATCTCCTACGTTAAAGTGTAAATCCCTACGATGCTTGTCGGCGTAACTCTTTTGACGTGACCGTGCCTCCTGAATTTTCTGCCTAGCTACTGCGATCTTCTCATTTGTCATCTCTATGATCTCTGGTCCTTCGAGTGTTCGCTCGCCAACCTGATCTCAGCAGATTAGGGCGCGACACTTTCTGCCATACAACATCTCAAATGGAGCACACTTGATGCTCGCGTGCCAGCTGTTGTTGTACGCAAACTCCACCAAACAGATGTATTCGTCCCAATCACCCGTCCATTCCAACGCACAAGATCTCAACATATCTTCCAATGTCTGAATGGTTCGCTCCGACTGTCCGTCCGTTTGAGGATGAAAGGCCGTGCTAAGCTTAAGTTGTGTACCCCAAGCTTTCTGCAGACTTTTCCAAAAGCGCGAAGTGAATCGAGGATCTCTGTCTGAGACGATGCTGGATGGTGCACCGCGTAGTCTCATGATCTCTCGTCTGTACGTATCTGCGAGTTTACTTACCGGATCTTCCTTGCGGATCGGTAAGATATGAGCTGATTTGGTAAGTCGATCAACGATAACCCAAATTGCATCGTGCTTCCTTTTGGTAGGCGGAAGACCGGTAACAAAATCCATGGTGATTTTATCCCACTTCCACTCTGGAATATCTAACGGTTGAAGGAGACCGCCAGATCGCTGATGCTCGATCTTAACCTGCTGGCAGGTAAGACATTTGGAGACGTAAGTTGCCACATCCTGTTTCATACCACTCCACCAAAAGTACTGCTTGATGTCATGGTACATTTTGGTTGAACCAGGATGTATCGAGAATGGGGAGCTATGAGCTTCTGCTAGCAAAGCTTCCCGGAGTTCTTGGTCATCAGGAACACAAAGTCTAGTGCCCTGCCATACGATACCGTCTGCATCTACTCTGAATTCTGTCTGCTTCTCCAAATTCTGAACTATCGCCCATAATTCTCCGTCATCCTTCTGAGCTTCCTTAATCTTAGATAGTAACTCGGGTTCTACTCTAAGATTAGCCCAGTAACCGTGCTGTCCAAGTACCATGATCTCGATGTCTAGTCACTCCAAGTCTCTTATGATTTCCTCTTCGATTCTAATGCTGTTGATCATTCCGGACTTCCTGCTAAGGGCATCTGCTACTACATTTGCCTTTCCGGGATGATACTGTAGATTAATGTCATAATCCTTCAACAGCTCTAACCATCTCCTCTGCCTCATGTTCAATTCACGTTGAGTGAAGATATACTTCAAGCTCTTGTGGTCCGTGAAAATGTCACATGATTCTCCATATAAGTAGTGTCTCCATATCTTCAATGCAAACACAACTGCAGCAAGTTCCAGATCGTGCGTGGGGTAATTCTCTTCATAAGGCTTAAGCTGCCGTGAAGCGTACACGATCACTTTCCCATGTTGCATGAGAACACAACCAAGTCCCTTCCCCGATGCATCGCTGTAGATTTGAAATCCACCCGTACCAGATGGTAGAGTAAGAATAGGTGCAGATACTAGCTTCTGCTTCAGGTCTTCAAAGCTCTTCTCTCGATCTTTAGTCCAGACGAATTTCTCCCCTTTCCGCATCAGTTTGGTCAATGGTAGTGCTAAGCGGGAAAAGTTCTCCACGAACCTACGGTAATAGCCAGCTAAGCCTAAGAAACTGCGGACTTCCGTCGCTGATGTCGGCCTCGGCCACATAGTGATGGCCTCAACCTTCGCTGGATCCATAGTGATTCCTTCTGCTGACACAATGTGACCTAAGAATGCCACTTTGTCTAACCAGAACTCACACTTGGAGAATTTAGCATAAAGCTGCGTCTGGCGAAGAATCTGTAGTATTGTACGAAGATGGTCTTCGTGTTCCTCCTTGGACTTAGAGAAAATCAGGATGTCATCGATGAAAACAATGACGAATTTGTCCAGAAATTCATGGAAGATTCTGTTCATCAGATCCATGAACACTGCTGGAGCATTTGTCAGGCCAAATGGCATAACTACAAACTCGTAGTGGCCATAACGAGTACAAAAGGCAGTCTTAGCAATATCCTGCTCCTTGAATCGTAACTGATGATAGCCTGACCTAAGATCGATCTTGGAGAAGTGTTTGGCCCCTTGGAGTTGGTCAAACAGATCGTCAATGCGTGGCAGTGGATATCTATTCCGAATAGTAATCTTGTTGAGCTCGCGATAGACTATGCAAAGACGCATACTGCCGTCCTTCTTCTTAACAAACAAAACCGGTGCGCCCCATGGAGATGCGCTCGGTCGAATGAAACCTCGTTCGAGAAGTTCTTGCAGTTGATCCTTCAGCTCCTTCAGCTCTCTGGGAGCCATGCGATAAGGAGCCTTGGAGATTGGTTCAGCTCCTGGAACCAGCTCGATACTGAATTCCACTTCTCGTGAAGGTGGTATGCCCAGAAGTTCTGCTAGAAACACGTCTTGGAATTCCGACACTATAGGTTGATCCTGAATCGATGGAGATTCAGCATCCATGTCGTGAACCGTAGCTAGATAACCCTCGCAACCATGTGACAGGAGTGCACGCGCTTGCAGGGTGGATATGGTTTGTACAGACCGTCCAGGTATGAACCCATTATGAATGTACTCTGGTGCATTGACATCACCGAAGATAACTCGATATGAATGGCAGTCTATGGTAGCATGATACTTGGATAGCCAATCCATGCCCAAAATCATGTCGAAGTCATTCATGTCCAGCGGAAGTGCGTCGAAAGGCGAACCTTATCATCAAATTCTAGGGGAAGACTCTTGTATACATGGGTGATTAATACAGAGTCCCTCAAAGGCGTGGAAATAGTAAGCCTATTTTCTAGTGTCAAGGGAGGCATCCTAATGTTCTTAGCATAAGCAGTAGAAATAACCGAGTGAGTAGCACCCGTATCGAAAAGAACACATGCAGCGCGACCATACATATACAAGATTCCAGTGATGGTACCTGTAGACTTGTTGGCCTGGTCTCGAGATGTCGTGTAGACACGTCCGGTAGTAGGAGGCGGCTTGGTATCAGCATGTCCTGATGTACCCTCCATCTCGCCCTTACGGCAATCCTTCATAATATGGCCAGGAAGACCACACTTGAAGCACGCATCAGTATTACGGTGACATGGTCCTGGGTGCCTACGGTGGCAAGTAGAGCAAAGAGGATGAGTGTATCCTCCAGCAGGTGCTCTGGCTGGCTGAGGACCTAGTAAAACATTTTACATGAGACATAATAGTTGGGTACAAAGGACGAAGCGGATAATCGTAAGATTGAATACCAGTGATAGCTAGATGGCTAGGCTGTGAACCTCTCTAGTTCTGGTCCCTACCGTTTCCATGGTTCCTGGTAGAATTTGCTAGAGTGTCAGAATATGAGTTATAACATAAACATAGGAAATTTCATAAGTATTAGGACCTGCTGTTGCTGGATTGCCCGGCGTTGTTACGGTAATTGTCATTACCGCCACGCCTATACGTAGCAGATCAGTCATTAGTCTGACCATTTCCCTTGGGCTGATGAGGCTGCTGCTGAGTAGCCGGCTGAGACCGGTCCCCAGTTTTCTGCCTGGAAGATACATTTAAAGATATGAATAATTGACATATGAAAGATATACGGATTGATCACCGCTTGAATATGAAGGTTTTACCTCTTGTCGGGTCTTTCAGCTTCCCCGAACTCATCCCTCTCCTGCAGCATCTCCAGTTTTCGTGCTGCATCGGCCACTTGTGCTACAGTATTGAACGTAGCACACCAGATTGTTTGCGACCGATGTGCGAAGAGCCCATCTGAAGTGATGTGCCTGCTCTTCTGGAGTACCTGCTACCGCACCAAGGAAACCAGCCAAGCGAAGAAAGCGCTGAATAAACTCGTTGTTATTCTCCCCAGCTCTCTGACGGATCCCATGGTACTCTCTCTTGAGTTTGTCCTGCTCAGCCTTGGGAAAGAACTGCTCCATCACTCTGTCCTTGAACTAAGCCCAAGTCAAACCAGCAACCCACTCATCACCACCTTCAGATTGCATCAAAGCTAACCACCAGTTAAGTACATCGCCTTCGAACCGATAGCATGCCAACCTCGCCTTGTATGCGGGGTCACAGCCCATAGCGTTGAAGATCTTCTCAATGTGAGCCAACCAGCTTTCAGCATCGCTGGGGCTATCAGTCTTCTCAAAAGCTTGAGGGCGGAGCTTGTTGAATCTCTCCAGCCATACTACTAATGTCACTGGAGGAGGAGGAGGAGGTGGCTGATTGTGCTGCTGCTGATTGTTGGCAGCTTGAACTTCAGCACGGATGTCATTCCTCAGTTGAGGAAGCAAGGCTTGCATGGCAGCCTGAATTGCAGCATTGAGCTGCTCCTGTTCGCGTGTGAGAACCATCTGACAGTATAAAAATAAAACATATGATTAAACAGTTCAAAACATAAAATATAAAATATATACATGAAAAAAAAAATTTATACTAAAAATTTCACGAGAAAAATTTTATGCAAGAAAATTTTTGTATGAATGCATGATGCAGTTTTATGAAAACTTTGGATGCTCGAGAGTGAACGCCTCTGGTCAGTTCACTCAAAACAAAAGACATATCGAGGGGACGCCTATGGGTCGGTCCCAAATCTAAAAGTTTCGATAAAACACATGCGACTAAATAGGGCCAGTCCTGTACCAACCATTACTTAGTCAAAAACCTTGTAACAATGACATATATATGTATGCTTAAAAATGATGAATGCATGAAAACAACTGTCAGTTCTAGGAAGACCGTAGTGACTAACCACTAATCACAGGTCATATTTGAGAGCCTACAGGTCGAAGCCTTGGCTCTGATACCATAATTGTAACACCCCATTTTGGAAATGGAAATATCACAGTAATTATGGCGTGTCATCAAAGCATACAAGGTAAAATGTCTAAACATTACTTGACCATATAAAGGAAAATACCGGAATCAAACATCGGTAGTCCAAAAGTAAATCTCATCACACACAAACATAGTATAGTAAAGGAAAAGGACGAAACAATGTCCAAAGCATAAGTATCATAAAGAAAGGAAATGCATAATGTAAAGAAGGCTAGATAGCTTCCAGTCCATATGCACGTACTCTTAGTATCTACGAGCGTCCCTGAGTACCTGCCGTTTTGGGAACATAGAAAAGGAAAAAACGGCTGAGCAATACGCTCAGTGCACGGATGTACAATAAAGCATGAATAGGATAAGCATATAACATAATAACAGCGGAAGAAACTAAGTCCCGAGTAACCTGGTTAAGTCTTAATAAAACTGGTTTTATAGTTTGAAAGTCTTATGTTTATCTTATAAAAATTGTTTGTCATATTTTACCATTTAGCCAATATAGGTCATGAATATCCACCGTGCATGAATAATTGAAGGGGTGACCTCATCATGCAAATTAGAGGGGCTGCCTCTAATTTAATATACTGGTTTTATGGGTAGGAGGGATCAGCTCCTTGTGAAGGATGCAAGGCACACACCACATTCACCATGTAATCCTGAATAAAACGTGTAACTAGGATGCACCCATACGCCCCACATGATAATATAAATAAATGGCCAAAAGCTGAAGGGACGCCACGAGCAATCACTCCGTCGTGGTGAAGTCATAACATCAGTGCCTCTAATGTTATGGTTATGGTACCTCCATAACTAGGTGAAACTGGTCATGCATGTATATGGCTATAGGTAATCATATTTAAACATAAGCAATCAAACTCATACTTATACTACGGGAAAATAGTTGGCTGCATACAGGGAAATCCTAATAAGGAAAGAATGTCCATACTGAAAGGACGGGAATCCGTACCTTATGTCCAGTGAACGAGAACGATGAACTACGAGAATCCTACTTTCGAAACACTAGTGCTACATAAATACGTACATGAAATAAGTATCTGCTTACTATATACATAGCTGGTTTTATATCATGTCTTAGCTTATTTTATGTGTTCTTACTATTTACACTGTTTAAAGCCTTAAACTGTGTTAAATCCTATATTCTATTCATTCTGATTAAGTATTTCTGATATTTCATGTGTTATTATACTTATTGTGTAATAATAAGTAACTTTCCAAAAATAGCAGGTTTCCTTAAATAGAAAGTTTCCAAAAATAGAAAGTTTCCAAAAATAGAAAGTTTCCAAAAATAGAAAGTTCCCAAAAATAGATTTACCGCTTAAAATAGATAAGTTTCTAAAAATAGAAAGTTTCCATAAATAGATTAGCTGCCTTAATTAAATAAGTTTCAATAAATAGATTAGCTGCCTTAAATAAATAAGTTTCTAAAAATAGCTGGTTTCCATAAATAAAACAGCTGCCTTATTTAATTAAGTTTCTAAAAATAGAAAGTTTCCATAATTAGAAATAAGCTGGTTAAATAAGCTAAGTAAATAAGCCTAAGTATTTTCATGATTATTTTCTAAGTCATATGATATATTATATAGTTTAATAATTATTTCATGTAATTTAATTAAACTATAGGTTATAATATTTAATTAAAGTATGACATGTTTTAATTAAATATATTAAATACTTAGGTTAAAATATGTATTATTAAATACTAATAATATAACCTAAGTCATGTTTAATTAATTAATTATATCCATGGTTTTTAAAATAATTAATTAATTATAAGTCTTAATAATAAAAATACTTAGGTTAAAATAATTCATGTTTATTAATAATTAGTTAACCTAAGTCATGTTATTAAATTAATTACATCTTTATTAATTTAATTCTTAACATAAGTTTATAACATAGACAACTAACATAATCATGATCCGGATCTAAGCTTAAAAACATGCACCGGATATGAACAAACACCGTACCCCGAACCAAATCGGGGTACCCCCTTGCTGCCGTGGGACCCACACGCACCAACCAAGACCAAAAGGGTCTTGGTGGTGGTCGGCTAAAAACAAACCGAACCCCCCTTGGGGTCGGTTATACCTTGCGGCCCAAAAACAAACACCCTTAGATCGACCCTTTTGATTAATTAATGACCAAAACATGTTAGATCTAGGTTTAATTAATGTGTTTTTATGAAAAACATCACGTGTTCTTAATTAATAAAAGATTAATTAAAAAGAAAAACAAGTTAAAAAGGTTTTACCGTATTCGTGGATCAAGAGGGTGAAGAACAAACACGAACAAACACTAATTTAACAAGATCCAAGATCAAAGAAATCACCTTGATGGTGGTTTGATGGTGGCGGCACACAAAGAGGAGGAAAAGGGATTTTAGGTTTTCTTGAAATTCTTCTGTAAAAGTAATTTTGAGTAGTAAAAACTCTTTTTATCCCCTACTTAGTAAAGTTGGTAATGGGCTTAGCCCATTACCTTCTTTTGGCCGCGGGTAGGGACTCCCTTGT
Source organism: Glebionis coronaria (assembly GCA_025667525.1). Lineage (NCBI taxonomy): Eukaryota > Viridiplantae > Streptophyta > Magnoliopsida > Asterales > Asteraceae > Glebionis > Glebionis coronaria. The sequence continues at coordinate 290,795,218 of CM046877.1, read as the reverse complement.
GGGGGTCCCGTACCTCGTTTTGTGTCTTGTAATTTCGTACACATTTACGTTTAATTATGTTCGTGTTTTAAAAGTTCTCGTTACGTAAATATCCTACACTTATATATTTAATTACGCTCGTATTAAATATATATACGTAATTAATAATATCTCGTGTTTTAATTACGCTCGTGATCTCGTGATCGTAAGTTCGTGATTAATTATTGCTAAATAATTATTACGTGATCGTTCATATAAAATATCTATCGTGTTCTAACACGTACGTAATACATAAACTCCTAATACGTAATCGTAATCATGCTATATTAGAAAAGTTTTTAACTAGTACGTACGAACTTAAGGTACTATGCATGGTAAAAGCATGCGGGTTTTATAGGCATGGTTATCATCAACTTCGCGTCCGCGAAAAAGATTATCTATTCCAATCACTACATCCAGAACTTGTAATGAACATTATGAGTTTCACGTGATGTCGTTTGGATTGACTAATACACATGTAGCATTCATAAATTGGGTGAATCACGTGTGTAGGCTGTAAATTGATAAATTCATGCTTGCGATCATTAAGGACCATCTGTTAGTTTATAAGAATAAGAATGAGTTAATAATTAGTTATAGACTACCCTAAATTGGCCGAACAATGAAAACTTGTACCTTGAGTATTTAAATGTGATTAAAGACTTAATCCTTTACATTATTTGACCGTGTGATTAATAAGATAATGGAATCTATATTGACTCTTCAAATATTTAGAGCCCTTTTAAGACTTTGGGTTTTATCAAAAAGAAAATGCAAATGTGTTTTGACAAATGTTTTATCAAAAAGAACTTTTTAGGGATTATTCCCTTATACCCAGAACATTTAACTAAACTCCTGTTTAGGGGTAAATGTTTGTGTATACCTCAAGAAAACCTAAGAGGAATTGAGGAAACCATTTAAACCATGACTTGAATTTGAAGAAACAATTTTTACTTTTCAACTAAGAAAATTTTGACCAAAGTATAAACAAAGATTTTTCGAACATTTACGGATCTTATTAATTATTTTAATTATTTTCGATAAATCAACAAAAATTTTGTTAATAAAATTCAAATTTATTTTGAACATTTTTATATAATTGGACAAACTGAGAAAATTTAAAACTTCTTACGTTTACGTTTCATAAAATTAAATATTTATTATTTAATTACTAATAATACTTATCGACGCTTTAAACGTCGGATTGAGCAAAACAGATAAAAATAATAGTTGAGATAGAACTAAGACTTAGAAAATGTGAAGAAAGAATTTTCGAATAAATACGGTCATGATATTTATTCCATCTAGGAAAGTGAACGTGATTACTGACATATTATATAGGAAGGATAAAGAATCAATTAGGATGTGTTTCTTAATAATGACTGTGCAAAATAAATCGCCGAACAATATAAACATAAACGATGTTTGTAAAAAGGGGTTCGCGGCTAATGTGAACCATCAAAATTGAGAAGCCGATGGCGTTGAATGTTTTAAAGGCCACTTGCGGTTGCCTAAAATACGGAGGATTTGAGATTTAGTTATGTTGGAATCTCGTAAGTTTAAGTATTCTATTCATGTCATTTCTGATTTAGTGTATTTTTTTTGAAGAAGTTGTACTAATGACAAATTATGAAGGCAGGTATTGCCTCATACATTAGTACACATCTAGCTATTGCAAAGGTCATCATCTGAATTTGATTCGATTTGGGTCATCGTCGACAGACTGACCAAATCTGCTAATATCATTCCTGTTAATGATAGATTCTTGATGAAGAAATTGACTCTTTTGTATTTAAAGGAGTTGTGTAAACATGGTGTGTCTGTATCGATCATCTCTATCAAGATCCTCGCTTCGCATCGAATTTCTAGAAATTTGCTCAGAAGTCATTGGGAACGAACCTTGATGAGAGTACCATTTACCACCCCAATCGAAGGGACGAGGCAAAGTAACGATACAAAACACTAGAAGTCTTGTGTTATGCTTGAATAATTGACCTTTGGTAATAAACCGTATAATCGTTTTCATTTGGATAGATTATCATTGAAAACTATCGTATTAGGATCGAGATCGAATCTTGTGAGGATATATATTAGAGCATCTGTAAGCAGGCGTTGGGATGAAGACACCCGACATACACCCACTATGAGTTGGACATGTTTTTTAGGTTTAAGGTTGCCTATGTTGACAAACCTAACCTTACATAATACCCGACCCGCGAGACTTGAAATGATTGTTGAAATTAGGATTTGATTATTGACTACCGGTAGTGGGCAGGAGGTTATATGAATATGAAATGTAGATCTTGAAGTACAGGATGGGTAGCAAAGTTATGCCAAAATTTTCACCTTGGAAAAATGAATTAATGATCTGAAAGATCATGGGAAATAAGTCCCCGTTGTATGGGACCATTGAGATGATGTAAAGAGTTGATTTGAAAGGCATATAAGCTGGATCTACCCTAGGACTTCAAGAGCCGCATGAATTATGTTTCGTATATCGAACTTGATGAAATGTCTATCAAGTGAAAATTGACTATTCCTTAATGAAGTTTAGATCGGCGAAAAGTTGCATTCATCAAAAACCTGTGAACATCATGGATAGAGAAAGTAAGTCAACATTAAGCCTGATCGTATTCCCGTTGTTATGTTCGATGAAACTCGCGTATTGTAATGAATTACACTTGTGAGAAAAGACCGAATGTGGAGGAAATACCCACATGGCTTTAACTCTATAAGAAGCGAGTAGTAAGATAAGATGATCTTTGAGGACAAAGATCCTGTTTAGGGGTAAATGCTGTGACAATCCGTCAATTTATGGTTGATATTTTATTTTCAAGTATTATTTAAAAACATAATTTTAATGTTATATTATGAACTCACTTATTTTTGGGAAGAAATTTGGGTTTACATCTTGAAGTAGCATCGACTACGTCTAAACCGGAGGATCCTACGTTGCGTGCTTACGTTTACATACACCGTTTTTGCTGACAGTCCGACACTTCTGAAAATAAATTATCCGTAAATATTATTTTGGGATTTTAAATTTGTGTTGGTTCATAAACTCACAAATTTATGAGAAGAGATTAGGACTTACGTGAATAATTTAACGTCTTTTACGACTAAACCGGAAACCTTAGGATTACATATTTACGTTTTCGAACTGCATTTTTTATGAGACCATTTTTATTAGATTCGTTTTGTGCCGTTGATTCATAATTTATAAAAACGTTTTTTGTAAAACGACCCGAGGGCACGCAAATCGAGGAAACAAGAATCGAGGAATACCCGTAAATTAGTGGGATGAGACAAAACAAGTTTTTCCCCACCCCACTAATATGGGACGGCCCAAGCATGCTACACCTCACCCATTATGTGTCCAAGCTTCACTAGGAAGCCAAGACACTTGTATAACTTTGCTTAATACCATTTTCCTTAAACCATTTCCACCAAAACATAACATGCAAAACCACTAGCATCTCTCCTCTCTCTCTTTATACCATCCGTCCCATCTCAACCAAAAACACCCATTTTGTTCTTGATTTAACCATGAAATCCTATGTTATTCATACATATGATGATGCCATCTTGAAGCTCTATTGAATGGTGGTGATTATAACATTCAAAAAGAAGTTTCTTTGGTGTCTTGGAGCTGATTTTCTACAAGATGTTCATGAAGATAGGTGATCTTGAAGTTGATATTGGTATATCACATGTTTTGCCATCAAAATCCAAGCCTTGTTCATCAACCTCATCTTTTCATCACTATGGTGGTATAAGGATCATTCTTCCTATCCTTCTTGTTATTTTGATTATGTAATCTTGTATTTTATTTTACTTATGTATATGTATATGATGATGAATGATGATTAAAAATATTATGTGGGGATTTGGTGTTGATAGATTTGATTAAAAAGATTAAAAGCTACATAAAAGGATGTTAAAATTATGATTAAATTAGGAGGCTGTATAAAACAGTAAAGAATCTTATGCTAAACTGATAAAATAGCTTGGATAAATTAATATACAGTAAGCTATGAGTCTTATACACGTGTGAGAGTTGACCATGCAATGGAATCATCAAAATGAGTGAGATATGATCAAAACAAGTTTAGAGTGCAAATCTGCCTACACTGTTTTGGACGAATTTATTAAAATATTTAGAAGTTGATTCATCAGTAGCTATAGGAATAAAATGAAGCACATATTATGTAGTTTCTGTGAATAAAATTTGAGTTCCTATCTCCATATAGAACTCTAGATATGGACATGTTAGTGAACTTAAAATATAGGATTGATTTTGTGAAATTAAAGTTTAATATTATTATATAAGCACTCAAATAAATATTATATAAAATGTGAATTAAAACCCACTAACTTATATAGTACATTTATATAAATATGTATAAGGATAAATAAATGGACATTTAAAAAAAAATGGTATTTTGGTAAGTTTTATAAGTTATAAAAACTATAAACATGATTTTTACGTCTTTTCGGCTAATACCGTAAAATTAACGTTTTTCATCAATTAAAACTTAGATGATCGAACCCGTCTAATGTAAACTTTTTAAAAGTCATATACTGATATATAAGTACTTAATACAAGTAAAAACCGATAAAACCCGAACTACATAACATACGGAAATTAACGGGATAAGTTAGAATTATTGGACTAATAATCCAACTAAATGGACTAAACACTTAAAAATTTACTTACTGGGCTTAAGCCACTTGGGCCCAACATGAAAAGTATATACTGATAATAAAGGTGTAAAATGTTACCAATACATAAACACTATAATGAATGAGTAAAAATGTATAAACCCACTTGATCATCATCATATGTATAAAATCATCATATGTATACATAATTGTTATTTTTATAAATCATTGGAAAAGAGTCTAAGACAAGTATTATTTGTCTAGGTTTCCGTGATTGAAGCACGTACCGTACATCTGAATCGCCGATAACCGCCTTCCCACATCAACGTGAGTTCATAGCCTCACACTCATTTAAATGTTTTTATGAAATGTTTTATAAACCCGCGAGGGAGATAACATGTTAGTTCTTATAAAATAGGACACTAGTTGTCCCGATTGTCTGTTTATTGATTTGGACCCGAATGATTGTATGACCCGATGAATGACTAAATGACCCGATAGATGAAATGAAATGGATTATTAAAGTTAGGTTATGTCACTAAAAGTCCCATTAGCATGAATTGTGAACTACCGGGATTTGGTAGACGCTTATGCATATAATAGCACTATTTGCGGATGATCACCCCAGTTCGCGCCTTGACGGTTGATCCCCGTCGTGCCACATTGATTGGTAAGCGAATTTATGTATGAGAAGATTTCCATAGCGTGATATTGTGACGACACGCTAATTTAGATGGGCAAATGAGTTTCGGGTTAGCTACCCGTTGTTTGTTGTAGTAAGGTAACAATGTCATGCGACTTGAAATAATCCAAAAATAACGAAATACTACTATACGCACTGAATTACGATATATTGCCTGACTAGCAATACGGGGTCTTATTATTGATTTTATGTTCGTGTTTTGGTTTTACATAACCATATTCATATAACGGTTTTTATTTACTCTATACAACGTTATAAAACGTATTGTATGATGTTTTTACGACAATGGTTCGTATAATGATTTTGAAGGCAAAAGCCTATATTATAATTTTTGATAAGGATTCGTATAAAATGACTTTGGCTATTTTATGGCCCATAACAAAGATTTTTACAAAATGATTTTCGGTAATAATTTTATACCGATGTTATATTGATGGATTTCATTAAACTCTATGAATTCACTCGGCGTTATCACTGACCTTTTCTTTTAACATGTCTTATCTCAGGTACTTGCAGGTAATTCTCAGGAAGACAACAAGAATTCATGGCCCGCACTTAAATAACAATTTCCATTCAAATGCTTTGTAAAATTTGTATGAAATAATTGGGACCTATGTAAATTTCATATTTATGAATGGAAATGCTTTATTATTAAACGACACGATTTTTAAGCGTTGTCTATGATGTGAGTAATGTGCTATCCCGTAACACCAATGAGTCTTCCGCTGTATTGAATTGTGTAAATTTGGGGGTGTTACATTTGTGAATTCTCAAGCTAATGGAAATGGAAGCACTGTTGGTCCACAAAATGTTGTGACTTGCTACAATTGTAGAGGACAAGGTCATATGGCTAGGGACTGCACTCAGCCAAAAAGGAGAAGGGATGCAACGTGGTTTCGTGAGAAGATGTATTTGGTCGATGCTCAGTCTAAGGGAAAGATTTTGGATTCAGAAGAGTTAGCATTTCTTGCAGACCCAGGAGCAGCATACAATGAAGGCATTACAGTCGTTTCCACTTCTAATGCAGCTTATCAAGCATATGATCTCGATGCATCTGATTTAGATTGTGATGACATTCACTCAGCCCAAGTTGCACTCGTTGCTAATCTCTCTCACTACGGTTCTGATGTCGTCAGTGAGGTACCAACCACATCTAATAATGTTCTTGATAATACACATCATGTTGAGCATGAAAATGACAACCTCGAACATCATTCGGGAACTAGTAACTCAAATGATGTGGTATCCAATCCAACACATTTGAGTGAACCTCAACCAAATGCTACGACGGGTATGGAATCTTATGATCAACGTGATTTGGTAATGGTGCCTAAACATATTATTGATAACATGAATGTGGTTGTTCGACAAACCATAGATATGAATGCCAACCTAACCGCTAAGCTTGCATTGTATAAGGAAAAGGTCCAAACTTTTGAAATGGTCCCTCAAGCAGAGAAAATAACGTGTTCTGAATTTGACCAATTTCGTTTTGAAAAGATTGAACACTTAAAAGAAATAGAATCATTAAAAGATAATCTTTCCAATGAATTAAAAGCAAAAGAGACGGTTGTCAATGATTTTCAGAAACTTAAAATGGATTTCGAAACTCTCGAGTCTAAAAAGTTTGAATCGGAAATTAATGCTACCAAACTTCTTAAATTCAAAGAACAATAGCTTTTAAAACAATACGCTTCCACAGAAAAAGTTCATCTTTTAACTAAACCGTTTAAAGAACTCGAACTTAAGCGTCTTCAGGATTTACCACCTAATCCCGGTTATGCAAAACAAGCTCAGGAATATATTCCTTGTCTTTATGATGTGACGCTAATTGGCAAATCGAAAGAAGCACCTTTTGTTCGCAGTACTGAGGAGAGACAGTCACTTGCGGAAGAAACTCAATCTAAAATGCTTTCAAAATTCCATAAGCTTGATTATGATAATCATAATAAAGATCAATTTTCTAAAAAGACCTGCATTCGCTTACAAAAGGAATTAGCTCTATCAGCTTTTGTGCCCCAAAGTTTGTCAACCGAAAACCTTTCTAGTACGTCTCCTACACTTGTCAAAAAGGATTTAACTAAGTTAATTCCACCGGTAAGTAAGGTGTCAGATAGCTTAAATGCGGTGCACCAATACTTTGCCGATTTTGACAAGGTCATTTTGGAACGTACGACGGCTTCGGCCATAACAGAAGGTGAATGGAATTTTGAGCACACTAGAACTGTGTTTCGAGACGAAATTGTTCCATTTGTAAAGAATGTTAAAGCTTGTCTTAGTAATATTGATCAAGATTTGATTTTGGAAATAGAAGAAGTAAGACGTGTTTTCAATGAAATGGATGATGCTTATGAAAACAGTTTACTTGAAATAGAACGAGTTTCACGCCAAAATGATCAGCTTCTGAAGCAAGTGATGTCTTATGATATTGTGTCCATTTGTGTGAATAAAAGTGTTGATAATGATTCTATTGTGCATAATGTTGAATCTGTGGATAATTTGGTAGATAGTACTTGTCACAAATCTGACGCTGAATTTTTAAAGCTTCAAGATTCGTATTCTTCGCTTTCAAAAAGTTTTGATGAGATTCAAACACATTGTATTTTGCTTGAATGCAAGAAACAATTTATTCAAGAAATCTTTGAAACGTCATTCGAAGGTGTTAATATCGATGATGCAAATTTTCAAAAGAATTTTTTATTGAATTTACAATCAAGACAGCGTCAGCCAAGTGACAAGGTTGCTAAATCATTACCGATAGACATAGAGAAATCTAAGGAGATTAACTGTGTGAACGTACTTGATGTTCTTTTAGGTGCAATCAAAAAGAACCTCATCGCCGTCTCACCATTTAACAAGAGCCCTAGGACTAAACCATCTCAAACATTGGTCACCAAAGATAAGGCAAAATCAAAACTAGCTTCTAATATTCTCGTGTTTCCTTCTACAGGAGTAAGCGCCACTATTAAGGATCAAAGATCTAAGCTTAAAAGAAATAAAAAGAATGATAGGATCTTGCCCCCATCTAGTAGTCAAGTGGAGAAGAAAGTAGAATCCCGTCCTAGGAATGTTATTTCTGTTTTGAATAAAAAGAATCATGTAGCTAAACCTAAAGGCTCTGCGGTTGTGCAGCGTTCTAATCCTACTGTGAATTCTGATTTGAAATGTTGGAATTGCAATGAATGTATGTTTTCTAGTCGTCATGATTCTTGCCTTATTAACCATGTGAATGACATAAATGCCCGTAAAAATTGTTTAGAATGGAAACCGACTGGGAAAGTGTTAACCCAAGTTGGTTGGATGTGGCGTCCCACTGGTAGAACTTTCACTATAGTAGGAAATGTGTGGCCTTTAACTAGGATCACTCCCACTACAGCGCAAAAAGCGTGCCTTTTAACTAGGAGTACCAAAGCTACCAAAACACAAGCGTGTCCTTTAACTAGGAACACCAACACTACCGTAGGAAACAAGTGCCCTTTAAATAGGTCTACTCCCACTGTAGTGCCCGCTAATACTCCAAAACCTAAGAAAGTTGGAACATTAAAACCTGTTAGTGCTAAAACTCACATTAGAAACGCAGGAAATCTAAGGGTCACACAAATGTTAGCACTTCTGATAAACTTATATCTGTAACTGCCAACACTCCAGAACCAATAGTTTCCAATGTATTGTATACTGTTGTTACTGAAAACAGGTGGTCCAAATTTTTCTCTGGTATTTGGACTCTGGTTGCTCCAAGCATATGACAGAGATCGCTCTCAGCTTAGAAATTTCATCAACAAGTTTCTTGGTACGGTTCGATTTGGAAATGATCATCTTGCAAAAATAATGGGTTACGGTGAATATCATATTGGGAATGTTATAATTTCAAGAGTATATTATGTGGAGGGTCTTGGTCACAACTTATTTTCTATGGGACAATTTTGTGATGCAAACCTAGAAGTTGCTTTTCGAGTGCATACCTGCTTCATTCGTAATTTGGAAGGGGTTGATTTATTGAAAGGTACTCGAGGGAATAATTTGTACACTTTGTCTCTATAAGATATGATGGCCGCTTCTCCCGTATGTTTTCTCTCCAAAGCATCAAAGACTAAGTCATGGTTATGGCATCGACGGTTATCTCATCTTAACTTTGATGCTATTAATCATTTGGCGAAAAACAAACTTGTTCGTGGTCTTCCTAAACTTACATTTCACAAGGATCATTTGTGTTTCGCGTGTACAACGGGGAAAGCACTAAGAAATCATACAAACCCAAGACTGAAGACACCAACCAAGAGAAACTTTATTTGTTGCATATGGATCTTTGTGGGCCAATGCGTGTTGAAAGTCTTGGTGGTAAAAAGTACATCCTCGACATAGTGGATGATTACTCTCGGTTTACATGGGTGAAATTTCTTGCAACAAAAGACGAGGCACCTAAAGTCGTTATCGATTTTCTCAAGATGATTCAAGTGTGTCTCAACACTATTGTCTGACGCATTCGTACAGATAATGGAACCGAATTTGTGAATCAAACCTTGCGTAAGTATTATGAAGAAGTTGGCATATCTCATGAAACATGTGTTGCTCGTACTCCACAACAAAACGGTGTCGTTGAAAGGCGAAATCGCACAATTATGGAAGAAGCTCGAACGATGTTAATTTACGCAAAGGCTCCATTATTTTTATGGGCAGAAGTAGTAAATACAGCAGTGTACACCTAAAACCGGTCACTAATTCGTAAACGCTATGCTAAAACACCTTATGAGCTTCTCCATGGAAAAGTACCAAATTTATCATATCTTGATGTATTTGGTTCTCTTTGCTATCCAAATAATGATGGTGAAAATTTGGGAAAACTTCAACCAAAGGCTGATATTAGTATTTTCATTGGTTATGCACCCGCAAAGAAAGCATACCGAATCAACAACCGTAACTCTCGCAAGATCCTCGAAACTATGAATGTTGATTTTGATGAGCTGACAGCTATGGCTTCTGAGCAAAGCAGCTCTGAACCTGTACTTCATGAAATGGGACTCAGTAACATTAGCTATGGTCTTGTCCCAAATAATCCTACTTCATCATCATTTACACCACCTTCTAGGAATGAATGGGATACATTGTTTCAACCGTTCTTTGATGAATTCTTTACTCCTCCAAGTATTGTTGCTCTAGGACCTGAGGTAATAGCTCCGGTAACCGAAGTTATCACTCCAACAACCGAAACATAATTAGATACATCTGGACCTACAATTGGTCAAGATATACCTTCCACGAGTATTTCTCAACCAACACATGTTTCAACTACCCATGTCACGCATAGTGATGATGAAGAGGATGATGATGATCATGATTTGGAATTCTCTCCAATGCGTGAACTTCCATTCTTTGGTGTACCAATTCCCGACTCTAATCAAGCCGGGTCGTCCACCTTAGAGGAAGCTCCTACTACGGTCTACTCCAATCCACGGATTCGTGAACATGACAACAAGTGGACAAACAATCATCCTATAGATTCTATTATTGGTGACCCTAATCTTCCGGTATCCACACGAAGTCAGTTACAAGAAAATGCAATGTTTTCTCATTTTGATGCTTTAACCTAAGACATGGCAAGAAGCTTTTACTCAATCCTGTTGGATAGAAGCTATGCAAGAAGAACTTAATGTATTTTTACGTATTGAAGTATGGGAACTTGTCCCATGCCCGGATGAAGTGCACTTACTCACTTTGAAATGGGTTTACAAGGTGAAACTCGACGAGTTAGGCGGAATATTGAAGAACAAAGCTCGACTAGTAGCTCGTGGATACAAGCAATTATTAGGCATCGAATTTATGGAATCCTTTGCACCCGTTGCCCGTTTGGAAGCTATTAGACTATTCCTCGCTTATGCAGCCCATATGAATATGATCGTCTATCAGATGGATGTGAAGACGGCATTTCTTAATGGTCAAATCAAGGAAGAGGTATATGTTTAACAGTCGGATGGTTTTGTGAATCCTAAATATCCTAATCATGTGTACAAGCTTAAGAAGGCTCTGTATGGGTTGAAGCAAGCTCCACACGCATGGGTATGATCTATTGTCACAATTCCTCTTCACGCAGGGCTTCGCTAAAGGCAAGGTGGATCCCACGCTGTTTATTCAGAAACGAGGTAAAGATATGATTATGGTACAAATATATGTTGATGATATTATATTTGCTGCCTCGACCCAAACCTTATTAGATGAGTTTGGGACACTCATGTCTTCCAAGTTTAAGATGTCAATGATGGGCAAGGTATCATTCTTCTTAGGACTACAGATATCTTAGAGTCCTAGAGGCATCTTTATTAATCAATCCAAGTATGACCTCGATCTCTTAAGAAATATAAGATGGAATCTTGCGACACCGTGGATACTCCAATGGTGGAACGAACTAAGCTTGATGCAGATCCACATGGATCTGGCGTTGATCTGACACTGTATCGTGGAATGATCGGTACTCTTCTATATATCATAGCTAGTCGACCTGATCTTCAGTTTGCTATATGTATGTGTGCTCGGTATCAAACTCGACCTACTGAGTTACACTTAGCTACTGTTAAACGGATCTTTCGGTATCTTAAAGGAACCATTAATCGGGGACTTTGGTATTCGAATGACTCTTCTATTGCACTAATGGCATATGCAGATGCAGATCACGCGGGTTGTCAAGATATAAGGCGTAGCACGAGTGGAACTTACAACTACTAGGAGATCGACTAATCAGTTGGGCATCGAAAAGGCAGAAAAGCGCTGCAATTTCAAGTACGGAAGCAGAATACATAGCTATGTCCGGTTGCTATGCTCAAATTCTTTGGATGAGATCGCATATAACCGACTATGGTATAGGTTTCAACAAAATACCTATGTAATGTGACAACAAGAGTGCAATTGCCTTATGCTGCAACAAAGTTCAATTCTCCCGGTCGAAGCATATTGACATTCGCTACCACTTTATCAAGGAGCATGTAGAAACTAGAAGGGGGGGGGGGTTGAATAGTTTCTTATATTTACTTGTTAAAAGATGGTTTTCAAAAAATCCTTTTTCAAAAACATAGGCTTGAGGAAATATGTGAAATCTTCTTATGCACAATATGAACAATGATAGTGTAACTAAAATAATACTAACAAAAATATATGCACAAAGAATAAAGAATGTAAAGAGTTAAGGGTAAAGAAAGATCAAACCGAACACCAAGGATTTATAGTGGTTCGGCAACGAAGCTCACTCCTCGTTCCTACTCCACTCCTTGAGTACTCCTTACTCGAGAGTTCACTACACAACAAGCTCCTTATGGTGGAGAAAACCGTACACGTCGCTTAACCAATTTCCGACTCTAAGCTAAAAGTCGAGCCCTAATCGTAGCTAGGACCAATCTACTCAACTATACTTAGTACATACACAACTTCGAAATAGACACAACTACTTGGATCTTCACAACTATGACACAACTACAAATGTATAAAATTAGATCTTCAATGGATCTTTGGTGGTGGACTCAACACTTCACAAGGATAGTGTTCTTCTCTTTGCACTTGGAGAGGAAGGGATGGAAGAACAAGATTCACTTCTTAAAAAAGTAGTAATCAAACAAATGATCAAAGATTTGAGTGATTAAAGTAGAGTGTTTGAATCTGGAAATAGATGTGCAAAAGAGGTGAGTTGAAAAGCTGAGAATGGTCCACTATTTATAGGACAAAGGGCCAACGGCTATATCTGCCCGCGGTTCCTTATCTTAGCCCGCGGTACCTTATCGATAAGGAACCGCCTAGGAGCTAAGGAACCGCTGGACTAGACTCCGCTCCCTTTTTTTCCTTTAGTGGTGGAGGTCATATCTGGTCTAAAAAATATCCTGATAGAATATTCCTAACCAAATAAGAATATGCCATTTTTAAATTTTCAAATAATTAATTTAATAAAACATTTTCTTAAAAAGAAAGTTTAATAAAAACTTGTCACACTTAATAAAAAGTGAGTTTTAAGATAAGATTAAATCACTTGATCACTTGATTAAGGTTAGTACTTGTTTATCCATACCTTAAGTGAAAATGGGTAAAATAAAAAATACTTGAACTCAAGAATTCGTTTTTCGTTGTTTTCGTAAATGCTGGTTTTTACATATTGTCGTAATCAAAACTAAGAGAGACCGAAAAATGCAAGTAACGTTTTTAGGCATCATTGCATTAAAAATCTCCCCCTTTTTGATTTCGACAATACATAAACTCAATCACACAAAAAACAAGATTTTCGAAGACGAGTTTATTCATTTCTCCCCCTTTGTCGAAGCAAAAAGGTTGCACAAGTCGGTGTTGAAGAGACGGACTTTGCAAAGACTCCCCCTTGGTGCTTACTCCCCCTAGCTTGGGGCATCGAGGAATCGAGATATGGTGACAAGCTACATAGAAGGGTTAGTTGAACAAAGAAACAACCAACAAGATATAGAAATAGGTCACAAAATAAAAGAGAAGAAAATAAAAAGAGAAAGATCCAATATAGGTTACTAGAAAAAAACATCATACAAAGATGAAGAAAAAAAAGAAACAAGCCAAAAGCATAAATCTAATCCTAGTTATTCTAGAATTCTAAGATTTGCTTAAATTTGGTGTCTTGAGGATAAGTAACCAATGCTTATATGAAAGACAAGGTAATGGCTGAGGGTGATGGTGGTGGCTTGTTGGAGATCTCATAATCATAGTGAAGAGAAGGTTTGATTAAGAGACTCTTGATGTAGCTCAACTCCTCATAGATGTGTGCCATTGCAAGATGTTGATATTGACAACAATGACAATATGTTCCATGGTGCATGACATTATCATGAGAAGGAGGAAGAACACTAAAGGGTGGTGGTGGATTAAAACATGTTCCACAATCAACATTCTTGGTAGGAGAGATGTGATTAAGAGTGTTCTTGGGTGATATTGGATTGTAATGGTTCTTGGGTGAGTTAGGATTGAAATAAATTGGAGAAAATGGAGGAGATTCAAGGCTTTCATTTGGAGAATAAGACATCTTGGGATGTGAAGTGTGGCAAAATGCTTATGGTTTAAATAGGGAAGGCTTAAGGTATTTTTGGGGTGATCAAAGGGTTTGAAACAAAGATTCTCAAAAATGTTGGAGCAAATCTGGAGTTTAAGACAAAAACCCGAAAAAGGAAGGCACTGTAGGCGGTTCCTTATCAGGACAGGCGGTACCATATCAATAAGGCACCGCGGTTCACATATGGAACCGCCTGCAGAGGCTGTGTTTGGTGTTTGAAGGAAGATTTTTCAGCAAATCTTATTTTTCTAGTCTAACTTATCATCGGGATATGCTTAAAAGCAAAGATAGACAAAGAAAACATATGCAAACTTGCCAAATAGAGATTTGACCAAAATACATGGATAAAAAAATCAATGTAGGAGGTGTGTAAGACAAGACCTTAAGTCATGACACAATGATCCTTCATGATCCTATCTTGTTCTTGCTATGTTTTAGAGAATCATACATATGAATTATGTAAGCTCTAGATTAATAGCGAGAATCTATGAAAACCCGTTTTTAGATTGAATTAACAATGTCAAAAGCATTTTTCAACCATTTTCGAAAGAGACTTTGAGAATTTTGAAAAAGAGAAGAGAGGGTTTTTCAAAAATAGTTTGGAAGACTCAATGACTCAAGGTGGTAAAAAAACAAGGGATAAGAAGGTAATTAAGGAAGATGTTCCATTAATCCTAGACCTAGACGCAAGTAATTAAAAGGTTCCCTCTTAAGTGTCTTAGTGAAGATGTCGGCTAAGTTGTCTTCGGAGGGTACCTTCTCAATTGAAATGTTCCCCTTTTGAACATTATCCCTATGGAAATGGTGTCGAATTTCTATGTGTTTAGTTCGCGAATGTTGCACGGGATTGTTGCTAAGGTCTATAGCACCTTTATTATCACACATGATGGGAACATCATCAAGAGAAATCCCGTAATCAACAAGCGCTTGCTTCATCCATAGAGCTTGTTCGCATGCTTTTCCGGCACTCACATACTCGGCTTCCATGGTGGATATTGCAAGAGCGTTTTGTTTCTTGGAGAACCAAGAAGTTAAACAACAACCCATGAAGGTACAAACTCTACTAGTGCTTTTACGGTCCATATAGTCTCCCGCATGATCCGAGTCCGCGTAGACAATGGTTTCTACGCCGGTCCCTTTAGGATACCATAATCCTAAATGTATAGTGCCTTTAATGTATCGGAAGATACGCTTAACCGCTTCGAGGTGAGAGGTTTTGGGAGCCTCTTGGAAGCGATCACAAAGGCAAACACTAAACATGATATCCGGTCGACTTGCCGTTAGGTACAACAAACTACCAATGATACCTCTATATTTGGTGTTGTCTACCGACTCACAATCATCATCTACGGTGAGTTTAGTATCCGAGGCCATTGGGGTCTTCATTGGTCTAGACTCTTCTAATCCAAATTTCTTTAGCATTTCTTTAGCGTACTTAGATTGACTAAAGAAAATACCATCGTCCATTTGTTTAATTTGGAGTCCTAAAAAGAAATTAAGTTCTCCCATCATACTAATTTCAAAGTCATCATGCATGATTTTGGCAAAGTCATCACACAATTCTTGACAAGTTGAGCCACATATAATGTCATCGACATATATTTTTACGATTATGAGGTGAGAACCTTTCTTCTTTGTAAAGAGCGTATTGTCTACCATTCCCATGGTATACTCATGTTTAACAAGAAACCCTTTAAGTCTATCATACCAAGCTTTGGGTGCTTGTTTGAGACCATAAAGTGCCTTCTTAAGCTTGTAAACATGATCCGGTTTCTCAAAATCAATGAAGCCGGGAGGTTGAGCCACATATACCTCCTCATTGATCAAACCGTTAAGAAACGCACTCTTTACATCCATTTGTTGAAGCTTAAAGTCTAAGGCACAAGCGTAGGCTAAAAGGATTCTAATGGATTCTAATCTTGCTACCGGTGCATATGTCTCGTCATAATCAATCCCTTCTTTTTGATTATAGCCTTGAGCTACAAGTCTAGCCTTGTTACGAGACACAACACCATTTTCATCTAACTTATTCCTAAAGACCCATTTGGTTCCTATAATGGTAGAACTTCTAGGTGGATGAACAAGTTCCTAAACATCATTGACAACGAATTGATTCAATTCTTCTTGCATCGCAATGACCCAACTCTCATCCATCAAAGCTTCTTTAACAATTTTTGGTTCAATCAAGGAGACGAAACAAAAAAAAGTTTCTTTGGTTTTGGACTTGAGATCTTAGGGTCCTTTGATTTAAATCACCAATGATATTATTGAGAGTATGATCCCTAGACTCCTTAATGTTTACTTCCTTTTCAACACTAAGGTCTTCAACTCCTATTTTTCTAACCTATTTGGCTTTAACTACTTCTAATTCATCCAAGTCATTTTCGACCAATGGTGGTGTCTTGGGTGAAGGAGGGGTTTCATCAAAGGTTACGTTGAGTGATTCTTCAATAACCCCCGAGGTTCTATTTAGGACAATGTAGGCTTTGCTAGTTTGGGAATAACCTAAAAGGATACCTTCGTAAGACTTTGGGTCAAACTTGGTAAGGTAGTCTTTGGTGTTGAGGATAAAGCACTTGCTTCCAAACACCCTAAAGTATTCCAATGAGGGTTTCTTACCTTTAAGAATCTCATAGGGGGTCTTTCCTAGGAAATGTCGAATAAGAATTCGGTTGAGAATATAAGTCGATGTGTCCACGGCATTGCACCAAAACTTTTGAGGCAAAGATTGCTCGTTTAACATCGTCCTACTCATCTCTTGGAGAGTCCTATTCTTCCTTTCAACTACCCCATTTGATTGTGGAGTGCGAGGATCCGAGAAGTTATGGGTAATGCCATGAGCTTCACAAAAGGCACCAAATTGCACTTCATTATCAAATTCCCTACCATGATCCGTCCTAATAGAGACAATTAGACATCCTAGTTGATTTTGAATTCTTCGACTAAAGATTTCGAAATGATCGAAAGCTTCATTCTTAGATGCCAAAAATCTAGTCCAAGTGAATCTAGAATAGTTATCAACTATAACTAGGGTATAAAGGTTACCTCCATAACTCCGTATGACGAAGGGTCCAAAGAGATCCATATGTATGAGCTCTAAGCACCGAAAGGTCGAAACCAAATTCTTGGCTTTGTGACTTGAGTGAACTTGCTTTCTAACTTTTCAAGCATCACAAAAGTGACTATCAAACTTTATCTTGGGGAGGTGTCTTACCAACTCCTTAGAGACTAAAGATTGAATTAAGCGCATATTAGTGTGACCAAATCTCCTATTCCAAAGAGTAGAACTATCATCTATAGTCGCAAGACATATGTTGTCTTTTGACTTCTTATTGACCATCATGACATAAAGCCCATGCTTTCTAACACCTTTTCCAATGACTTTTCCATCTTTTACGATTTCACTGTCATGTTCCGAAAAGATGACCTTACACTTATTGTCACAAATTTGACCTATACATAAAAGGTTAAACCCTAAGTTATCTACGTGCTCAACATTTTCAATGGTCATAGAGTCAAGAGAAACCATACCTTTGCCAATGATATTACCACGTAGACTACTTGCAAATGTGACGTTACCTCCATCATATGCTTTGTAGTCCGAGAACAAACTTCGATTACCCGTCATGTGTTTAGAACATCCACTATCCTTAATCCACTCATCGGGCTCCAAATCAATTCCTAAGCATATCTAGGTAACAACACACAAGATCAAACATTTGGTCCCCCAATATCTCATGGGTCTAAAATTGTTAGTTCCAAACATTCCTTGCATTGGTTGGGATGCATGAATGAAGGAGGGGTTCCTCATGGAGAACAAAATGGAGGAGGATAGTAATTCATGTAACCATTTTGTTGTTCGTTATTTCTCCTGGGTGTATTTGATCTCGGTTTAGAGTTATGATCATTTCTTCTAGGTGTTGGGGTTTTACTTCTAGATCGTGAATTGTTTTGATTATCTCTTCTAGGCGTTGTCGTTCTACTTCTAGGCTTAGACTCATTCCATACTCTAGGTGGAGTAGAAGATGGTCTTGATAAACTTATATTTCACATGAGAGGTTTACTTAATGGCTTGTAGAACTTATCAATAACATTGTCGTCAAGTATGGGTAATTTTACCATATTAACAATAAGATGCTTTGGTTTTTCACCTGACTTTGAATTTTCAGAAAGTTCATGATTTTCACAAAACTCTTCTTCTGGCCGCGGTACCTTATCTATGGCGGCGGTTCCATAGTGATAAGGAACCGCCCCATACAATCTGGGACCGCGTACAGTGGGTGATTTTTGTGAAAATCTGACTTGTTTAGGTTCACTAGTTGAGGCTTCATTTGAGTTAAAACCTACACCAAGTCTTTCCTTTGAATGAACTTGTTTGTTTAACATATCATCAAGAGCACTAGTACCTTTCATGAACTTTTTCAATTTAATGGAGGTGCTCTTGAGATTTTCATTCTCTAATCTAAGTTTCTCACAACTTAAGCAACCTAAATCAACTTCTTTATTTTTCTCAAGTATTGCCAATTTCTCTCTAAGTTCATTTATCTCATTTTCAAGCTTAGTTTTGGTTATTTTAAGGTTTTATTCTTTTCTATGAATTTAAGACTAAGTTTGTGTAAACTATCATATTTGCCTTCAAATTCAATATCATCAAATGTGGAGCTATCATTGCTATAATATTCGGTTTCAGAATGTACCTCTTTAGAAGTGTGAGCCAGAAGACATTTCTCCTCTTTGGGGTTGTCATCGTCATCTTCACCGCTATCGCTCCAAGACCCACTAACGAACGCCGTGTGATTCTTATCGCGAGAGGGCTTTGGACAATCACCAATGAAGTTATTTGGATCACCACATCTAAAGCAATTCCTATCACCTTTTTCGTTCTTGACAAACCGATTCTTTGAGAGTGGCTTCTTGTCATTGTTGGGTTGCCTAACGTGTTGACCTCGTATCTTGAAGAACTTCTTGAAATCACTCACCGCCAATGCATACTCCTCGTCATCGCTATCCGAGGAACTATCATGGTCACTTTGTGCCTTCTTGGCTTTAACTACAAGAGATTTTCTTTCACTCTTGGTTTTTACTAATTCCGAGTCCTTCAAAATTATCATCTCATGTCCCTTCAAGTTGCCTATGAGTTCATCGAGTGATAAAGTTGAGAGATCTTTCGATTCTTCAATCGCCGTAACTTTTGCTCTCCACTTTGGATGTAAAGCCCTTAGAAACTTCCTAACATTGTTCTTGCTAGAAAAACCTTCATCAAGTGCTTTTAGACTAGTAATAATGGTGTTAAACCTAGCAAATGCACTGTCAATAGTTTCATCTTCTAAGATGACAAATTGTTCATATTGTTGGAAAAGAAGATCGATTTTGCTTTCTTTGACTTGGCTATTACCTTGGTGGGTTACTAAAAGAGTGTTCCAAATATCTTTAACGGTTTCACACATAAAAATCCTTTCATACTGATGAGACTGCTTTTATACATAGTCTCATCGTCCAAATTGGGCTTGAAATGCATTAAATATCATTAAAAATGACAATATATGCTCATGTTTTTTGCTTGTGTATTTTAGGTACGGATATCGAGGAAAAGACAAAAAGATCACAAGAATAAATCAAAAACGAACGCGGGAAACAAAGTCGCACAATGAACCGGGCCCAAGAAAGGAATTTCCAAAAATGACCTTGAAGTTTTGAAGATTGGCAAGAATGGTCCCTCATCTTTTGAAGACTTTTCATATTATACCCTTGAAATTTCATTTATTGCATTGGGGTCCCTAATATTTCAAGAATGTACAAGATATGCCCTTGAAGATTGCAAATATTGCATGAATAGTCCTTATTCAAAGTTTGAAAGTATGATGGGCCATTTTTAGCAAGTTGGCAAAAGTTGTTAAGTGTAATTTGGGCGTTGACAAAGTTTAGTCACCAAGTGACAAGAATTGGGGAGTATAGGGACCAAAGCTGTCCAGACATCAAACTCCAACCCACCACTCAACCTTCACCACGTCACCCCACTACCACCATCCTCCAATCAAAACCCTCCTTCCTTCCACGTCAACATCCACCCACACCCTAATACTTAATAAAACCGATTATTAAACCAGTTATATTTTTCCCACCTAAACACTTTTTCAAAACTAAACTTGGATTAAACTTAACTGTTTACTAATCCCCTTCCCCTAGAACCCTAAAAACCTTAATCATTAAAAACAAAGGGGTTTGTGATAATTGCTTCCAGAATGTTGATTAACCTCCACCCAAACCCATCCCCACTTTTAAACCCTACCCAGACACACCCATGTGTCCTGTGGGACCCTCCCCTGCACGTCCCTTTCTTCCCCAAAACCCTAAACCCCACAAAACCAACGGATGGATTGAATTACTTGGTCCCAAAGCTCAAATGAACATCCCAGATTG
This sequence comes from Glebionis coronaria, assembly GCA_025667525.1. Taxonomy (NCBI): domain Eukaryota; kingdom Viridiplantae; phylum Streptophyta; class Magnoliopsida; order Asterales; family Asteraceae; genus Glebionis; species Glebionis coronaria. The sequence continues at coordinate 290,774,372 of CM046877.1, read as the reverse complement.
ATTCAACAGCTGTACAACATCACATGTGAAGGATTTGACCATTTTCAAATTTCATCAAAGGGCAAAGATGGATTTTCATACACATTAGGGTTTTCAGTATTTGTAGTATCTAGTATCTTCTATTAGTGCCTATAAAAGCATCTCTCAACCTGTGAGAAGAGCTTTGTTCCAGATTTTCTTAATTCTAATTGTAATCCTTTTTAAAGTTGAATGAAAGTTGGTATTTTGTTAAAAGTAATTCCTTTTCTTTATTTAAAAGTTGGTATTTAGTTAAGAAAATCTATGTTCCATCCATATTATGCTCAAAATTCCAAGGTTTTCACCTATTAAAGATTTTCAGAAAATCGTGTTTAAGCAGTTTTTTTGGAAAAGCTTTTCAATAGTCTAAGATTTGTGACTTGGTGAAGTGAAAGTGGAACCAAGTCACTGGTTTCAAGGCTTGTTGGTTTTAAAGGTTCAAAATATTTCAATAAACAAAATCAGTTTCAAGATTTTTTGTGGTTGTATTTTTTAGCTATAAGCCATAAGCTAGCTTAATCAATAAGCAAGCTTTATAGCTTATTGCTTTTGTGAACAGGTCACTGTTTGTGTTTGCTTTCTCTTGGCAGGTTAAAGATTTCCACTTTGAAGATATATTGGGGTGTTTGGGACTGCAGTAGTCTCCACCCATCATTCTCTCTACTTAGCAGCTCCATTAAGCCAATAGCTCAAGTTTAACTTGATTCGGAGATGGCAATCAGCCATCCCCTTGGCCTGGATGTAGGTCAGGGAAGGTAAAAGTCTTGAACCCTTCCCATTTTTCTTAATATTTGAATATTTGGTGATCTTGTGTGAAGTATGCTAAGTGGTGTGTTTTTATCAGCTTTCACTGGTTAATTATTAGCCTTATGCATGTTTTAATATTTATTAATCAGTTTAATCAAGTTTCAAAGGCTTTTGGTTTGATAATTTCAAGTTCTGAAATTATAGGAAGTGTTTGGATTTGAGTTTTAGCTAGGAATTATTGACAGCTTTTGGTTTAAAAATTGTCTAGACAAACTTAGGTTGTAAGAGTCACATGTTATCAGTAATGGGTTTTGAGTTAGGGTAAGTTTTTAAGCAATTTGCATGTTAAAAATTGGTAAACTGCCTAAAAACAGTAAGTGCTTTATTTGACTGTTTTTTTTGTAAGATTTTCTTGAATTTTTGCATGATTGATAGTAGTACTGCTTATCTAGGGTTTTAGATAGTTTTTAAGTGATTTGGTGGATTTGTGTGCAAGTTTTTGAGTTTTAAAATTCAATTTTGTGCATTCTAGTTCAGGTAACTGTTCATCAGAAACATTCAAGTCCTAACAGTCACTTGATTAGGTTTTTTTGTGTGATTTTTGTTAAGTGCTTGGTGTTTTTATTGTTCTTACTGACTCCCTACACTTCCATGAGTGTGGGGGTGCCCAATTGTCCAAAGAAAACCAAGCCAACAAGCTTTCCTAAGCTCAAAGGTCAACTGACCAAAAAATTGCACTAGCAGTGGGAACTCATTTACCCCTGCTAGTGCTTTGGTTTCTACTGCCAAGCTAAAAAACAAAACCTTGTCACATGTCACTTTCAGGTTCCTGTTTTTTTGTCTTGAGTGATCTAAATAGGAATTAGACTTTCAAATTAGTTTCATTATTTTTCTAATTTAATTTTTGATTTTTCTGTTTAATTAGTTTTTCATTTACTGTTCATTTAATATTTTTTAGATTAAATTGCTATTTTTAATTAACTTTTTAATTTCTGTTTTTGTCTTTTAGTGACAAAAATAAATATTTTTCAGTTTTAAAATTTTTCTTAGATTTAGAAAAATAATTTAAGATTTTTAGTTTAAAAAGTTTTTACTGTTCACCTTTAATTTAATTTTTAGAATTAATTTAGTTTAATTAGGGTTTAATTTCAAACTGTTTTTGTCTTTTAGTGAAAATTTTTATATTTTTCAAACTTTTTCATTTTTCTAATGTTATTTAGTATAAATTAGGATTTTTAAAATTGTCAAATTATTTTTGGCATTATTTTATTATTTTTTATGATTATTTTAGTTTAAAAATAGTTTTTAGTGATTTAAAAATAGAAAAATAGTTTTTAAAATTTAGGAAAAATACTTTTTAGTCTTTAAATAATATAAGTAACTTATTAGCTCAATAAAATAAAATTTTGGACATTTTGATTAATTATATTTAATTTTAGGGCTTTAATTAGCATTTAAAATTGAATATTTAATTAATAAAAGGTTTTAAAATATTTTTATTGGATTTTTATTCTTATTTATATTATTTTAGACTTAGTTTTAGCTTTTAATTAATTTTTAGGTTTAAAATTTTTAATTTGGTGCTTTTTACGGTTTTACGTGAACGACCTTTTCGTCTTATTTTAATTCGTCATCGTAACCGTCATTCTCTTCTAATCTCATTTCTATTTCTCTTTTTCTCAATATAATCACAAAGTTAATCAATTCATTACACAACGCACTTGCCTCCTCGAGAACGAACTCACTTTAGGGTCATTTACACACGGTTTTCCTAAATCGTCGTGCTTACCCTATATTATTACGCTCTTTTTCCTAAAAGACGTAATTTTACAACTATCATTTTGGCGCCGCTGCCGGGGAGGCGTGTTGTGTTTTGATTTGGAATTGTTGTTTTTATACTAACCAAAATAGTATTTGTATTAGTAGCACTCTACTAATACGTATTATCGGTTTTCGATTTTTGTGTGAATACTATTACTATATTGTATACGTAGAACAATAAATTCACAAGTACTCCAAATACGTGAGAAATCACAACCTTGACTTGGGAGGTCATTACCCAATCATTGTATTCGAATCTCAAACCAAAGAAAAAGGCAAAAATAGATAAATACTTTCGTGAAGCTCGATTTTGAAAATAGAAAATATAAGGTGGGTATAAGGCGGATATTATAAAATATATCCTAAGGAAAAAGGCTCTTAAGTGCTTCGCGCCGCCTCGTTTCCCCGCTTGCTTGTGAGTATTTGATTTTGAGAGCTAATCGAGGGTTTTGGCGCCCAAAGTATTACTAAGTATCATATATATTTTCTTCGTTTCCGTTGATTAAACCCTCTTGAACGTTTTGGTGTTCCACAAACGTTCTAAAGTCATCGAAGGCGTTCACTTCACGTGATCGTTTTCATTCCTTGAGGCTTCTTTAATCGAGAAATTTGATTAAGGAGGAGATTTGTAGATTTTTGCTCGTCCCCTCGTTGTACGTGACGTTTATGCTAACTCGTAATCAAGCAAGACGTGCACGTAAACGAAAGAACAAAACTCCCACTCCCAATCTTTCTAGTGAGGAGTCTCCTATTGACGAACCCATTGTAAGAGAAGCACCAACCATGGCGAATCGAACTATGATGGAGTTACTTCAAGCACCCACCGAGGGTTATGGAGAGGCTATTGTGATTCCCGCTATCCTTGCGGAGAATTTTGAGGTGAAAACGGGTTTGTTGTCGATGATCCAAAACAACAAATTCCGTGATGATGAGAAGGACAATCCACACAACCATATCCGCCAATTTAATCGTCTTACCGCCACTTGCAAATTTAAGGATTTCTCGAATGACTCGATTAAGATGATGCTTTTTCCGTATTACTTAGCGGGGCCCGCTAAAATTTGGTTAGAGAAAGAGCCACCAAATTCTATATTGACGTGGAAGGATCTCGTTTCAAAATTCGTGAACCAATTTTTTCTGCCCTCTAAGACTACGCACTTGAAAAACGAGATTTCAAAATTTTCACAAGAATTAAATGAAAGTTTTTCAACGGCTTGTAATAGGTTTAAGGAGATGTTACATGAATGTCCTCATCACGGTTTTTCCGACTTGCATCAAATTGACACGTTTTACAATGGACTTAATGATCATGAAAGGGATTATTTAAATGCCGCCGCGGGTGGTAATTTTTTGTGTAAAACGGTTGAGGAAGCTTTGGTGATAATTGAGAATAGGTCTAAGGTTTATAGCCCTCGTAACACACCGAGTGTTGCCAAATTGGGTTCGTCATCGTCATCATCGTCTGGTAGCATTAATGCCTTGCAAGATGAAGCAAATGAGGAGAATCGGTTTTTCGATAGGTTTTCGACTCTTATGTCCCATTGGAAAGCTCAAGAAGCTTCGAATTCCGCTTCGGTTAAAGCGGTTCCTAAGAGTTGTTTGTCTTGTGGTGGAGCTCATGATCTTTCCGAGTGCATTACCGCGGATGGTAACACTTCGAGTGCTTATGTAGCAACGGGAACTTACAACCAAAACGGTCAAGGTTCCCGCCAATATCAAGCTCCACTAAATCAAAATGCTAATAACTATCGAAACAACAATCAAGGTGGTAATTATCAAGGCAATCAACGTAACTACAACAAGGGTAATTATCAAAGTGGAAATGGGCAAATTTCAAACCAAAACCAAAACCGTGATTTTCAAACTACCACACAAGGTTTTCAAAATGATCACACCAAAAATCTTCAAGGAGAATTTTTGAATTATGCCAAAGCAAACGATGCTAAGTTTGATAATATGCAACGTGAAATGGTTAGCTTAAGATCCGAGTTGAAAAACGAGCTTAAAAACGAACTTGCTAATGAACTTAAAACTCATGCTAATAAAATGGAAGGAAATGTTCAACGACTCCAACAAAATCAACAAAAAATGGAGCAAGGTCAACATGAGATTAAGCAAGAGTTGTTAAAAGCGATGCTAGGCAATCTAAGTTTGAAGACCGAATGGGAAAAATGTTTGAAGCTATCATGTGTAAACCTTCTTCTTCGGGTAGTCTTCCTAGTGATACCATCGTAAACCCGAAAGGAGAGATGAAAGTGATTACCACACGAAGTGGTAAGACACTTAAAGAACTGACTCCTCAACGAATTACTCCAACGGTGGAGGAAATTGAGGAAGAACCCGAGGTGGTGGTCGAAAAGGAGCATATCTCAAGCCCATAAAGTACCGCTCATGCCACACCTACGGTTAACCCATTACCAACATTGGAACCCGAGATTCCAAAGGCTATGCCTATGCCCCAACCCACACCACACTTACCTTACCCATCGAGACTAAGAAAGGAGAAACGACAAGAGCGCGGCAATTATCAATTTGCCGCTAACTTTAAGAGTATGTTGAACAACAAGGAGAAATTGCATCAATTGTCTAGTTGTTCGTCGGTTTATCTTAATCGTATACCTCAAAAATTCGGTGATCCCGGTAAATTTTTGATCCCTTGTGCAATCCAAGATATGGAAGAATGCTATGCCTTGGCCGATCTTGGTGCTAGCATTAACTTGATGCCACTTGCAATTTTCGAGTCTCTCAATCTTCCTAATCTTACTCCTTCACTAATGTCTATCGAGTTGGCCGACCATTCCACGATTCGTGCATGTGGATTGGCGGAAGACGTTTTTGTGAAAGTGGGGAAGTTCTACTATCCCGTAGACTTTATCGTTGTCGATATCCCCACGGATCCTCAAGTTCCTCTCATTTTAGGTCGTTCGTTTTTAGATACGTCTATGGCTTTGATCGATGTTCATGCTAGAAAGATCACCTTACGTTTCAACGACGAGGAACTTGTTATAAACGCAACTCAAAATTATCAACTTTCTCATGTTTATTCCGTTGCTACCATAAACCTCGTTGATATGATCGACGTGGTTTGCGAGGAATTTTCACAAGAAGTTCTAGGGTTTGGTGATGTTAAAAATAGTGGCAATCCCACTATGTTGGATCCAATCCTTGATAATTCGACACCAACCTTCACTCCATTTGAAGGGGGTGGTTTAACGTTGGAAGAATTCGATATTACACGTACTTGTAACGAAGACCTCGACAACGATGAGGACTTCTCGATTATCAAGGATTTTCTTAACGATTTCCCATTTCCTCCACCCGAGGAGGTTATGAGTATCGAGCCCAAATCTTCACTTGAGGAACCACCTATCCTCGAGTTGAAAGATTTACCTCCTCACCTAGAATATGTCTATTTGGAGGAGGACGACAAGTTGCTGGTTATTATTGCGAAGGAACTTTCGAATGATGAAAAAACCGCACTTATCGATGTTCTAAAGGATCACAAAAGGGCAATTGCGTGGAAGTTATCCGACATTAATGGAATCGATCCCAAGTTTTATACCCACAAAATCTTAATGGAGGAGGATTACAAGCCTGCAATCCAATGTCAAAGGAGGGTGAACCCTAAAATTCACGACGTCATCAAAAAGGAGGTCCTTAAACTCCTTGACGCGGGAATGATTTACCCTATTTCCGATAGCCCTTGGGTGAGTCCTATCCATTGTGTCCCTAAGAAGGGAGGAATGACCGTTGTGCCAAACGATGACAACGAGTTAATTCCCACTAGACTCGTAACCGGATGGAGAGTCTGCATTGACTATCGAAAGTTGAATGAAGCCACTCGAAAAGACCATTTTCCCTTGCCCTTCATGGACCAAATGTTGGAGCGTCTTGCGGGAAACGATTTCTATTGCTTTTTAGATGGTTTTTCTGGTTACTTCCAAATTCCCATCGATCCTCGTGATCAAGAAAAAACTATGTTTACGTGTCCATATGGAACGTTTGCCTATCGTAGAATGCCATTCAGACTTTGCAATGCACCGGGAACTTTTCAACGGTGCATGATGGCTATTTTTCATGACATGATCGAGAAGACGATGGAAGTCTTCATGGATGACTTTTCCGTGTTTGGTAATTCGTTCACTTCGTGTTTGTCGAATCTTGAGAGAATGTTGAAACATTGTGAGGAAACCAACCTTGTGCTCAATTGGGAAAAGTGTCATTTTATGGTTAAGAGTGGAATCGTCTTAGGGCACAAGGTTTCGAAAGCGGGGATTGAGGTAGATCAAGCTAAGGTTGACGTCATCGCCAAATTACCTCATCCCAAAACCGTTAAGAGAGTTAGGAGTTTCCTAGGCCACGCGGGCTTTTATCGTCGATTCATCAAGGATTTTTCGAAGATTTCTCGACCCATTACACATCTTCTTGAAAAAGAGGCACGTTTTGTCATTGATGAAAATTGTGTACGAGCCTTTGAAATCCTTAAGAGGAAACTTACCGAAGCTCCCATTCTTGTTTCTCCCAATTGGAACCTCCCCTTTGAGCTCATGTATGATGCTAGTGATTACACTATTGGGGCCGTTTTGGGGCAACGTCATGATAAGCACTTCTTGCCTATTCACTATGCTAGCAAGACGATGACCGAGGCTCAACTAAAATACACTACAACGGAGAAGGAGTTCCTTTCCGTGGTATATGCATTTGAGAAATTCCGACCTTACCTCGTCTTAGCTAAATGCATAGTGTGTACGGATCATTCGGCTATCAAGTATCTCATGGCAAAGCAAGATGCTAAGCCTAGATTACTTCGTTGGATTCTCCTCCTTCAAGAATTTGATCACACCATCGTTGACAAAAAAGGAGCCGAGAATCTAGCGGCCGATCATCTTTCTCGTTTGGAAGATCCTCACCAAAATGTTTACGAGCCCAAGGAAATCACCGAAACATTTCCGCTCGAGACACTTGGTGTAGTGAATTCTAAGCTTGATTCTTCCACCCCATGGTTTGCGGATTTTGCAAATTACCATGCGGGTAACTTCATCATCAAGGGTATGACGACTCAAGAAAAACGAAAATTCTTTCGTGACGTCAAGTTCTACTTTTGGAACGACCCTTACTTGTTTCGAACTTGTGCGGATCAAATCATCCGACGTTGTGTATTTGGCACCGAAGCTTCTAACATCCTTAGAGCTTGCCATGAGGGACCCACGGGTGGTCACCACGTTGCTAATCTCACGGCTAAAAAGGTGTTTGATGTCGGCTTCTTTTGGCCTACTATTTACCAAGATGCACAAGATCTTGTGAAGTCGTGCGATGCATGCCAACGACAAGGAAAAGATTCACAAAAAGATGAAATGCCACAAAATATCATCCAAGTGCGTGAGATCTTTGACGTTTGAGGTATAGACTTTATGGGGCTGTTCCCATCATCTCGTGGTAATAAGTACATTCTTGTTGCGGTTGACTACCTATCTAAGTGGGTGGAGGCCAAAGCCTTGCCCACTAATGATGCTCGTGTGGTAGTCAAGTTCTTGAAAAGCTTGTTTTCTCGGTTTGGAACCCCTCGTGCGATCATAAGCGATCGTGGAACCCATTTTTGTAACGACCAATTCGAAAGGGTCCTAAGGAAATATGGGGTTACACATCGGCTTTCTACGGCTTATCACCCACAAACGAGTGGGCAAGTCGAGGTTTCAAACCGAGCTTTGAAGAGGATCTCGGAGAGATCCGTTGGGGAAAACCGACAATCTTGGTCGGATAAGTTGGACGATGCTTTATGGGCCTTTAGGACCGCTCATAAAACCCATTGGGTGCACTCCCTATAAGCTTGTGTATGGAAAGAATTGTCATTTGCCTATCGAGTTAGAACACAAGGCTTATTGGGCCCTAAAGCATTGTAATGATGATATGGAGACCGCGGGAAAACACCGAAAAATGCAATTGAATGAATTGGATGAATTAAGGGACATTGCTTATGAAAATTCATTGATTTACAAAGAAAAAACTAAAAAATTGCATGATTCTAAAATTAAAAACCGGGTTTTTAACATTGGGGATCAAGTTTTGCTTTTTAATTCTCGCTTGAAAATCTTTTCTGGTAAGTTGAAATCCCGTTGGTCCGGTTCATTCACCGTGACTCAAGTGTTTCCGTATGGGACCATCGAGCTAGCTCAAGATGATGGTCCTAACTTCAAGGTGAATGGACATAGGTTGAAGCACTACTTTGGCGGGGAAGTTCCATCCTTGAACTACCTCGACCAAGTCACCTTCCCCAATGATAATTAGTATTGAGGGGATCGAGTCGAGCTCATGACTCGGTAATCAAAAACGAGGTGCCTCGTGGGGGAGACCCATGCTTATCCATGTACATATTATTGCTTTCTAATTAGTTTAATGTGAGGGGATTTGTGCCCTTCCAACCTTTGTTCCGTGGTTGTTTGTGAATTGTGGTTTTTAGATCACGATCTTCACGATTGGAGCCTCTCGTGTTCGTTTTATGGGAGCACTCGATCGATTGCTTTGAAGACTTTCTCAATATCCAAATGATATATCCTTTTGATGTTCTAACCTTAGGTTTTTAGCACACTTCATAAACGGCTATTGATTTATTGGTTACACCCTTTCATGCTAGATTAGGAATTCGACTACGTCTCTAGTATGGGGGTGTTTGCACCCCTAGACTCGAAACATTGAGGACAATGTTAAACTTTAGTATGGGGGGGTGAATAGATACTTGCCTTGCCAAACCTTCACGCTTTCCAAAGTTTATCTTTTTGTTATCGTTTTGTTGCAAAATAAGGCTAAAAATGGCCAAATTTTAAATTTTTTCTCATATTTTATAAGTGTTTGAAGACACGAATGTAGGTTTTCCGATGACGAGAATAAGAGTAATTTTTGACTCGACCATGCATGTTGAGCACTTAGCTTTGGTTCCTTAACTACACATTAGGCTAAGTCTCTTAAATGAGGACGAGAAATGATAGGGTTAATTATAAGTTATTATGCTAAACGTAGAGTACTCGTATTCTTTCAAAAACTCATGTGTTCTCCTTGTTTGCTTATTCTCCCTTCGCATGTAAATATTTTTTTTTAATAAATATTGACTTAGCGGTTTAGTTGGGATTGTTGGGTTTCTAGTCTTTTCTAGTAGCTTCCGTGTAATTAAATTGGGAAGACATTAAGGTATCGCCAGCGTCACGGTTTTGAAGTATTGGCACCCGAATAATCGAAAGCTTGACCCAATAATAAGATTTCAAGTGCTCACCTAAATCTAGCAAACAATTTGAAGCCCCACAAGGCCGAAAAATCTATGCAAAATTGAAAGTGAATCAAGCCTTAATCTTCGAAGCTTTAAAGATCCAAAATTCTCTTTAGCGTGAGGATATACGTCTTTGGCTAATAAAACCACCGATGAGGCGGATAATAAAAGGCAGGGCAAGACCGAAGTCATAATAAAAGCTTCATGGCGAAGATGAATAAAAGATGGAGGTAAACCAAAGATAATAAGGCCCTTCCGTTAGGGGGCGTATAAAAGTCTTGGTAATAAGTCTCATGTTCAAAACCGTTATAAAACCGTGTTTATCGATTCTTCATGTCAACTTAATTTTTTAACATCGTTGTCTATTGGGAGGGGTTATTGATTTGATGGTCTTGGTTACACCGTTAGGACTCTATTTTTAGACTTAAATCTCTATTATCGCATAAGTCAAACAATGTATCCTCGTGAAACATTCAAGACAAAATAAAATATAAGAGATACAACTTAGGAATAATAGGAGAATAAGTACGTGATTAGGGCATATGAGTAGTGTTAGTATTACTAACTTATAATGACAATGATCTCGTTGCACGCTTGGCATGGAATGGGGTGAAAATCGAGGACGATGAAATTATTTCTAACGAAGCATTCACGTGTTCTTATTCTATGAACCTAAACGTCCCATTTTGCGATGAAAATCATACATTATGTCTAAACACAAGTAGTAGTAGCAATAGTAATAGAGTAGCTAGTTTATCATTCAATAAAGTGTATTAAAAATGAATTTTGGAGGTGCTACGATACTTTATTCTAGCATTGCATGAGGGCACGACAATGGTTTAGTATGGGGGAGTGATGAGACTGCTTTTATACATAGTCTCATCGTCCAAATTGGGCTTGAAATGCATTAAATATCATTAAAAATGCCAAATATATGCTCGTGTTTGTTGCTTGTGTATTTTAGGTATGGATATTGAGGAAAAGACAAAAAGATCACAAGAATCAATCAAAAACGAACACGGGAAACGAAGTCGCACAATGAACCGGGCCCAAGAATGGAATTTCCGAAAATGACCTTGAAGTTTTGAAGATTGGCAAGAATGGTCCCTCATCTTTTGAAGACTTGTCATATTATACCCTTGAAATTTCATTTATTTCATTGGGGTCCCTAATATTTCAAGAATGTACAAGATATGCCCTTGAAGATTGCAAATATTGCATGAATAGTCCTTATTCAAAGTTTGAAAGTATGATGGGCCATTTTCAGCAAGTTGGCAAAAGTTGTTATGTGTAATTTGGGCGTTGACAAAGTTTAATCACCAAGTGACAAGAATTGGGGAGTATAGGGACCAAAGCTGTCCAGACATCAAACTCCAACCCACCACTCAACCTTCACCACATCACCCCACTACCACCATCCTCCAATCAAAACCCTCCTTCCTTCCACGTCAACATCCACCCACACCCTAATACTTAATAAAACCGATTATTAAACCAGTTATATTTTTCCCACCTAAACACTTTTTCAAAACTAAACTTGGATTAAACTTAACTGTTTACTAATCCCCTTCCCCTATAACCCTAAAAACCTTAATCATTAAAAACAAAGGGGTTTGTGATAATTGCTTCCAGAATGTTGATTAACCTCCACCCAAACCCATCCCCACTTTTAAACCCTACCCAGACACACCCATGTGTCCTGTGGGACCCTCCCCTGCACGTCCCTTTCTTCCCCAAAACCCTAAACCCGACAAAACCAACGGATGGATTGATTTACTTGGTCCCAAAGCTCAAATGAACATCCCAGATTGATTCAATAGATGTACAACATCACATGTGAAGGATTTGACCATTTTCAAATTTCATCAAAGGGAAAATATGGATTTTCATACACATTAGGGTTTTCAGTATTTGTAGTATCTAGTATTTTCTATTAGTGCCTATAAAAGCGTCTCTCAACCTATGAGAAGAGCTTTGTTCCAGATTTTCTTAATTCTAATTGTAATCCCTTTTTAAAGTTGAATGAAAGTTGGTATTTTGTTAAAAGTAATTCCTTTTCTTTATTTAAAAGTTGGTATTTAGTTAAGAAAATCTGTGTTCCATCCATATTATACTCAAAATTCCAAGGTTTTCACCTATTAAAGATTTTCAGAAAATCGTGTTTAAGCAGTTTTTTTTTTGGAAAAGTTTTTCAATAGTCTAAGATTTTGTGACTTGGTGAAGTGAAAGTAGAACCAAGTAACTGGTTTCAAGGCTTGTTGGTTTTAAAGGTTCAAAATATTTCTATAAACAAAATCAGTTTCAAGATTTTTTGTGGTTGTATTTTTTAGCTATAAGCCATAAGCTAGCTTAATCAATAAGCAAGCTTTATAGCTTATTGCTTTTGTGAACAGGTCACTGTTTGTGTTTGCTTTCTCTTGGCAGGTTAAAGATTTCCACTATGAAGATATATTGGGGTGTTTGGGACTGCAGTAGTCCCCACCCATCATTCTCTCTACTTAACAACTCCATTAAGCCAATAGCTCAAGTTTAACTTGATTGGAAGATGGCAATCAGCCATCCCCTTGGCCTGGATGTAGGTCAGGGAAGGTAAAAGGCTTGAACCCTTCCCAATTTTCTTAATATTTGAATATTTGGTGATCTTGTGTGAAGTATGCTAAGTGGTGTGTTTTTATCAGCTTTCACTGGTTAATTATTAACCGTGTGCATGTTTTAATATTTATTAATAAGTTTAATCAAGTTTCAAAGGCTTTTGGTTTGATAATTTCAAGTTCTGAAATTATAGGGAGTGTTTGGATTTGAGTTTTAGCTAGGAATTATTGATAGCTTTGGGTTTAAAAATTGTCTAGACAAACTTAGGTTGTAAGAGTCACATGTTATCAGTAATGGGTTTTGAGTTAGGGTAAGTTTTAAAGCAATTTGCATGTTAAAAATTGGTAAACTGCCTAAAAACAGTAAGTGCTTTATTTGACTGTTACTTTTGTAAGATTTTCTTGAATTTTTGCATGACTGATAGTAGTACTGCTTATCTAGGGTTTTAGATAGTTTTTTAAGTGATTTGGTGGATTTGTGTGCAAGTTTTTGAGTTTTAAAATTCAATTTTGTGCATTCTAGTTCAGGTAACTGTTCATCAGAAACATTCAAGTCCTAACAGTCACTTGATTAGGTTTGTTTGTGTGATTTTTGTTAAGTTCTTGGTGTTTTTATTGTTCTTACTGACTCCCGACACTTCCATGAGTGTGGGGGTGCCCTATTGTCCAAAGAAAACCAAGCCAACAAGCTTTCCTAAGCTCAAAGGTCAACTGACCAAAAAATTGCACTAGCAGTGGGAACTCATTTACCCCTGCTAGTGCTTTGGTTTCCACTGCCAAGCTAAAAAACAAAACCTTGTCACATGTCACTATCAGGTTCCTGTTTTTTTTGTCTTTAGTGATCTTAAATAGGAATTAGACTTTCAAATTAGTTTCATCTTTTTTCTAATTTAATTTTTGATTTTTCTGTTTAATTAGTTTTTCATTTACTGTTCATTTAGTATTTTTTAGATTAAATTGCTATTTTTAATTAACTTTTTAATTATGTTTTTGTCTTTTAGTGACAAAAATAATTATTTTTCAGTTTTAAAATTTTTCTTAGATTTAGAAAAATAATTTAAGATTTTTAGTTTAAAAAGTTTTTACTGTTCACTTTTTATTTGAATTTTAGAATTAATTTAGTTTAATTAGGGTTTAATTTCAAACTTTTTTTGTCTTTTAGTGAAAAATTTTATACTTTTCAAACTTTTTCATTTTTCTACTGTTATTTAGTATAAATTATGATTTTTGAAATTGTCAAATTATTTTTGGCATTATTTTATTATTTTTTATGATTATTTTAGTTTAAAAATAGTTTTTAGTGATTTAAAAATAGAAAAATAGTTTTTAAAATTTAGTAAAAATACTTTTTAGTCTTTAAATAATATAAGTAACTTATTAGCTCAATAAAATAAAATTTTGGTCATTTTGATTAATTATATTTAATTTTAGGGCTTTAATTAGCATTTAAAATTGAATATTTAATTAATAAAAGGTTTTAAAATATTTTTATTGGATTTTTATTCTTATTTATATTATTTTAGACTTAGTTTTAGCTTTTAATTAATTTTTAGGTTTAAACTTTTTAATTTGGTGCTTTTTACGGTTTTACGTGAACGACCTTTTCGTCTTATTCTAATCCGTCATCATAACCGTCATTCTCTTCTAATCTCATTTCTATTTTTTCTTTTTCTCAATATAATCACAAAGTTAATAAATTCATTACACAACGCACTTGCCTCCTCGAGAACGAACTCACTTTAGGGTCATTTACACACGGTTTTCCTAAATCGTCGTGCTTACCCTATATTATTACGCTCTTTTTCTTAAAAGACGTAATTTTACAACTATCACATACTCTTTCTTAGGTAAAGTATTATAAATCACCATTTTAGCCTCATTATTTTTTGAAAGTTTCTTTTTAGTATCGTCATTAGCTTTGTCAAAAGTGACCAATTCTTTAGTTTTAGAAACTTCATTAAATTGATAAGGTAAAAAATCACCATTGGTAATAACATGCCAAAGATCTAAATCTTTTGATTTCACATAAGTTTCAAATCTATTTTTCCAATAAATAAAACTATCAGTTTCAAAAAGTGGTGGTCTTTGCATAGATTACCCTTCTAGGTATTTGTTGGAATCCATAGATCGATTCAAGTTTTAAAATACAATATACTTTAAAAATTCTTGAGCAACCTCGCTCTGATACCAATTGTAGAAACTAGAAGGGGGGGTTGAATAGTTTCTTATATTTACTTGTTAAAAGATGGTTTTCAAAAAATCCTTTTTCAAAAACTTAAGCTTGAGGAAATATGTGAAATCTTCTTATGCACAATATGAACAATGATAGTGTAACTAAACTAATACTATCCAAAATATATGCACAAAGAATAAAGAATGTAAAGAGTTAAGGGTAAAGAAAGATCAAACCGAACACCAAGGATTTATAGTGGTTCGGCAACGAAGCTCACTCCTCGTTCCTACTCCACTCCTCGAGTACTCCTTACTCGAGAGTTCACTACACAACAAGCTCCTTATGGTGGAGAAAACCGTACACGTCGCCTAACCAATTTCCGACTCTAAGCTAAAAGTCGAGCCCTAATCGTAGCTAGGACCAATCTACACAACTATACTTAGTACATACACAACTTCCAAATAGACACAACTACTTGGATCTTCACAACTATGACACAACTACAAATGTATAAAACTAGATCTTCAATGGATCTTTGGTGGTGGACTCAACACTTCACAAGAATATTGTTCTTCTCTTTGCACTTGGAGAGGAAGGGATGGAAGAACAAGATTCACTTCTTAAACAAGTAGTAATCAAACAAATGATCAAAGATTTGAGTGATTAAAGAAGAGTGTTTGAATCTGGAAATAAATGTGCAAAAGAGGTGAGTTGAAAAGCTGAGAATGGTCCACTATTTATAGGACAAAGGGCCAACGGCTATATCTGCCCGCGGTTCCTTATCTTAGCCCGCGATACCTTATCGATAAGGAACCGCCTAGGAGCTAAGAAACCGCTGGACTAGACTCTGATCCCTTTTTGTCCTTTAGTGGTGGAGGTCATATCTGGTTTAAAAATATCCTGATAGAATATTCCTAACCAAATAAGAATATGCCATTTTCAAATTTTCAAATAATTAATTTAATAAAATATTTTCTTAAAAAGAAAGTTTAATAAAAACTTGTCACCCTTAATAAAAAGTGAGTTTTAAGAAAAGATTAAATCACTTGATCACTTGATTAAGGTTAGTACTTGTTTATCCATACCTTAAGTGAAAATGGGTAAAATGAAAAATACTTGAACTCAAGAATTCGTTTTTCGTTGTTTTCGTAGATGCTTGTTTTTACATATTGTCGTAATCAAAACTAAGAGAGACTGAAAAATGCAAGTAACATTTTTAGGCAACATTGCATTAACAGAGCAAGTGGAAAATGGAGTAATAGAGCTTTACTTTGTCCGATTTGTGTATCAATTGGCGGATATTTTCATGAAGGCATTAGATCGAGCTCGAATGGAATTTTTGGCCGACAAGCTAGGTTTGAGAACATTCTCGCCCGAAACTCTAAAGGAACTGGCAGATGAAGCGAAAGAATAGTGGTGGTAACCTATTCTCCATATCCTTGGTGATCATCTTTATATATTGTTCATATTTTTATCCACAAAAGCAAAAGAAAAAAATATAAAACCATATAAAAACCATAAAAATTAAAAAATTCATAAAAATCCAAAAATATTTTTACTTTATTTTTCAAAGGCATGTCTTTTGGTACGATAATATTTACGGTCTTAGAAATGTTGATTAATATTGACACGGCGCCATAAATAGAGTTCGTACAAAAGTTGTAAATAATTCATAAAACATGCCCAAATGGCTTGTAGTTATTTCAGATTGCAACCCGCTTTTCATATTAAAGTCAAGTATTTCTTATGAAAGCTTTGGCTCATAACGGGAATTAATTATCTCGGGCATGGTTTACTTTATAACCATGTAAGGGATTGTGTTTACGTTATAACACAATCTAACACGGATAGATGTACGCATCAGTGCATTTATTTGTTACAACAAGAGAAATCTTGTTTTTATGACGCTATCATCTCTACAACCATAGCAATCTACAATTGGTATCTACATATTCGACGATGCGACTAATAAAACAACGACTACAACTCTTCCAATAGAACACGGGTCAACAATTGAGGTGGAGCAATTTTCAAACATTCAGAATATGCCGAAAGTGCCAAGTTCACTAATTTGTGTCAAGATAACAATACCAATCGTACATGTGGTGTCAAGAGATGACTTCAGACGTGACGAGGCGACCAACATTTACCGACAAGAAACATTTGATCTTCTCATATGATGTTCTCATCAATCAGGTCCAACTTTGTCAATTCATTCTTATATGGTGAATATGTGATCATATTACAAATCGGTATCATATCTCATAAATTGGTCTCATGAAGATTAAACGGACTTGCATGTTTCTTCCAAAAACCTTTGTTAAAACTTCATTAAATCAATTGATATTAAAAACATCGATTGGGTTAATATTTTTAATATGGGGGAGAAAATTTGATTTAATATGGGAAATTATCACAAATGGTTTGACTTAATGTGATGGCTCATCCTGACATATGCGAAATGTTTTCGAATATCGAGGCATATGTTAAGGGGGAGCAAAAAAGATTTGCTATAGCAAAATGGATTTCATGGTGACATATACTTACCCTAAACCCATTTATTTCACGACGAAGAAGATTGTGGTGACATAAGGATGGTAGGATAGGTTAAGTCCAATGATTCTTCCAAAACCGGAAAAATCTTCCCAGGGACATTCCATAGCTAGAAATAGTAGTCCTTAGAAAAGATGGGGAAAGATTGTGAACGTAGCTGAATGCCGACCAAGTACTTAAGTTAGCACTGGAACAACCACAACAAGGTGCTAGTTATGACGTATTGGTAAGCATTGAAGGGATTGAGGAATGAAAAATAATTGTAAAGATAAAGGGTGTAAAGAAAGAAGCCCTCCTTACAACTTTAGTCAGAAACCGGGTCAACACATATGCTATTGAGATCATTTTAATGATTCTTGATATTGAAGATAGACATCATGGACCTAGTGATAGATTGCACAACCCATCCCAGCTAACTCAGATATCTCTTAAAAGGTATTTGTTTTATTCACACGGAGACAACGTATTTTCTATTGATATATTCACTCCAAATATATTGATATTGAAAAGGTGGCACTCCTCTCCAGCCTCCAATCACTAAAAAATTCAAAATGCACGATCGAGTCTAAAGCCATTTGAGATCATCAAATATCTCATTAGGACACAATTCCATAATTCCTTGCTTCTTCACACACTGTGAAAAGTAAGAAAGATATTAAGAGTCCTACACAAAATCTTCATGATCTTGCCTGAACATCTGAGTAATACGAAAGTATTTATAATGAATATGGAAATTCTTCTTGAGCGAATATCAAAAAGCTCATGTTAGGTGACTTGTGCAATTCTTTATGAATCAAGCTTGTGATAACTCGAAAGCAACAGTGGTTTAATTCTTAACTGAATTTAAACACGTTCCAGGCTTCTATGCAATATCTTAGTGATCTTTCCAGAATACTCAGAGTGACACTCTTAAGTGTTCATGATGATGAGTGGAAAACCTTCTAGTGTTAACCTCAAACAGCACTTCGTAGGTAACTTGCAAGATTCAATATGAGTCAAGCACGTGACAACTAGAAAGCAACGATGGTGCGATTCTTTAATGAATCAAACTGGCTCAAGGAATCAAAATTGACGGCTTCAATCATGCGGATAATTTTATCCAAATTATTCACTCTTTACGTTCGCAGTCAGCTTTGGACGGTCGAGTAAAGAGAACGGGTTCACCCGTGAAATCTTGTCAAGAAGATTTTTAATTAAATCTACCTACCACAAGTACGATATTTAATATCGTCCAACGGTCTTCACCGGCCAGAGGTAAAATGCTACCAAAATAGAATGAAATGTTCAAAGCCATTTCATTCGTGTCTACTTATGTTGCGGCATTTGAAGACGGTGGCGATGCGGAATCCGAGAAGAAGTCGTCCCCACATACTTATACTTTCTGCACTTAATACTTCAACAAAATCAAGAAAGCGTAAAAGTCAAGTCTTCCGCTGTATCAAGCTCTAAAGCTTTCAAGAATAATATAGGTATAAGTATGTGGGACATGAAGTCACGAAGAGGCGAAGATCACAAGTGAAGGATGCACAAGATCAAGGCAAGAGATTAATGCTAAAGATTGATATCAAAGATCACATCAGCATGTTCACCTGAAAAGAAAAAGAAAAGAAAGACGAAGATTATGAGCTCAAGACAAGCATAGTATGCTAGGTTTATTTTATTATTGAAACTTGGGTAACGCCCTTGTTTGGAGTGACCTCCCTTAGGGGGAGATTGTTGGAAATACGTTTTTACGTATTTAGGAAGATTCGGTCACTCCGACAATATATTAAGTTGTAGCTCATAGTCTAGATATCTTTATACTAGTTAACAAGGAAAGGCCTAGTCCATGTTATGTATGGACAGCCCAATATTGTAAGCCCAAGCCCATCATATGGGCTTGGTATATAAACCCTCTCCTTAGATGGAGAGGGTGTGGTTTTTCATTTACTTTACACATAGTAAAAGGTGTATTCTTTACTTTCTCTCTTTAGAAGTGTGTGTGAAATATACCATCTTTCTTTCTCTTTCTCTATCTAAAACATAAGCTAGATTTACAATATCCTACAATAGATTAGTCTTAGGAGTAGGAGTAGTGTAATTTACTTTCTCTCTCTAGAATTACTTTCATGTTCTTAAGCTTTCATCTTTAATCTTGTATGGAATCTTTAATCTTCATCTTATTTCAAGCTGTTTACAATCATTCTCATTCTACCTTTCTTGTTTTAATCTTTTGTCTTGATTTGATTAATCATGTAGTTTAATCTTTATGCTTATTTGCTTATTGATGTGTTTATTTGATTGTGCTTATTGATTTTGATGTGTTTGATCTTTTAGCTTATTGTGTTTTGTGCTTATTGTGTGCTTTTCTTATTTTTAATTAAGTGTTTTAATAGTTATTTTTATAAAAAGTTGATTTTTAATATTTAGATTATTTAGTATTTCTAACGTTTTTGATTTGTGGTTTAATTAGTTTTTCTTAAAATTTGTTTAGATTAAGTTTTGGTTAATTGCTTATTTGGATTTTGCTTATTTTTAGCTTATTTTGGTTTTCTCTGTTACTGTTCTTTTCATTTTAGTACATCTTCGGAAAAGGGTTTTGAAATTCCGAAAAACACCCCTTTATCCGAAATAAGTTTATCCAAAAATCTTTCTTTTCATTTCATTTTTATCCGAAAATCATACTTATTCCGAAAATATAGCTTTTATCCGAAAAAATAGAGTTATTTCAAAAACCCCATTTTATCCGAATATAGGTCATTTTCTGAAGAAGTAGAGTTTATCCGAAATTTCTTTATATTCCGAAATAGTTTGTTTTTCCGACAATTCAGTTTTATCCGAATATAAGGATTTTTCCCAATATCCCCATTTATCCGAAAATATTAGTTTTATCCGAAAATACCAATTATTCCGAAATAGTTTATTTATCCGAAATAGGGTGTTATTCCGAAAAATTTTGTTTTTCCGAAAATCTTTATTTTTTCCGAATAAGTTAGTTTTACTTTTTTACTTTATTTTATTTTATTTTATTTTTAATTTTAATATTATTTTTATTCAAGTTTTAAATTTACTTAATTTCCTTTCTTTTTAGTTTTACATTTTAAAGTTTTCATTTTCATTTTATATTAAAATAGATAATCAAATTTCTTTCCTTTTACCAAGAACAACTAAGTCATACATTAAACCATTTTTCGATTCGAATTGAATCGAGAGAAAATGAACTTTTTAATATGCAAAAGCTATATATTAAAATGGTGCCGTTGCCGGCTCTTTCTGTGAAGATTAACGGTTTTTTGTGAGAGACGCGTTGGATTTTGGGATCCGTTCACTTTTGAACGTTATTTTTCTAGCAAAATTTTTAAAATTTTTCAAAAATATAAAAAAAAATAAAAAATTCAAAAACCCCCAAAAAAAATCATAAAACGCATTTATTTTTCAAAAGTTTGCACCAAAAATATTCCTCTTACTTATCTATTGTGTTTAGTAGATTTGTTTGTTGATTGTGTAGCGTGTGGAAGACAACCCTTTGGTAGTCAATCCTGTCAATGGTATTCATGCGAACGGTGTGGAATGGATATCCCTAATTACGAATTTGGACATTGTTCATTTTGCAATTCGATCAGTTCATACTTCACCTCTACTGACACTATCTCACCTCTTCAACCAATGACGATCCTTATCCGCAATATGCACCGGGTTTTTCTCAATACCCGTGTTGCAACAATTGTGGGGGCCCTCACGATACTTCTTATTGTCAACCGATGAATTATTATGAACCAAATCCGTGCTATTATTCCGGTTTTCATAATTTTGAGCCCCCACGATACTCCCTCAATCATCAACCCTCTTTTGGAATGAGTGAAGACCAACGAGCCACAATCTTGAATAAACTTCAATCCATTCATGAAGAATTAGATCGACTAAAAGAAACCTGGGAGGAGGAAAAGCGACAACAACAAGAGCAAGTATCTAATCTTAGTGATTATACTCCTCCTCTTGTGCGTCCCTTTTACTATGATGATGACGAAGAGATTACTATTTCCTTCCTAGATCTTATTGCTCAACATCCCTCGTCTAGTTCAATCGTACTTCCTTCTCTTGTCTTGCCGGCTATGGAACCCGAGAATTCACCCATCATAAGAGCGGAGGATATCATCATAACTCCTAAAAAGGAATCAGACGAAGTCATAAAGTCTAGTGCTGATAACCTTCTCTGGATCCCAAGTTAATCTAAGGTGACATCCGACAGTGAGGATGAGAGTGATGTGCTTTCTTGTGATGATGTTCCTTCCACCGACACTTTGGGAGATGATACTTTGGCTTTCTCTAATCTTCTTTTTGATCAAGATGATGAATTTACTTCTAGTGATGACGAGTCACTATCTGATGAAGACGTTCCGAAGGAAACTTTCAAGATTTATTCGAACCCTTTATTTGATTTTGATGACGCCTACATCTCTAGTGAGGTGAATCCTCTCTTTGAAGAAGGGATTGAGGACCTTGATAGCCCTGTTTCTCTTGCTATTGATGAGCATACTTTGTTAGCAATACCTCCCCCTATCGCAGAGGTGGAGCAATAATAAGTGTGAAAACACTTATCCTTTAACCACTTATTTCCAATTATAACAAGACCAAAACGTGTATTTTAAGTCGTAAAAGTCGGAATTATGCGTGGTTTGTGTTTTTAATGTGTTTCAGGATAAAAATATGAAAAAGTAAGAAAACACGGGCTATCACGGGCTTTTATCGAAGAAAAAGACAAAAGACGAAGTCAAAAGGTCAAAAGTGCAAGAAGAACGGAAGTCAAAGGCCTATTCTGAAGATTTATCGAAGAAAAAGTCTAAAGACGTAAGTTTAACAAAGTCAAAGAACCAAGTCTATTAAAAGAATAAAATTAGACGAGTTCAAGTTATCATTCGACTAATCCCAAGCCTAAGTAGAGAAAGCCGAGAAAAAAAGAGAAGAAACAAGCACTTTTCACCTCCCCTATATATAGTCTTCTAATGTGTCATTAGAAGAGTTAGTTTATTAGTTAATTTTTAGTCTTTAATTTTCTAGTTTTATTTTTAAGTGTGTTTTATTTTTCTTCTATCTAGTTTTCTTTCAAGCTTATCAAACCTTCATCTTAATCTTGCAATATTTGATCTTAATCTTCAATTTAATCAAGTTTATTTCATATCTCTCATTCTACCTTTCTTAATAATCTATTATTTTGCTTAATTAATCATGTAGTTTTTTTATTTGGTTGATGATGTGATTGTTTTGCTTACTTGATTGTGCTTATTGAGTTGGTGTGTTTAGAGTTTTTAGATTATTGTGTTTATTGCTTAATTTTTATGTTTTGTTAGTTTTTAAATAAGTTGATTTTGATAGTTTAATATTTTTTATAAAAAGTTGATTTTAAATTTTTTCTTATTTAGTGTTTTTAAAAGTTTTTAAATTGTGTCTTATTAGCTTTTTCTAAAAATTGATTTGGTAAAAGTTTTGGTAAGTGCTTATTTAGTTGTGCTTATTTTGATGTTAATCCGGGTTTTCAAAACCCTAATATCCCGAACTACATGCAAAATTACTTATATCCCGAATTAGATCAAACTTCATTATTCAGACTTACTTCATTTTCCCTCAAAATCCACACTTTATTTCCCGAGTTACATGCATCATTCATATTCCGAAGTACCAGAGAATTTTCACATTCCGAATTACAAGCAAATCCGGGATTCCAAATTAATTACGGCACCAGCATTCCGAATTACTTCAACATTTTGCATTCCGAATTAGGTTTAGAATCGAGGTATTCAGGATTACGTGAAGTTTCACTTCCCGAACTAGGTGAGTGATTGTTGATTCCGTATTAGGTCAGATAGTTGCATTCCGAGTTAGGTGTTGGATTGTCATTCCGAATTGCATTGAAGATTTGCTTATCCCGAACTACATCATATTTTGAATTAGGTATCGGATCATGTCTTACGAATTGAGTACAAGACTCGAGGATTCCGAATTGCATTGATGATGGGTATTCCGAGTTAGGTTGTTCACAAGTATTCCGAGTTAGGTTGTTCACAAGTATTCCGAATTAGGTTGGTTTGTGATTCCGAACTAGGTGTTTGGTTTATATTCCGAGTTATATGCATGATTTGGATTCCGAATTAGTTCTAAAATCTTGTATTCCGAATTAGTTCAGATTTTGGGCATTCCGATTTATGTTCAGATTTTGTTTTCCAAATTATTTTCAAACCTTATTTTTTCCCGCCAATTTTCTTAAGTGTTATTTTAATTGATTTATCTTAGATTTATTTTTATAAAGTATACGTTTTTATAAAGTTTTAATTTCAAATTTACCTTTAAAAGTTTTAAATTTTCGTCATTTATTTTTAAATCTTAATTTTTAGTTTAACGTTTAAAGCTTTCATTTTTACTCAACGACAATTTCATTTTTACTTTTAGTTTAAAACAGATAATCACATTTCTTTATTTTCCACCAAGAACGACTGAGTCACACTTTCAACTGGTAATCAATTCGAATTGAATCGAGACACTTTTCATACTTGGCAAAAAACCTAATATTAAATGGCGACGTTGCCGGCTCTTTTCGTAAATATTAACGGTTATTAGTGAGAGACGCGTTGGATTTTGGGATCCGTTCACTCGTGAACGTTATTTTTCTTGCTAAAAAATTTTTAAAAATCCATAAAAATTAAAACTTTTCAAAAAATCCAAAAACATTTAAAAAATCATAAAAAAGCAATTCTTTTTCAAAGGTTTTTCACCAAAAATATTTTCTTTTTCACATTAACCATTAGTTTTCTTCTATTTTGTTATCTTGTTCTTTTGTAGGTGTATGCATACCCGTTCAAGAAGGAGGAAATCCATTCAAGCCGCTACTATTGACCCTCCTTTTGTCGAGCCCCTCGTTGTCAATACAATGGAGAACTGTCCAATGATCGAGCTCTTGCAATCACACATCGAAGGCAATGATAATGCAATTGTGGTGTCGCATATTGACGCCAACAACTTCGAGCTAAAATCCGGGTTTATCCAAATGGTTTCCGCAACACCTTTTCGGGGCCGTACTTATGACGATCCTCATGATCATATCAATAGGTTCATACACTTATCAAATACTGTAAAATACAATGGGGTTTTACAAGAGGCAATTCGTTTGCTCCTCTTTCCTTTATCCCTCGAGGGACAAGCCCGGACATGGCTTGATAAGGAACCACCCCAGAGTATTAGAACATGGACGGAGCTTGAGACAAAGTTCATAAACTATTTCTTTCCACCCTCACATACTACCGCTTTGCGGAATGACATTATCAACTTTGAACAAAAGTACGGTGAGACATTTAGTGAATCTTGGGATCGTTTTAAGGAACTTTTAAGAAAGTGTCCACAACACGGTTTTACAAAGGTACATCAAATTAATACTTTTTATAATGGATTAACTTTGAATGACCAAGGTTCACTAAATAGTGCCTCGGGGGGTAATATTCTTGTGAAAACTATGAATGAAGCTTGGGCAATTATTGAGAACAAAGCCAAAGTCCAAACCAAGAGTGTTAGGGCTACTATGGCTAGTGCTAGTTCTAGTGAAACCGACAAGAAAATTGACAAGCTTACTTCAATCATGATCGACCTTGCTTTACATGTTAAGAACAATGCGCAAGTTAATACTTTGAGTCAGTCATGTGAAATATGCGGGGGTTCTCATTCATACACCGATTGTCCTTCGACTCATGACAATCCGGAAAATGTGTATGCCGCTAACGGTAACTTTTCTACGGGAGGCTATCAAGCTCGTCCTCAAGGTGACCGCAATTTGCTCAGTTATCGTTAAACAACTTCCTTTCACCACCCGGTTTTCCTCCTCAAAACCAAAACAACTTCAATCGCAACAATCAACACCAAACTCGAGCTCCAAATCAATTTCAAACCCAAAGAAACCCATATCCACCTCAAGTAAATAATCAAGTTTACCAACAACCCGCTTATTAACCACCTGCTTACCATGCTCCTCCTTCCAACCAACCCACCGCATTAAATCACGAGGTTGAAACTTACATGAGGACTAATGACGCGCTAGTGAAGAATCTTCAGAGTCAAATCATCAACTTGAAAGGAGACATGGCGAAGCAAGGGAATGATCTTCAAGCCGATATGCGACACTCTTTAAGCAGTCAAACGAATGACTTAAGGGATATGATGGCTAGTAATAAGTGTGAAAACACTTATCCTTTTACTACTTATTTCCGATAATAACAAGACTAAAATGTGTATTTTATGTCGTAAAAATCGGAATTATGCGTGGTTTGTGTTTTTATTGTGTTCCAGGATAAAAATATGAAAAAGGAAGAAAACACGGGCTATCAGGGGCTTTTATCGAAGAAAACGAGAAAAGACGAAGTCAAAAGATCAAGAGTGCAAAAAGAACGGAAGTCCAAGGCCTATTCTGAAGATTTATCGAAGAAAAAGTCTAAAGACGGAAGTTTAATGAAGTCGAAGAACCAAGTCTAATTAAAGAAGGAAATTATAAGACGAGTTCAATTTATATCGAAAAATCCCAAGACGACTTCTGATGAGACGGCTTTTATACATGGTCTCATCGTCCAAAACGGACTTAAAATGCATTAAATATCATCAAATATACCAAATATATGCTCGTGTTTGTTACTTGTGTATTTTTAGGTACGGATATTGAGGAAATGGCAAAAGATCACAAGAATCATTCAAAAACGAACACGGGAAACGAAGCCGCACAATGAACTGGGCCCAAGTTTGGAATTTGTCAAAATGACCCTTGAAGAATTGAAGATTGGCAAATTTAGTCCCTCATCTTTGAAGAACTTGTCACAAATGACCCTCCAAATGTCAATTGTACAAGTATGGTCCTTGATGTTTGAAGATATTACAAGACCAGCCCTTGAAATTTGAAGAATGTGCATTAAAAGCCCTTGTTAAAAGTTTGTAAAGGAATTGTGCCAAATATGACAACTTGCCAAAAGTTGTTACAAGTAAATTAGGCGTTGATGCCTTTTAATTACAACTTGAACAAAATAGAGAAGCTTGGGGACTTAAACTGCCAAATAGCCAAACCCCCACCACCAGTCACATCCTTACACGTCACCCTAACCCACCCATTAACCCATTAACCCTACCCGTCCATACCCACAACCCGGTTTTAATTAAATAACCAGTCAAATCCCCCAGTCAAACCCCATTTGTTTCCCACCCAAACAATTATTTAAAAACAATTACCCCCAAATCTGGATTAATCCCACCCTAATCCACCAAGAACCCTAATTAATCACCAGGTCCAATTAAATCATAGGGGTGAGCAAAAAAAACCGAAAAAACCGAAACCGAACCGATAACCGAAAAAACCGAACAAAAAAAACCGACCGAATTAAAAAACCGATGGTTCGGTTTTTACTTTTTCAAAAACCGAAAACATACGGTTCGGTTTCGGTTTTCATCAAATAACCGAACCGTAAAAACCGAACCGAACCGATTGCATTAATTATAATATAAACTTTATCTATAATATACACTTTATTTATTTGTATTAGTACTGTATTTATTAGTCATTAATACGTGTGATGGGATTTGGGCCTTTTGTAAATCAATTAACCTTAAAAACATTTATATGGGGAAAATCAAATGTCAAACGCTTCTTTATAACTTTCATTTTCAAGATCATATAATCCTCGGTACATCTATCTTCTCAAACAAAATTTTACAACCTCCGTTTCCATATCTTTAGTCACTTCAACAAGTTCTGGCACAATTTTGTTAGTGGAAACAAAATGAGGTATTGCTCACTGCTATTGTCTTAACACCAATTCATCAATATTGCATTTCATCTGCTTAGTTTTACCAACCGTGAATGAATAGTCTAATATATTAAAAAAAAACTTTATCTTATGCAAGGTGAAACATATCTACACAAGAAAATAGATTAACTTAACAATGCATGAAGAAACTATAAAGCTTAGTGGTATAATGAATTTAAAGCAAATTATGCAACAGTGACATGCAATGGTGACTACTACAAACGGTTAAAAACCGAATAAACCGAGAAACCGAACCGAGAAACCGATTGTAAACCGAAAAACCGAACCGAAAAAAACCGAACGGTTTCGGTTATGGTTACATGAAAAACCGAACATTCGGTTTCGGTTTCGGTTTTTACCAAAAACCGACTCAAACCGAACCGTGCACACCCCTATTAAATCAAAAACAAAGGGTTTTTACTCCTTCTTTTCCAGATGGTTGATTAACCACTTTCTCACCCCAACCCACTTCACAAAACGCCACAAGACACACCCATGTGTCTTGTGGGACCCTCCCCTGCACCCATCACTTTCCCTCAAAACCCTAAAACCGACCAAACCAACATCCCAGATCATTTCCTTTGTCCCCAAGTTCATTTAAACGGCTAAGATCAAGTTAAAAGAGCTGGCATCCAACAGAATCACATGGGAGCACGAATTTGACCATTTTTAGTCAAAGAACCAAGGGCTTTTTAGGAATTCCATTAGCTAGGGTTTTAGTAGCACTAGAAGGTTCTCTAGAGTAGTATAAAAGGAGAATGCAGGTTGTGCATATCCCTCTTGTTCCAGTTTTTAGCTTTCTCCATTGTAATTCCTTTTTGATATTATAAAAGTTTGGTGTTTGTGTTTAAAACAAGTGTAATTCCTTTTTATCAGTGTTAAAAGTTGTGTGAGTGTGATCGAAAGCTAAGAACTGAGTTCCATCATTATTGTGAAACACTGAGTTTGTTTAAGGTTTGTTAAGAATTTTCAAAAAGTTTCAAATTAGTTCAAATTTCACAAACCCAAAACTCCTTTGAAGTGAAAGTGGATAAGGAGGTGTTGGATTTGTGATTTTGAAGCTGTTTTTGAAAGGTGTCAATTGATTTCAAGGTTTTGAAAAGGGTTATAAGTTTCAGAAATTCAGAAAAGTGCATTGTGCTTGTTTTTTTTTGTATTGTCTTAGCAGGTTTTCAAGTTGTTGCTGTTAAAGGTCCAGCTCAGGTCCGGACCTGAAAGGAGGTGACTTGGCAGTCACAAAGGGACCTGGATGTGGGTCCCTTGAGGTAGAAAAACCTTTTCCCATTTTCATTTTTAGTTTTAAGTGTTATTTGAGTGATTTGTATGAGTTTTGTGAAATCTGAATGCAAAAGTGTTTTTAACCTGTTGATTTGAGTTCATTAGGTGTTATATGCCTGTTGTAGGAGATTAGAGTCAATTTGGTTTGGATTTAAACAAATTTGCTTGAAAAATTGTATTTCAGTCACTAAAAGGGGTGTTTGGGATAAGGGTGATACTAGGATTTTTGTTATCAATTTGGCTGGTAAACCTGTTATTTCCACTCACTGGTTAGTTATTAAGTATTGTTGGTACTTAGTTTTCATTTTGGGTTAGTATTGAACACATGTGCATGCTTAAAAATTGTTTCAAGTTGTCTAAAATCAGAAACTGCTTGTTTTGCATGAACTTGTGTGATTTTGCCATCCAAAGTGCTAAAGCAGTTAGGAGATAGGACATTTGAGGTTTGTGCATTGTTTGTATGCTGTTTGGTGTCCTTGTATGCAAGTTATTGAGCTTTGAATCTCACCATCTTGCCTTTTAAACCAACAAAAACCATCACAGACCCATGTATGCTTAATCAGAAACATTTGGTGATTGTTGTGCTTGATTTTTGCTAGTTAATTGTTGTTTTTTTGCATTTGATTGACTCCCTACACTCCAACTGAGTGTAGGGGTGCCTTTTGTCCATCAAAACCAACACAAACTCAAGAATCAAGACCTCTTGATTCGTTTATTCACAAGTGAAGAAACAATACTTGTGTTCATCAGAAACCAAAAGCTCAACTGAGCACGTTTTTGCTCATTTCTTGCTTAATCTTTGTTGGATTTGATTTTTGTTTGTGTTTTAGTGAGTATAAATTGTTACTGTTTGAGTGTTAAAAAGAAATAAAAATCAAAAACCACACCCTGCCTGGACTCGAACACGGGACCCCTCGTTGGGGGAGTGTACGTGTTAACCAGTGATCTAGATGGGTTTTTACATTCATGTTTCATTTCATTAGTTATATAAAGTGTTTTGGTTTTGGCTTATCTTAAATAAGCCGTAGCTTATTTGGCCAGTTCTAGCTTATTGGCTTTGTCTTTGGATGTTAGCTCAATTTTCCTAGGACTTTATTAGTATTTTAGATTTTTCTGTTTAAAAAGTTTATTTTTCCCACTTTTAATTTATTTATTAGGATTATTTTTAGATTTAATTTTAGAAAGTGAATTAAAATAGTAAAAAGTATTTTAAAAATCCAGAAAAACAGTTTTTAGGTTTTAATTTATATATTTGAGGTTTACATATCAAAAAGTTTTCAAAAGGTCTAAAAAGTTTTCAAAAGGTCTAATTTTTAATTTTATTTGATTTTAGGGTTTTTAGACAACTTTAAAAATTAATATAAAATTAATAAAAAGGTTTTAGAAACTTTAACTTGCATTTTTGTTCTAGTTACATTATTTAGGATTTTTGATAATTTTTTAGAATTTATTTATAAACTTTAATTTTTTAGATTATTTTAATATTATTTTATTAGTAAAAATTCAAAGTTTAATTTTTAATTTTTTTCATTTTTCCTAGGTTAAGGACATTAAATTAGGAACTTTGTCACTTTCTAAATGTTTTATAGACTTTTCAATTAATTTTTAGAATTAATTTAAGTTTTAATAGATTTTAATAGTTTTTAGGAGTTTAAAAATAGTTTAATTTGGTTTTAAAATTTTTAAAAATAGTTTTTAGCTTAATTAGGTCGTTTTTGAGGTTTACAAACTTGAAAATCTTGTTTGGGGCTTTTTAATAATTAATTGTGATTTTTAGGGCTTTAATTAGCATTAAAAAGTCATTATTTAATTAATTAAAAGGTCTTAGCAAGTTTGGATTTTTTGTAAACTCTTAGAATAATATTGTGGATTTTTAGTAATTTTTAGGAATTTCTAGGTTAAAATTTTAATTTTTGTGTTTTTTACGTTTCTACGTCTTAACTTTCTAGTAGTAGTTTTTGTTAATTTTTTTATATTTTTTTTCATCTTCGTCATTTTCTCTCCTCTTTTCTTCTTGTTAATAATCAAAAACATTAATCATCAATTCATTACACAACACACGTGCCTCCTCGAGAGAACGATCCCCATTAAGGGTCATTAACACTTGATTTTTCCTAAAATCATTTGTTTGATACTTACCGCTTTTACGCCTTTTTCCTAAAGGGTGTAATTTTACTACAACCATTTTTGGCGCCGCTGCCGGGGAGGCGTGTTGTGTATTGATTGAACCATTGTTGTTTTTATATATAGCCATAAAAGTAATTGTATTAGTAGCACTCTACTAATACGTATTATCGTTTTTTGGTTTTTGTGTGAATATTATTACTATATTGTATACGTAGAACAATAAATTCACAAGTACTCCAAATACGTGAGCAATCACAACCTTGATTCGGGATTTCATCACTCGATCATTGTATTCGAATCTCAAACCAAAGAAAAAGGCAAAAATAGATAAATACTTTCGTGAAGCTTAATTTTGATAATACAAACTATAAGGTGGGTATAAGGCGGTTGTATTTCACAACCTAATGGAAAAAGGCTCTTAAGTGCTTCGCGCCGCCTCGTTTCCTCCGCTTGCTTGTGCGTATTTGATTTTGAGAGTGAATCGAGGGTTTTGCCGCCCAAAGTATTATTACATATCATATATATTTTCTTGGTTTCTTCGATTAAACCCTCTTGAACGATTTGGTGTTCCCCCATCGTTCTAAAGTCATCGAAGGCGTTTACTCCACGTGATCGTTTTCATTCTTTGAGGCTTCTTTAATCAAGAGATTTGATTAAGGAAGAGATTTGTGGACTTTTGTCTACTTAATACATTCACCAATTTCCAAAAAGGTTAATACAATCAAAAACCACAAAAAATTGAGAAAAACACAAAATACCAAAAAGAATCTTCTTTGCTCGTCTCCACGTTGTACGTGACGTTTATGCTCACTCGAAATCAAGCAAAACGTGCACGTAAACGAAAGAACAAAACTCCCACTCCAACTCATTCTAGTGAGGAGTCTCCTATTGACGAACCCATTGTACGAGAAGAACCAACCATGGCGAATCGAACTATGATGGAGTTACTTCAAGCACCCACCGAGGGTTATGGAGAAGCTATTGTGATTACCGCAATCCTTGCGGAGAATTTTGAGGTGAAAACGGGTTTGTTGTCGATGATCCAAAACAACAAATTCCGTGGTGATGAGAAGGACAATCCCCACAACCATATCCGCCAATTCAATCGTCTTACCGCCACGTGCAAATTTAAGGATGTCTCGAATGACTCGATTAAGATGATTCATTTTCCGTATTCCTTAGCGGGGCCCGCTAAAATTTGGTTAGAGAAAGAGCCACCCAATTCTATATTGACGTGGAAGGATCTCGTTTCGAAGTTTGTGAACCAATTTTTTCCGCCCTCTAAGACTACACATTTGAAAAATGAGATTTCTAAATTTTCACAAGAATCAAATGAAAGTTTTTCTACGGCTTGGAATAGGTTTAAGGAGATGTTACATGAATGTCCTCATCACGGTTTTTCCGATTTGCACCAAATCGACACGTTTTACAATGGACTTAATGATCATGAAAGAGATTATTTGAATGCCGCCGCGGGTGGTAATGTTTTGTGTAAAACGGTTGAAGAAGCTTTGGTCATAATCGAGAATAGGTCTAAGGTTTATAGCCCTCGTCACACACCGAGTGTTGCCAAAATGGGCTCATCATCGTCTCGTAGTATCAATGCCTTACAAGATGAAGCAAATGAAGAAAATCGATTTTTTGATAGATTTGCTAGCCTTATGACCCATTGGAAAGCTCAAGAAGCTTCAAATTCCACTTCGGTTAAAGCGGTTTCTAAGAGTTGTTTGTCGTGTGGGGGAGCTCATGATCTTTCCGAGTGCATTACCGCGGATGGTAACACTTCGAATGCTTTTGTAGCCACGGGAACTTACAACCAAATCGGTCAAGGTTCTCGTTCAAATCAAGCTCCACCAAATCAAAATGCTAATAACTATCGAAACAACAACCAAGGTGGAAATTACCAAGGAAATCAAAGGAATTATAACAAAGGTAATTATCAAAGTGGTAATGGGCAAATTTCAAACCAAAACCAAAACCGTGATTTTCAAAACAATGCCCAAGGTTTTCAAAACGATCACACCAAAAATCTTCAAGGAGAATTTTTGAATTATGCTAAGGCTAATGATGCTAAGTTTGACAACATACAACGTGAAATGGTTAGCTTAAGATCCGAGTTGAAAAACGAGCTTAAAAACGAACTTGCTAATGAACTTAAAACTCATGCTAATAAAATGGAAGGAAATGTCACACGACTCCAACAAAATCAACAAAAAATGGAGCAAGGACAACATGAGATTAAGCAAGAGTTGTTAAAAGCGGATGCTAGGCAATCTAAGTTTGAAGACCGTATGGCTAAAATGTTTGAAGCTATCATGTGTAAGCCCTCTTCTTCAGGTGGTCTTCCTAGTGATACCATCGTAAACCCGAAAGGAGAATTGAAGGTTATTACTACTCGTAGTGGTAAAACTTTCAAAGAACCCATTTCTCGTCCAAGTACTTCTATGGAGAACGAAAAAGAGAAAGAACCCGAGGTTGTGGTTGAAAAGGAGCAAATTACAAGCCCACGAAGTACCGCTCAAACCACACCTACGGTTGAACCAATACCAATCATGGAACCCGAGATTCCAAGGCAGATGCCTATGCCTACTTTGCCCCAACCCACACCACCTTTACCCTACCCTTCAAGACGAGACAAGGAAAAGGCACAAGAACGAAATAATTATCAATTTGAACTCTTTATGAAAATGTTTCGTGACTTGCATTTTAATATAAGTTTTGCCGACGCCTTAGTCATGATGCCTCGATTTGCCGCGAACTTCAAAAGTATGTTGAATAACAAAGAAAAATTGCAAAAATCGTCTAGTTGTTCTTTGGTTTTTCTAAGCCGCATACCTCAAAAAGTCGGTGATCCTGGAAAGTTTTTAATCCCATGTGCTATCCAAGACATGGAAGAATGCTACGCCTTGGCCGATCTTGGTGCTAGTATTAATTTGATGCCTCTTGAGATTTTTAAATCGCTCAATCTTCCAAATCTCACTCCTTCAAGAATGTCAATCGAAATGGCCGATCATTCTACGATTCTAGCTTGTGGAGTTGCCGAGGACGTCTTTGTGAAAGTTGGAAAGTTCTACTATCCTGTAGACTTTATTGTTGTTGACATTCCTATCGATCCTAAAGTTCCGTTAATTTTAGGTCGATCTTTTTTGGATACCTCGAGAGCACTTATCGATGTGCATGCAAGAAAAATCACTCTTCGTTTCAATGAGGAAGAACTCGTCATTAATGCAACCCAAAACTCCACTCTTTCTCATGTGTATTCTATCACATCTTTGTACAATGTCAATCCCATCAAAAACATTTGCAAAAAGATTTCCAATAGAGTTTTAGGAGTTGTCGATAAAAATGAAGTTCCATCCCCTCCGCCGGTGGAGGTTAAGAGTGTTAAGCCTACGATTCCAATCTCGAGTGATTCTTCGGATGATGAATACGTTGATCCCGATGGGGAGGTTTTCTTTGTTGACAAACGTTTTGAAAACTTACCACCACCTAAACCAAAAATATTTCAAAATGTGAGAATTTTTAGTGTGACTAACATTGCTTTAGATACACAAAATATTTTTGACATAATCAAATCGGGTTTTCACAAGGAGAGTTTAAAAGATGAAAAAGGAAAAGATTTTGAATTGAATTTAAAAGATTTTTCTACAACTCTAACTCCGTCATCACCGCGTTTATTGAGTACTACAAGCTCGTCTTTTCCTTTTGACGATGCTTTGTGTGGACTTAGTGTGGGGGAAGCCCCTTATGTTCCTTCCCCTTTCTCCACCGAGGACGCTATCTTTGACCCTGGTATACGTTTATCGGGTTTTTAAAGTACTCCACGTACTTTTGGGCCTTGTTTATCATGTAAGCCCCACCAAAAATTGACCATACCATGATTATCCCTAAATGATCGCATTTATGGGGATTCGAGTCGAGCTTTTGACTCGGTTATCAAAAACAAGGTGCCTCGTGGGGGAGACCCATGCTTATCCATGTACATATTATTGTTTTTTAATGTAGTTTAATGTGAGGGGATTTGTGCCCTTCAAACCTTTGTTCCGTGGTTGTTTGTGAATTGTGGTTTTTAGATCATGATCTTCACGATTGGAGCCTCTCGTGTTCGTTTTATGGGAGCACTCGATCGTTTGCTTTGGAGACCTTTCCCAATATCCATATGATATATCCTTTTATGTTCTAACCTTAGGTTTTTAGCACACCTCATAAAAGGCTTTAAATTTAACGGTTACACCCTTTCCATGATAGATTAGGCATTCGACTACGTCTCTAGTATGGAGGTGTTTGCACCCCTAGACTCGAAACATTGAGGACAATGTTTAACTTTAGTATGGGGGGGGGTGAATAGATACTTGCCTTGCCAAACCTTCACGCTTTCCAAAGTTTATCGTTTTGTTTATCGTTTTGTTGCAAAATAAGGCTAAAAATGGCCAAATTTTAAAATTTTTCTCATGTTTCATAAGTGTTTGAAGACACGAATGTAGATTTTCCGATGGCGAGAATAAGAGTAATTTTTGACTCGACCGTGCGTGTTGAGCACTTAGCTTTGATTCCTTAACTACACATTAGGCTAAGTCTCTTAAATGAGGATGAGAAATGATAGAGTTAATTATAAGTTACTATGCTAAACGTAGAGTACTCGTATTCTTTCAAAAACTCATGTGTTCTCGTTGTTTGCTTATTCTCCCTTCGCATGTAAATATTTTTTGCTTAATAAATATTGACTTAGCGGTTTAGTTAGGATTGTTGGGTTTCTAGTCTTTTCTAGTAGCTTCCGTGTAATTAAATTGGGAAGACATTAAGGTATCGCCAGCGTCACGGTTTTGAAGTATTGGCACCCCAATAATCGAAAGCTTCACCTAATAATAAGATTTCAAGTGCTCACCTAAATCTAGCAAACAATTTGAAGCCCCACAAGGCCTAAAATCTATGCAAAAATTGAAAGTGAATCAAGCCTTAATCTTCGAAGCTTTAAAGATCCAAAATTCGCTTTAGCGTGAGGATATACGTCTTTGGCTAATAAAACCACCGATGAGGCGGATAATAAAAGGCAAGGCAAGACCGAAGTCATAATAAAAGCTTCATGGCGAAGTTGAATAAAAGATGGAGGTAAACCAAAGATAATAAGGCCCTTCCGTTAGGGGGCGTATAAAAGTCTTGGTAATAAGTCTCATGTTCAAAACCGTTATAAAACCGTGTTTATCGATTCTTTTTGTCAACTTAATTTTTTAACATCGTTGTCTATTAGGAGGGGTTATTGATTTGATGGTCTTAGTTACACCGTTAGGACTCTATTTTTTAGACCTAAATCTCTATTATCGCATAAGTCAAACAATGTATCCTCGTGAAACATTCAAGACACAATAAAATATAAGAGATACAACTTAGGAAGTATGGGAGAATAAGTACGTGATTAGGGCATATGAGTAGTGTTAGCATTACTAAATTATAATGACAATGATCTCGTTGCACGCTTGGCATGGAATTAAGGTGAAAATCGAGGACGATGAAATTATTTCTTACGAAGCATTCACGTGTTCTTGTTCTATGAACCTAAACATCCCATTTTGCGATGAAAATCATACATTATGTCTAAAACGCAAGTAGTAGTAATAGTAGTAGTGTAGTTAGTTTATCATTTCAATAAAAGTGAATACAATTAAATTTTGGAGGTGTTATGATACTTTATTCTAGCATTGCATGAGGGCACGGCAATGGTTTAGTATGGGGGAGTGATGAGACGGCTTTTATACATGGTCTCATCGTCCAAAACGGACTTAAAATGCATTAAATATCATCAAATATACCAAATATATGCTCGTGTTTGTTACTTGTGTATTTTTAGGTACGGATATTGAGGAAATGGCAAAAGATCACAAGAATCATTCAAAAACGAACACGGGAAACGAAGCCGCACAAGGAACCGGGCCCAAGTTTGGAATTTTGCAAAATGACCCTTGAAGAATTGAAGATTGGCAAATTTAGTCCCTCATCTTTGAAGAACTTGTCACAAATGACCCTCCAAATGTCAATTGTACAAGTATGGTCCTTGATGTTTGAAGATATTACAAGACCAGCCCTTGAAATTTGAAGAATGTGCATTAAAAGCCCTTGTTAAAAGTTTGTAAAGGAATTGTGCCAAATATGACAAGTTGCCAAAAGTTGTTACAACTAAATTAGGCGTTGATGCCTTTTAATTACAACTTGAACAAAATAGAGAAGCTTGGGGACTTAAACTTCCAAATAGCCAAACCCCCACCACCAGTCACATCCTTACACGTCACCCTAACCCACCCATTAACCCATTAACCCTACCCGTCCATACCCACAACCCGGTTTTAATTAAATAACCAGTCAAATCCCCCAGTCAAACCCCACTTGTTTCCCACCCAAAAAATTATTTAAAAACAATTACCCCCAAATCTGGATTAATCCCACCCTAATCCACCAAGAACCCTAATTAATCATCAGGTCCAATTAAATCAAAAACAAAGGGTTTTTACTCCTTCTTTTCCAGATGGTTGATTAACCACTTTCTCACCCCAACCCACTTCACAAAACGCCACAAGACACACCCATGTGTCTTGTGGGACCCTCCCCTGCACCCATCACTTTCCCTCAAAACCCTAAACCCGACCAAACCAACATCCCAGATCATTTCCTTTGTCCCCAAGTTCATTTAAACGGCTAAGATCAAGTTACAAGAGCTGGCATCCAACAGAATCACATGGGAGCACGAATTTGACCATTTTCAGTCAAAGAACCAAGGGCTTTTTAGGAATTCCATTAGCTAGGGTTTTAGTAGCACTAGAAGGTTCTCTAGAGTAGTATAAAAGGAGAATGCAGGTTGTGCATATCCCTCTTGTTCCAGTTTTTAGCTTTCTCCATTGTAATTCCTTTTTAATATTATAAAAGTTTGGTGTTTGTGTTTAAAACAAGTGTAATTCCTTTATATCAGTGTTAAAAGTTGTGTGAGTGTGATCGAAAGCTAAGAACAGAGTTCCATCATTATTGTGAAACACTGAGTTTGTTTAAGGTTTGTTAAGAATTTTCAAAAAGTTTCAAATTAGTTCAAATTTCACAAACCCAAAACTCCTTTGAAGTGAAAGTGGATAAGGAGGTGTTGGATTTGTGATTTTGAAGCTGTTTTTGAAAGGTGTCAATTGATTTCAAGGTTTTGAAAAGGGTTATAAGTTTCAGAAATTCAGAAAAGTGCATTGTGCTTGTTTTTTTTTGTATTGTCTTAGCAGGTTTTCAAGTTGTTGCTGTTAAAGGTCCAGCTCAGGTCCGGACCTGAAAAGAGGTGACTTGGCAGTCACAAAGGGACCTAGATGTGGGTCCCTTGAGGTAGAAAAACCTTTTCCCATTTTCATTTTTAGTTATAAGTGTTATTTGAGTGATTTGTATGAGTTTTGTGAAATCTGAATGCAAAAGTGTTTTTAACCTGTTGATTTGAGTTCATTAGGTGTTATATGCCTGTTGTAGGAGATTAGAGTCAATTTGGTTGGATTTAAACAAATTTGCTTTGAAAAATTGTATTTCAGTCACTAAAAGGGGTGTTTGGGATAAGGGTGATACTAGGATTTTTGTTATCAATTTGGTTGGTAAACCTGTTATTTCCACTCACTGGTTAGTTATTAAGTATTGTTGGTACTTAGTTTTCATTTTGGGTTAGTATTGAAAACATGCGCATGCTTAAAAATTGTTTCAAGTTGTCTAAAATCAGAAACTGCTTGTTTTGCATGAACTTGTGTGATTTTGCCATCCAAAGTGCTAAAGCAGTTAGGAGATAGGACATTTGAGGTTTGTGCATTGTTTGTATGCTGTTTGGTGTCCTTGTATGCAAGTTATTGAGCTTTGAATCTCACCATCTTGCCTTTTAAACCAGCAAAAACCATCACAGACCCATGTATGCTTAATCAGAAACATTTGGTGATTGTTGTGCTTGATTTTTGCTAGTTACTTGTTGTTTTTTTTGCATTTGATTGACTCCCTACACTCCAACTGAGTGTAGGGGTGCCTTTTGCCCATCAAAACCAACACAAACTCAAGAATCAAGACCTCTTGATTCGTTTATTCACAAGTGAAGAAACAATACTTGTGTTCATCAGAAACCAAAAGCTCAACTGAGCACGTTTTTGCTCATTTCTTGCTTAATCTTTGTTGGATTTGATTTGTGTTTGTGTTTTAGTGAGTATAAAGTGTTACTGTTTGAGTGTTAAAAAGAAAAAAAAAAATCAAAAACCACACCCTGCCTGGACTCGAACACGGGACCCCTCGTTGGGGGAGTGTACGTGTTAACCAGTGATCTAGATGGGTTTTTACATTCATGTTTCATTTCATTAGTTATATAAAGTGTTTTGGTTTTGGCTTATCTTAAATAAGCGTAGCTTATTTGGCCAGTTCTAGCTTATTGGCTTAGTCTTTGGATGTTAGCTCAATTTTCCTAGGACTTTATTAGTATTTTAGATTTTTCTGTTTAAAAAGTTTATTTTTCCCACTTTTAATTTATTTATTAGGATTATTTTTAGATTTCATTTTAGAAAGTGAATTAAAAATAGTAAAAAGTATTTTAAAAATCCAGAAAAATGGTTTTTAGGTTTTAATTTATATATTTGAGGTTTACATATCAAAAAGTTTTCAAAAGGTCTAATTTTTAATTTTATTTGATTTTAGGGTTTTTAAACAACTTTAAAAATTAATATAAAATTAATAGAAAGGTTTTAGAAACTTTAACTTGCATTTTTGTTCTAGTTACATTATTTAGGATTTTTGATAATTTTTTAGAATTTATTTATAAACTTTTAATTTTTTAGATTATTTTAATATTATTTTATTAGTAAAAATTCAAAGTTTCATTTTTAATTTTTTTTTTCATTTTTCCTAGGTTAAGGACATTAAATTAGGAACTTTGTCACTTTTTAAATGTTTTTTAGACTTTTCAATTAATTTTTAGAATTAATTTAAGATTTAATAGATTTTAATAGTTTTTAGGAGTTTAAAAATAGTTTCATTTGGTTTTAAAATTTTTAAAAATAGTTTTTAGCTTAATTAGGTCGTTTTTGAGGTTTACAAACTTGAAAATCTTGTTTGGGGCTTTTTAATAATTAATTGTGATTTTTAGGGCTTTAATTAGCATTAAAAAGTCATTATTTAATTAATTAAAAGGTCTTAGCAAGTTTGGATTTTTTGTAAACTCTTAGAATAATATTGTGGATTTTTAGTAATTTTTAGGAATTTCTAGGTTAAAATTTTAATTTTTGTGTTTTTTACGTTTCTACGTCTTAACTTTCTAGTAGTAGTTTTTGTTAATTTTTTTTTATTTTTTTTCGTCTTCGTCATTTTCTCTCCTCTTTTCTTCTTGTTAATAATCAAAAACATTAATCATCAATTCATTACACAACACACGTGCCTCCTCGAGAGAACGATCCCCATTAAGGGTCATTAACACTTGATTTTTCCTAAAATCATTTGTTTGATACTTACCGCTTTTACGCCTTTTTCCTAAAGGGTGTAATTTTACTACAACCAACTTCGATAAAGACAAAGAATTTAAATCGAGTCGAGAAAACAAGAAGAAAGAGAGAAGACACAAGACCCTCCCTTCCTCCTATATATACCCTCCTAATGTGTTTTCAAGCTTATCAAACATTTATCTTAATCTTTTAATCTTTAATCTTAATCTTTAATCTAATCAAGTTTATTTCATAATTCTCAATCTACCTTTCTTCTCTCTAGTTTTATTTTTTAAGTGTGTTTAATTTTCTTCTCTCTAGTTTTCTTTCAAGCTTATCAAACATTTATCTTAATCTTTTAATCTTTAATCTTAATCTTTAATCTAATCAAGTTTATTTCATAATTCTCAATCTACCTTTCTTAATAATCTATTGTTTTTGCTTAATTAATCATGTAGTTGATTTAACTTTGTTGATGATGTGATTGTTTTGCTTATTTGATTGTGCTTATTGAGTTGGTTTGTTTAGAGTTTTTAGATTAAGGTGCTCATTTACTTAATTTTTATGCTTATTAGTTTTAAAATACAAGTTGATTTTGGTAGCTTAATATTTAACACCCCCAAATTTACACGCAGCGGAATACATCTTTGGGTGCTAAACAATGATACAACAACACATAATTTATAAAGAACGACTCGAAAAGAGACGTTTCAAATTTATCGTTCCTAAAACATTTATCAGAGTAGCGTAGTCCCAAGTAATCGTTACCAAAAGATAAGTTAAAACAACATATTAGTTTGTTTTAAAAAAATTGTGGAACCATAAATAAATCAAAGAGTTTGAACAACAAAAGCAGTGCACAACTTCATTCCCGTGACCTCCAAGCTTCCACTTCTTGATTACCTGAAATACATGTGAGTAAAACAATCAACAAAAATGTCGAGTGAATCTATAGGTTTATGTAATCAATTTGAACACAAGCAAAGATTATAAGTTTGTGGCATGCTTATAAGCATCAAATAATAATTTGAATCAACAATGATAATTGTATATAGCATAAATTGCAATAAGCTCATGGAACCGAGCCCTTAGACACTCCCTTTAGAGGTCTGATAAGACAGGAGATTTATTAATTGTCGGTGACCTCCAGATTATTGGTACATTGCCGTATACCTGACTTCTCAATACAATATGCTCAAACAATGTGGAGGTCGGGCCTAAGCTTCTATGACAAGTCCACAAAAACTGAACCGGGGCGGCTTCCCCCATATATCTATTAATTGTACTAGCGGTTAACCCATCATAGGTTAATTAACGGTCCATAATTGAGGTTTTAACAAAGGCAATCACTTAATGCAATTTAAAGGCAACCACTGGTCCATTCATAGAGGGACAAAGCATACCATAAAAATCTTGTGTTCTAAGTTTATAAAACATGTATTCCCCCTCGCGGGTTTAAAATAATTTAATAACTAGTATAAAGTGAGGCTATAGACTCACCTTTGCCGATAGTGGTAATGAGACGATCGCCGACGATAGATGATGCCTTTCAAACACGAGAACCGCAACCTATCAAATGAGGTGCGTTCATTAATAATAGACTTGAGAAATAAGCCATACATAAGAATATAAAACTCGACTCGTATAATCACGACAAACTCGAGAGAAAACGATACAAGTGATACTATTACACTCTCCTATATATTCATTTTATTATTCTATGTCTTTAATAAAAATCTGTCGGAACATACCGAATGTCCAAGCCGTTTTCCCATACTTAAATATATCAACTTTTTATGATACTACTCAGAGAACTTACTTACTATATGTATAAATTCCTCCCAAAAGCCCATTAAAATATTTTACTTCTAAAGTTCCATGCCCGACTCATCTTTGAAGCACAAAATCTGGACAGTTTAGCGACCTTAACTTACGAAACCATTTTGACCATTCTAAACAAATCCATTTGTAAAACCGCCACTTGATTCTAAAAATAGACTCAAAATACTAAACTTGGAGCCTGAGAACAGCCCTTGAATCATTTTGAAACTCATTTTATAGTCCCCGAGATTCGATCCAAATATCGACAACAATTTTCGGATTGTGTCGACACTCGTCTCCCGGTACACGAAAATCAAACTAGTGTATCTTCCACCTCGTTTGGAGTTGGAAGGCCTACTTTATGTCAAATCGAAGCTAACAAAATTCTCTACGACATAATCCCATAATAAAAACCTATATTCAGACTTAAGATTTCCGAAAATGACCTCAAACCTACTGCCCAAAATCACCTTTCAAAATCTCCCACAAAATCATGTTTTTGATCAAAACCAATCATTTTTATCATCAACCTAACATCCTAATATCACCACAAACCAATCCTTACACTTGTATCATCATCAAAATCAAAAACCCAAAAATTAAAAATCAACTTTGTAACAAAAACATTGCAATAACATCATTTGATCATCACTAGTAACATATGCATGATCAAAATCTCCACCTAACAATAAAAAAAAAATAAAACTTGATGCATGTAGCTAAAATTAGTACCAAAATGTGCTCCTTTGAATTATAAGGATGGAACTTTGATTGGTTTTTGAAGATTCAAACAAGAAATCAAGAAAATTGAAGATTAAGGTGGTGGTGTTCTTGGTGTTACATGGCAACAAGAGAGAGAGGGGTGTAGGAGTTTTGTTTTTATGTTAAAAATGATTATATGTGTAAAAGTGTAAGTGGAAAAATCTTATATAGTCTAAGGTTAGGGTAGTTTTTGCCAATTTGCGATAGTTTTGGTCCTAAATATAAATATTAGTTAAAAAGCGGGAAATGACTAAAAGTAAATTTTACAATATTTACGGGACTCGGGTTTCGTAAAAATACTTTTTAAAAGTTTAAACGCACACGAAAAATAATAATATAACGACTCGATACGTAATTAAAACGATATCGTCGAAAATATTAAATATCGAAACGATCGATAATAAAATATAAAATTTTTGGCATCCGTCGGTATCGCGATCACTAGTAGTCCTCGTTACTCGTCAAAATATTAAAATATAATATTTAATATCGGTTTCAACTTAAACCGTTAAACATAATAATATTTAACGTTATAAAATACTTCAAAATATTTGAAAGTAGATTTAAATTATGACCTTATTTTTACGGGTTTTACATAATATTTCTATAAAAAGTTGATTTTTAAATTTTGTTTATTTAGAGTTTTAAAAGTTTTTAAATTGTGGCTTATTAGTTTTTCTTAAAAATCATTTTGGTTAAGTTTTTGGTTGAGTGCTTATTGGTTTTTAGTTTATTTGTGCTTATTTGAATTATAGTTCTTATCCGGGTTTAGTAAACCCTCTTATTCCGGACAAGAGTTTCTCAAGTTATACATATTCCGGATAAGCTTCTGCTTATTCCGGATAGTTGCCCTTAAAACCTTTTATTCCGGATAAACCCCAGAAAAACATATTGTGGATAAGAACCCGAAGACCAATTCTGGATAAGTACCATATTACGTATTCCGGATAACAAAACCTTCACACATTCCGGATAAGTGTCCGAAAGTCATATTCCGGATTAGTCCCTGAAACAACATTCTAGATAAGGAAAAAGAATCAGATTCCGGATAGCTTCAAGAAACCAAATTCCGGATAAGCCTTTTTACCAATTCTAGATAAGCTTCATTAGTGTGGATTCCGGATAACTCAGTCAGTCGAATTCCGGATAATCTGCCATCACGGATTCCGGATAAGGAAAAGATTACGAATTCCGGATAAGCTGTTTAAATTCGTTCCAGTTTCATTTTCAACTGTTCTCTTTTCCCACCAATTAAGGTTAGTTTGTTCTCCTTTATTTTTCTCATATTGTTTAATTATTTTAGTGTTTATCTCACAATTAGAAATAGAAGATCCCAAGCTCCCCCTTTTAGTTACCAAGTACAATAATTCTACTTTAAACCGTGATCAATTCGGATTGAATCGAGTACGAACAACACTTTCTTGAACACATAAAATTCGTGTATCAAATGGCGCCGCTGACGGCTCTTTTCGTAAAGATTAACGGTTTTTAGTGTGAAAAATTGGATTTTGGGATCCGTTCTTTTGGGAACGTTATTTTCAAGCACAAAAATTTTCAAAAAAATCCTAAAAATTATAAAATTTTCAAAAATCCAAAAACAA
Source organism: Glebionis coronaria (assembly GCA_025667525.1). Taxonomy (NCBI): domain Eukaryota; kingdom Viridiplantae; phylum Streptophyta; class Magnoliopsida; order Asterales; family Asteraceae; genus Glebionis; species Glebionis coronaria. Next base: position 290,730,361 of record CM046877.1, on the reverse strand, counting down.
TAAAAAAGATAAAAAAACCAAAAATATTTTTCATTTTAGTGTATGCATACTCGATCTACGTCTTATCCTGAGCCCGAGACTCTTAGAGACATAGATATGGCCAGTGTGCATAACAATAATAACAACCCACCCCACCCCAATTTGAATAACAATAACAACAACAACAATGTTCCCCCACCCGACCTACGAACAATGGAGGAGCTTTGTCAACCCACCATGAACGGACGCGGAGGACCGATTGCGCCGATGCAAATCACGGCTCCTGAATTTTCGTTGAAGCATCACATGATCCAGCAAGTTCAAAACGCTTGCCCGTTTCGTGGATTACCGGATGATGATGCCAACAAACATCTCGACAAATTCATCACCGTCACTCAAAGCATGAAACTGCCCGGTTTTTCCATGGATTTTCTTCTCCTTCACCTCTTTCCACACACTTTATCCCACCATGTCGAAAAATGGTTTGATCGTCTTCCCAAAAACCCAATTCAAACATGGAATGACATGACTCAAAAATTTTGTCGCGCTACTTTCCACCATCCATGGTCACTAGTCTTCGCAACCAAATCAGTGGATTCACTCAAAGAACCTGATGAGTCTCTTTTCGATGCTTGTGAACGATATAATGTCTTGATCGACCGTTGTCCAAACCATAACATGCTCCCTACTTTAATTGATACTTTATATAATGGTTTCACTTTTCGTGATCATGATACGATTAATGCTGCCGGTGGTACATTCATGAAGAGAAGACCTGAGGAGTGTAGAGAGCTTATAGAGACAGGACCACTCACCACAAAAATTGGGATTCATCTGCATCTTCAAGGAATAACCAGAGGGCCAATGTTTCTTCTACGTCATCCAACTCAGAGATAACCGAACTTACTTGCCAAGTAGCTGAGATGAACAAAAACTTCTTAACCATGGCTACAAACCAATTTCAACAAGCTAAAGCTATAGCAAATTCTTGTGAGATTTGTGGGGGTTCTCATTCATACACCGATTGTCCTTCTACTCATGACAATCCGAAAAATGTGTATGCCGCTAACGGTAACTATTCCACGGGAGCCTATCAGACTCGCCCTCAAGGAGACCGTAACTTGCTAAGTTATCGTTCCAACAACTTTCTTTCTCCACCCTGTTTTTCTCCTCAAAACCAAAACCAAAACAATTTCAACCGCAACAATCAAAGCCAACCTCGAGCTGCTAATCAATATCAATCCCAAAGAAACCCATATCCACCTTAAGGAAATAATCAAGCTTACCAAGCCCCAATTCTCAATCAACCCACGTCATTTAACCAAGACCTCGATACTTACATGAGGACCAATAGAGAGATGGTGACGGATCTTCAAGCCAATTCATTAACTTGAAGAGTGACATGGCGAAACAAGGGAATGATATTCGAGCCGAGCTAAGGAATGACATGGCGAAACAAGGGAATGATCTTCGTGCCGATATGAGAAACTCTATGAGCAGTCAAACGAATAACTTAAGGGATATGATGGCTAGTTTTTTCCCGAGTAATCAAGCCTCTGGTTCGGATTCTCTTCCGAGTAACACCATTGCTAATCCAAGAGGGTAGATGAAAGCAATCACCACCGAAGTGGCAAAGGTTTAAAGGAACCCGAGATGCCTACACCTACACCGGTGACTGTGACAAAAGAAAACGAGTCCCCTTATCCAATTCCTCCACCTTCTACTTCCGCCCCTCCACCACCCAAGGATGTGAGTGAGAATTCCATTCCGAAGCCTTCATCTCAACCCAATATACCTTATCCCTCAAGGTTGAGGAAAGAGAAGTTGAAGGACAAGGATGATATTCAGGTTTCTAACTTTCTTAAAATGTTTAAACAACTAAATTTCAACATCTCCTTTGCCGAGGCTCTCGCTCACATGCCGAAATATGCTAAAATGTTTAAAGATCTTCTCAGTGATAAGGAGAAGCTTCTTGATATCGCCCAGACCCAACTTAATGAGATTTGCTTCGTAGTGCTCTTAAGGAAATTACCAACCAAACTTGGTGATCCGGGTAGTTTCCTCATTCCTTGCAACTTCCCCGGGGTAGAGAATTGTATGGCCCTAGCCGATCAAGGTTCTAGTATAAACTTAATGCCATTAAGTGTTTGGAAACAATTATCTCTACTCGAGCTAGTCCCCACACGAATGACATTGGAATTAGCTAACCATACGGTTGCTTATCTGGTGGGGATAGCCGAAGATGTCTTCGTCGGTGTCGACAAATTCACCTTTCCGGCGGATTTTGTTGTTGTTGACGACGAGATGGACCCCCGTGTTCCATTAACCGTTGGACGTCCATTCTTGAGGACCGGTCGCACTCTCATTGATGTCGTCGCGGGCAAATTAATCATGAGAGTTGGTGACGATAAAATCGTCTTCAACATGAGTCAACTTTCTAAGCAACCTTATGAAAACGAGAGCGTTAATTTCATTGACGTTCTTGATGAGGCTTTTGAAGATCATTTCAAAGACGCTTGTAAAAGTGGTTCTTCTTCTCTACCCATTGTTGAGACCATTGCCTCTATTGCTCCATAACTAACTCCATTTGGAGAAAGTGATTTCCTTTTGAAAGAATTTGAAGCAACTTTAGGGGATGTGGACTTACAATATAATGATTCTCCCACCGATTGGGAAGAAGACATTCGTACCATTGAGAAACTTCTCAATGAGGACCATATTTCTCCACCGTCTCCTAAGGATATCTCTATCGATGAACCGAATTTGCCTACGCCTTCCATCGACAATCCCCCAGATTTAGAGCTTAAGGAATTACCGTCTCATCTCGAATACGTTTTCCTTGAAGATAATAAGAAGTTACCGGTCATCATCGCAAAGGACTTGAAAGAAGAAGAAAAATCTCGACTTATCGACGTGCTAAAGAATCATAAGAAAGCAATTACTTGGAAAATTTCCGATATCCGCGGAATTGATCCGAACTTTTGTACTCATAAAATTCTCATGGAAGATGACATTAAACCCGCAATCCAAAGAAAAAGAAGGGTCAATCCAAAATTAATGACGTTATCAAAAAAGAGGTTATCAGACTTCTTGATGCGGGAATGATCTACCCTATCTCGGATTCACCATGGGTTATTCCCGTCCATTGTGTGCCTAAGAAAGGCGGAATAACCGTTGTTCCCAATGAAAACAACAAGTTGATTCCTACTCGACTTGTCACGGGTTGGAGAGTTTGCATAGACTATCACAAGCTCAATGATGCCACCCACAAGGATCATTTTCCTCTCCCTTTCATGGATCAAATGCTCGAGCGTTTAGCGGTTAATGACTATTATTTCTTCTTAGACGGTTTCTTCGGGTATTTTCAAATTCCCATCGATCCTAAAGACCAAGAGAAAACCACATTCACTTGTCCTTATGGAACATTTGCTTACAAAAGAATGCCTTTCAGCTTATGCAATGCTCGTGGGACTTTCCAAAGGTGTATGATGGCTATCTTCCATGACATGGTTGAAGAAACTATGGAAGTCTTCATGGATGATTTCTCGGTATATGGTAATTCTTTCTCTACTTGCCTTGCCAATTTAGAACGTATGATCAAACGGTGTGAAGAAACTCATCTTGTTCTTAATTGGGAAAAATGCCATTTCATGGTAAAAGAAGGTATTGTGCTTGGTCATAAAATCTCTAAAGCCGGTCTTGAAGTCGACCCTACTAAAGTTGAAGTGATTGCTAAATTACCTCCACCTTCAACCGTGAAGGGTGTGAGAAGTTTCCTTGGACATGCGGGCTTCTATCGTCGTTTCATTCAAGATTTTTCTAAGATTGCTCGCCCGATGACCCACCTCTTAGAAAAAGATACTCCTTTTATATTTGATGAGATGGCATTTATACATGATCTCATCGTTCTTTTCGGGCTTTAAATGCATAAAAATGTCATAAAATACCATATATATGCTTGTGTTTGTTTACTTGTGTATTTTTGGTATGGATATCGTGAAAAAGACAAAAGATCACAAGAAACAAGGAAAAACGGACACGAGAAACGAAGCCGTACAAAGAACCGGGCCCTAGATCATGAAATATTCAACAAATACCCTTGAAGACTTGAAGACATGCAAGATTGATCCTCAATGAATGAAGAAATGACACTTAAAACCCTTGTATAATGATAATTACAAGTTTGGTCCCTTAAGTTTGTCAAAATTACACAAATGGTCCTTCAACTTTGAAAAATGGCAAGTTTAGTCCCTCAACAATTCTAAATTGCCAACTATGTTCCCGCATGAATTTAAAGTTGTATTGAAGACCTTTGAAGATCAACAATGTCCAAGATCAGCCCTTGAATTATGCAAAAGTTCCAAAAACAACCCTTATGACCCTTTTGGAAAAGTCTTGTGCCAAAATTGTCAAGTTATGGAAAATATTTACAAAGGAAAAGAAGTTTGTTGGCTGATAAACACGTTTTACCTATTTTCCCAAAGAACAAGGACTGAAATGGCCAAATTGAAACATTCAAAGCCATAACACGCGCCAAACACACAACTTCCCCCAAAATCGGATCAAATGTACTACTGTTTACCCTTCTTCACCCCCAGATTTTACACCACTTAAACTTAGGGTAAAAATCAATTACCTTTGCACACACTTGATTCACATGTGCAGAAACCCATCCCAACCTTAAAACCCTTAATCCCACTCACTATGGACCCCACCCCCAAATACCCGTCCACCAATCATGTGACAACTTAACCTCCAAGTCATCCTATGTGGCAAAATCAACAGCCAAGATCCTTAGCTTCATCCTAAAGCTAAAATGAACGCCCTTGATCACTTTGGACAGCTCACACCAAGGATTCGTCTAGAAGACTCAAGGACATTTAGGGAATTTCACTTATAGGGTTTGTGAATAGTGCTAGCATTGGCATTTGCCTATAAATAGACTCCTCAACCTGTGAGAGAGCTTTGTTCCAGTTTTAGGCTATTAAATCTTTGTAATTCCTTTTTAATTAATAAAATTTGATTTTCTGCATTTTGAGAAATCTCTTTTATATTTTGTTAAAAGTTGGTGTTAGAATAGCCTGATTCTGAGCTCCATTTACATGTTTGAAGGTTTTTGAGGCAAGGTTTTAAGTGATAAATCTTGGGTCTCAAAAATCTGAAAGTTTGGTTTATTTTGATCTCACTTGTTGTTTTGTTCATCTTAGCAGCATTGGAAGCTGGTACTTGTTCTGCTAGTACCTCAGCTCAAACAATCCAGGGCCTGGATGTAGGTCTTGGAGGTTTGCATCTTCTTCCTTTTCAATTTCTCTCTTATTTTTCTGAATTTTATGATTATTGCATGATTAATGGTGAATCTGTGATTTTGTGGTTGATTATTGTTAATCTGGTGTTGTTTGATGTTTATGAGGTGATTGTAGTTTGATTTGTGGGTTAGAACTGGATAATCCTTTGAAAAATTGTGAAAACAGGTTTTTAAGGGGTGTTTGGGTCAACTGCATTATCTGGATTTGTGGTGTTTTGAGTAGTTGGATTGTGTTGTTATCTGTTGTTACATGCTTATCTGGTATACTTGGCTGCTTTGCTGCACATTTTGTGGTTTGAAACACCTTAATTCATAAATAGGGTATAAAATCTTGTTTACTTGGTAAAATTGGCTAGGATTTTAGGAACACCTAGATCTAAGATTAGGCTAGGGCTAACAAGTGCTAAACCATAGTTAATTACACCAGGAGAAGAGATTTGAGTGCTTGAATTTTGATCTAGTGTCAATTAGATCAGCAAATAGGTTTCTGCATATGCACCTTGTTCATCAGTAACATTCATCTACTTTGATCTGCTTATTTACATTGATTCAGTGTTTGATTTAAGTTTATTTGTGCTTATTCATAGTTTATATAGCTTGTGTATGCATCCTGTTGAGTTTGGTTGGCTTATTCATGCTAAATCTGCTTATTAAGTGCATAACTGCTTATTTCATATGTCTGTGCATGATCTGGTGACTGTTTGATTGATTCTGGCTTATTGTGTGAACCAAATTTGGATTTTCTTGTTGCTATTGACTCCTTGTGATTCATTGATCACAAGGGTGCCCTTGTTTCCAGTTGAATCCAACTAAATCTCTCTAAAAAGCTTGGTCAAATAGTCAAAGCAGTGGGAACTCCTTTCCCCGGCTAGTTGCCACTACTAGTGTTAATTGGGTTTCAGCTTATCATTAAGCTATAATAGCTTATTTTAACCAGCAACAACTTGGATTTTGTAATAGGTGCTCATTATTTGACCCATTTGTTCATACTGGAGCATTTGGTGGGTTGACTTTAGGGTTTGACTAGAAAACCAATTTAATTGACTTTTTCATAAGTGCTTATTGGCTTATTATGGCTTATTGGTTTTTCTTATTGGAATTTTGTTGATTGTTTTGGCTTATTGAGTGCATTTGTGACATTTTGCAAGTTGAATCAAATCCTGAGGTGCTTTATTTCTCAAAAACGACTATTTTGTCTTTTAGTGAAATAATACTTTGCTTATTTCTGGCTTATTGAGTGTGCTTTTTCAAAATTTCTTTTTACAGATCTCATAAGCATCCCAAAATAAGGTTGTGTGTCAAATTAGAGCTTATGGCATTAGCTTATTGCTTAATGGGCTAAAAAGCCCAATAAGGATAAGCTGTTTGCTTATTAAGCTGTGATAAGCTCACTTTCAACTTTTGGGCCTTTAGAGTTTTGTGTTTAGAATTAAATTTTGAGTCAGATAGGGCATTTCCAAGTCATTTGGGCCAAGTTTGACTTTTTGGGCTAAAAAGCCCATTTGTGTTGACTGTTTTTGGTTTTGGCCCATTTGAGGGCCCAATAGGGGTATTCTGGTCATTTCACTTTAATTTTCTGATTATTTATGTTAAATTAAACTAGTTTGCAAGTTTTTAGAATTTTTTTATAAATTTTGGATTTTTAATATTATTTTATTATTATTTTTCAAATTTCACATTTCCAACTTTTTACATTTTTCTTAGCTTAAATACATTAAAATAGGATTTTTGCAATTCTTAGAATAATTTTATCACTTTTAGATTAATTTTTATAATTATTTTAAGTTTTAATAGTTTTTAAATCATTTTAAATAGTTTTTCTTAGTTTAAAAATTTCTAAAAATAGTTTTTAATCTTTTTAGGTCATTTTAGAGGTTTACCAATTGAAAAATCTTTATTTGGGCTTTTTGATAATTTATTTGACTTTTAGGGCTTTAATTAGCATTTAAAAATTGAATATTTAATTATTTAAAAGGTTTGAAAAAGTTTTGATCATTGGTAAAATCTTAGTTTATTTATTTTGATTTTTGGTGAATTTTTGGTAATTTTTAGAATTAATTTTTATTTTTGTAGTTTTTACGGTTTTACGGTTTATCGTCGTAGTATTAATTTCACGTCTTCGTCATCTTCTTTTCTCATCCCCTTCTAAACCAAATATTAATCTCAAACATTTAACAAGTTTTTCACACACATATACCTCCTTGGGAAACGAACTTCATTGGGTCATTAGTGCTTGATTTTCCTAAATCATCACTTAATACTTACCGCTTTTACGCACCTTTTCCTAAAGGTCGTAATTTTACCACAATCATTTTGGCGCCGCTGCCGGGGAGGTGTGTCGTGATTAATTTGCAGTGTTGTTTTTAATATTAACCATATATAGTATTCGTATTAGTAGAAATCTACTAATACGTATTATCGGTTTTCTTGGTTTTTCTTGTGAAAATATTATTACTATATTGTATTAAGTATCACAACAAATAAACAATATCTCCAAAAGTGTGAAAACACAACCTTAATTGGGATTTGATCTCCTAATTATTGTATTCGAATCTCAAACAAAAAGAAAAAGGCAAAAATAGATAAATACTTCCGTGAAGCTCGATTTAGAAAAATACAAACTATAAGGTGGGTATAAGGCGGGTATTATAAAATATACCCTAAGGAAAAAGGCTCTTAAGTGCTTCGCGCCGACTCGTTTCCCCGCTTGCTTGTGAGTATTTTGAGATTGAAGGCTAATCGAGGGTTTTGCCGCCCAAAGTATTATTACGTATAATATATTTGCTTGGTTTCTTTGTGATTAAAACCTCTTGAACAATTTGGTTTTCACCAAAGTTCTAAAGTCATTCGAAGGCGTTCACTCCACGTGATCGTTTTCATTCCTTTGAGGCTTCTTTAATCAAGAGTTTGATTCGAGGAGAGATTTTGTAGATTGTTGTCTACGAAGATACACCAAAATCCAAAAAAATTTAATACAATCAAAAACACAAAAAAATTGAAAATCCACAAAACACCCAAAAATAATCTTCTTTGCTCACCTCTCATTCTTCGAGAAGTTTATGATCACTCGTAATCAAGCAAAACGAGCTCGTAAACGTCTTCAAAATCAAGCCAATCAAGAGACGTTGATTGAAGAACAACCTCCAATTGTTGAACCTATTGTAGAACAAGAAGTCGTCATGGCTAATCGTACTATGATGGAGTTGCTACAAGCACCCACCAAGGGTTTTGGAGAGGCCATTGTGATTCCCGCCATCCTTGAGGAGAATTTCGAGATTAAGACGGGTTTAATGTCGATGTTGCAAGCAAATAAGTTTAGAGGTCATGAGAAAGACAACCCACACTACCATATTAGGAATTTTATTCGTCTCACCGCTACTAGCAAGTTTAAGGATGTTCCACATGACGCCATTAAGATGATGTTGTTTCCATACTCGTTAGATGGACCCGCTAAAATTTGGCTTGAGAAAGAACCGCCAAATTCGATTTTGACATGGGGTGATCTCGTTTCTAAGTTTGTGAACAAGTTTTTTCCACCATCTAAAACAACACATTTGAAAAATGAGATTTCACGATTTGTTCAAAGAAATAATGGAAGTTTTTCAATGGCATAGGAACGCTTTAAAGAAATGTTACATGAATGTCCACACCATGATTTTTCGGAATTGCATCAAATTGATACTTTTTATAATGGGCTTAACGATCATGAATGAGATTACTTGAATGCAGCCGCGGGTGGTAATTTTTTGTGCAAAACGACCAAAGAGGCTTTAAAGATTATCGAGAATAGATCTAAGGTTTATAGCCCTCGTAACACACCGAGTGTTGCCAATTTGGGTTCTTCATCGTCATTATCGTCTCGTAGCATTAATGCCTTACATGATGAAGCTAATGAGGAAAATCGGTTTTTTGATAGATTTGCTAATCTTATGTCCCATTGGAAAGCTCAAGAAGCTTCAAATTCTGCTTCGGTTAAAGCGGTTGCTAAGAGTTGTTTGTCTTGTGGTGGAGCTCATGATCTTTCCGAGTGCATTACCGCGGATGGTAACACTTTGAGTTCTTATGTAGCAACGGGAACTTACAACCAAAACGATCAAGGTTCCCGCCCAAATCAAGCTCCACCAAACCAAAATGCTAATAACTATCGAAACAACAACCAAGGTGGTAATTACCAAGGCAATTCACGTAACTACAACAAGGGGAATTATCAAAATGGGAATGGACAAGTCACTAATCAAAACCAAAACCATGATTTTCAAAACACTACACAAGGTTTTCAAAATGCTCCCACTAAAAATCTTCAAGGAGAATTTTTGGATTATGCTAAAGCAAATGATGCTAAATTTGATAACATGCAACGTGAGATGATTAGCTTAAGATCCGAGTTGAAAAACGAGCTTAAAAATGAACTTGCTAACGAACTTAAAACTCATGCAAATAAAATGGAAGGAAATGTCCAACGTCTTCAACAAAATCAACAAAAGATGAAATTAGGACAACATGAGATTAAGCAAGAGTTGTTAAAAGCAGATGCTAGGCAATCAAAATTTGAGGACCGAATGGCTAAGATGTTTGAAGCAATCATATGTAAACCCTCTTCCTCGGGTGGTCTTCCTAGTGATACCATTAACAACTCGAGGGGAGAAATGAAGGTTATTACTACACGAACTGGTAAAACTTTCAAGGAACCAATCTGGGACAATCCGTCAATTTATGGTCGATATTTTATTCTCAATATTTATTTGAAAACATTATTTTAATGTTACAATATGAACTCACTTATTTTTGGGAAGTAATTTGGATTTACGTCTTGAAGTAGCGTCGACTACGTCTAAACCGGAGGATTCAACGTTACGTGCTTACGTTTACATACACCGTCTTTGATGACAGTCTGACATTTCCGAAAATAAATTTATCCGTGAATATTATTTTGGAGTTTAAAATTTGTGTTGGTTCATAAACTCACAAATTTACGAGAAGAGATTAGGACTTACGATTTTATTTTAACATCCTTTACGACTAAACCGGAAACCTTAGGATTACGTATTTACGTTTTCGAACTCCGTTTTTGATAAGACAATTTTTATTGGATTCGTTTTGTGACGTTGATTCATAATTTATAAAAACGTTTTTCGTAAAACGACCCGAGGGCACGCAAATCGAGAAAACTAGAATCGAGGAATACCCGTAAACTAGTGAGATGGGACAAAATACATTGTCCCACCCCACTAGCTAGCATGGGACGGCATAACATGACACCACAACCATATGTGGCATCATGTTAGCTAAGTTATAACAAGTGTAAGACAAAGCTTACAACTTAAGCTTACTCTTTCCACTTCCTAGCTAAAACCATCAACTAACTCATTTCCACCATTTCCATACATGCAAAACAACCTCAAATCCTCTCAACCACTTCACCCTTGCCGTCTACTTTCAAGCTACAAACACCCCTTTTGATCTTTTCTAGCCATGAAATACATGTTAACTAGCTCTATCATGGAGTTATCTTAAAGCCTTAATCATTTGGTGGCCATATTAACAACATTGGAGGTGATTTGCTTGTGTCCTAGGGCTGATTTCTCAACTATTGTTCTTGGTGTTTGATGATCTTGGAGTTACTTTTGGTGTTCATCAAGTTCTTGTCTTCCAAAAACAAGAAATACACTTGGTTGGTAAAGAAGATCATCCTCTCCATTTTCTCTTGTTATTTTTGTAAAGAACAAATGTATTTTCTTTTTCTTTGTATATGTATATGATGAATATATGATGATAAAAATGTTGTGTGGGGATCAAGTGTTGATAAATATGCTTAAAAATGTTAATAACCATGAGAAATAAGGCTAAAATCATGCTTAATTTAGATGGCTGTATAAAACAGTAAAGAAAGATGTCATGAACTGATAAAATGATGAAGTAGAATTAATATACAGTAAGCTATGGGTCTTGTACACATGTGAGAGTTGGCCATGCAATGGAATCATTGTAATGAGTGAGATATGATCAAAACAAGTTTAAAGTACAAATCTGAGTTCACTGTTTTGGACGATTTTTAGAAAATACTTAGAGGATGTTTCAACAGTAGCTATAGGAGAGTTAAATGGAACACATATCATGTACTTTATGTGATAAAAATTTGAGCTTCTATCTCCATATAGAACTCTAGATATGGCAGTTTTGGTGAAGATGAAAATAAAAATCAGATTTTGAGAATTAATGTTTATTATTATTATATAAGCACTCAAAATTATATTGTATAAAATGTAAAATAAAAACCCACTAACTTATGGATTTTATTTATATAAATATGTAAAAGGTTAAATAAGTGTATAAATTATAAAAATGGTAGTGGAATAATACTTATAAGTAATAAAAACTATAAACTTGATTTTTACGACTTTTTCGGCTATTACCGTAAAATTAACGTTTTTCGCCAAATAAAACTTAGACGATCAAACCCGTCTAATGTAAAGTTTTTAAAAGTCATATACTGATATATAAGTATCTAATACAAGTAAAAACCGATAAAACCCGAACTATAGGACATACGGACATTAACGAGCTAACTAAATATATTGGACTAATACTTGGACTAATAATTGGACTAAATAAGATAAACACTTATAAAAAGAACTTATTTGGATTAACCCATTTAGGCCCAACTTGTAAAGTGTAGATACTGATAATATAATTATAACATGGATTAATACAAGTTAAATAACTTATAATAAGTTTATTTGACTTAAAACACGTAAATAGGTAAAACTAGTAAACTAGTATAAACGTTACCGACACATAACACTAAAATGAGCAAACGAGAATATGTAAACCCACTTGATCATCATATATATAAAATCATCATATGTATACATAATTGTTATTTTTATAAATTCATTGGACATGAGTCTAAGACAAGTATTATTTGTCTAGGTTTCCGTGATTGAAGCGCGTACCGTACGTCCGAATTGCCGATAACCCGCCTTCCCACATCAACGTGACTTCATAGCCTCGCACTCTTTTTAATATTTTTGTGAAATTTTTTATAAACCCGCGAGGGAGATAACATGTTAGTTTTTACAAAATAGGACACCATTTGTCCCGATTGTTTGTTTATTAACTTGGACCCGAATGATTGTATGACCCGATTGTATGACCCGATAAATGATTAAAGGACCCGATAGATGAAATAAAATGGATTATTAAAGTTAGGTTATGTCACTAAAAGTCCCATTAGCATGAATTGTGAACTACCGGGATTTGGTAGACGCTTGTGCATATAATAGTACTATTTGGGGACGATCACCCCAGTTCGCGCCTTGACGGTTGATCCCCGTCGTGCCACATTGATTGGTAAGCGAATTTATGTATGAGAAGATTTCCATAGCATGACCTTTGTGACGACACGCTACTTTAGATGGGAAAATTGAGTATCGGGTTAGCTACCCGTTGTTTGGTTTAGTAAGGTAACAATGTCATGCGGCTTATAATAATCCAATTAACGAAATACTACTATACGCACCGAATTACGATGTATTGCCTGACTAGCAATACAGGGTCATACTATTGATATTATGTTCGTGTTTTGGTTTTTCATAACCATATTCATATAACGGTTTTAATTTTTATACAACGTCATAAGACGTATTGTATGATGTTTTTACGACATTGGCTCGTATAATGATTTTTAAGGCAAATGCCTATATTATGATTTTGATGAAGATTTGTATAAAATGACTTTGGTTTTATGGCCTATTAAAATGATTTGTACAAAATGATTTTCAGTAATAATTTTATACTGATATTATATTGATGGATTTTATTAAACTCTATGAATTCACTCGGCGTTATCGCTGACCTTTTCTTTTAACGTGTTTTATCTCAGGTACTTGAAGGTAATTCTCGGGAAGACAACAAGAATTCATGGCCCGCACTTAAATTATAATTTCCATTCAAATGTTTTGTAAAACCTGTATTAAATACAATGACTTGGGACCTATGTAACTTTGATTTTTATGAATGGAAATGCTTTATTAATAAACGACGCAATTTTTATGCGTTGTCTATGATGTGAGTAATGTGCTATCCCGTAACACCAACTAGTCTTCTGCTGTATTGAGTTGTATAAATTTGGGGGTGTTACAGTTTGGTATCAGAGCTCTCGTTATAGAGAACGAAAGATTTTTAAAACCAAGGTTTTGAATAAAACATTTCAAAATCTTTTAACTATAAACATTTTTCTAAAAATGTCTAAAAATCTTTTGACTATAACGGTGCCGAAGAATTCCCGAGTTACCGACAAGGCCAGACTGAGAAGTGTTATTTTAATATATATATTACTTGGATTATATATATATATATATATATATATATATATATATATATATATATGATGTAATTTTATTACATGATTGTTTGATGATTATTTTGATATTTATACGAGGTATTTATACGACGTCGATTGTCATAAGAAACCCTAAATCCCCTAGTAAATTAATCGAAGCTATTCTCGTAGGAATTCTAGCTATCCTAGATCTAAACCAAGTTGTGGATATCTCTGATCCCAACAAATGGTTAATATTCGTAGAAATGTAGATATTAGTTGATTGTGATATTGAAAAAGAATTAGCGAGATTAAATCTGATATCGATGTCATGACGATCTTTCCTTATAGAGTGGAGTTTGACAAAACGTTACCACCTAGAAAGATGTCATCTGATTCGTTGTCATCCAATTCTTAATTTGAAATCGAAAGGGTGAATGTTGCACTTGAGGCTGTCATTGGAACCATTACCCAAAAGCCTCATGCCACTAGTACCTTTCCGAGAAATCTAGTTGAATGATCAAGTCATTTCATACTAGTGACTCATTTGATAATTGTTGTTGTAAGAGATATAGGATTGGAAATTAAGTGTTGTTCATATCAAGCTTTTATTGCCCTATTAAGATTTATAAATAAGGTTGAAAGTATTGGAAAATGAGGTAGGATATCGCATTGAGTATAAAATTGGTTGAAACTTGAAAAAAGTAAAATTTAACCCGTATGGAATATGAGATTGTTAAAAGGAAGTCGTTAAGTTCTGTGATTGAATTATAAGGTTTTAAATGATTGTAGGTTCATGTTAAGGGTTGTTCCTAGGCCATTGTCCAATAATGAGGATGCCCAGTGTCCAGAAAATAAATTGAAGAAATCTTCTTCTGAATTGGGACCGATGGATCTTCCGGGACATGTGGAACACCTAATGACTCTTGTAGATTAGTATTCATTGTGGTATCTTTTAAAAATAATCCCTAACTTAACTGTGACATCATTTGGTAGGATGAGTTCTGACAATTGTATGACATAGTGACACGTAATGTGTTACGGTACAATTTTGACTTGTTTTTTATTAATGAAAAGACTACCTTTGATTGCTAAATTCTACATGTAGCGATGATATCTATCTTTTCTTGCTTCTTACTAATGTTCGCATTAGTGGTGCAACCATTGAACAAGTACTCATCTCGATTTAAGTTGCGTTGTGGATTATTCTTTTAGAGTGCCATCGAGATCATGAACCTCATGATTATTTGGCTAAAGCTCATTTCCTATCATATTGTAGTTAGTTCTTGGTGAACAACTCTTCGTCACTCTTTTGCAGATCACACATTGTTTTTATAAGATAAAACTGTATCCCTTGAGAAAAATTGAATTTTCATCACTATAAGGATTATTCAAAGTGAGATTTATAAGTGATTGTTATTGAAATAAGGTTGTTTATGAAACACTTTGGAAAACTTAATTGTTTTCATAACGAAGAAAATCTTTGTAAATTTATTCTTGATTCTTATTTAAGAATTAAGCATGAAAATGTTTTTATTATAAACATGATGATAAAATTTTGACGAACTGAGTATTGCATCGTTAATCTTGAAATTGTATATAGTTGCGCGCCTACATACAATTTGGAATGGACCATGCAAGACTGATTAGTACTCACCATAAAACTAATGAATAAACACTACATTTTCTTTGAAGATTGTGAAGGATTAAATTTTATGAGATCTGCAAGAAGTGAAGATAAGGACATAGTGTTAGGGACACCTACATATGTGCCTGTAGCATCTATTCTTCTGATTCGAATTTACTCATCTGTGGAAATTGTCTTATTTGACAATTGACAATCCTTTCTTGTCCAATTCTCCCGTAGTGAGATTCTTAGGAAAAGTATTTGATTATCGAGTGTTGATACCCGACTGGATGTATTGACATTCTTATCATTTCTTATGATTTGATTTCATTTGAATGACCTGGGTAAAGATCCGAGGAGCTTTCGAATGTGTACTCAAATTATGAAAACATGGGATATATTCATATTCGTTAAATGTTTTCGTCTGTATCTGATTTGAAATTCTCTCGCATAGATTATGCGTTGACCTTACTCTTTTAATAGTAGTTGTGTCTCCATATATCCTTGAATTTGTGAAGGATTGTGAGTTATTTTTAGTCTTTTGAGAAGTTCACATCTTATCGACGGAAACAAAACTAGAAAGTTGATAGTGCCAGTAGAATGGATTGATTGATTATGACATGACGACATTGTCTTAATTGATGGGAACTCGAGTAGAATTCCCCCTAAATGATAAGATGTTGACTATCAAAAGTGATCTAAATAATTCTTGATGGATGTCCATATCCTGCGTTTAGACTTGAAATTATACTGTGAATGGTTGTAAATTGGTTATAGACGTTGTAATCTAGAAAGAACTTAAAATAAATGTAATAAAAGATAATTCTGTTATTTGAAACTTTAGGACGTATTTGTTGATGAATTAGACTTTTGCCATTAAGCCAAGTAGAATTTGGTATCTGATTATATTCTCGGTGCTGCACCTGTGGCTTGTGCACTGTACGTCAGCACCATCCGAATTAAAGGAATTACCGTACAACTGAGAGAGTTGTCGGAGAAAGATTTTATTCTACCGAGCTCGTCATCCTGAAGAGCTATGGTGTTATCATTCCTTATATTTATAGACAACTGTGAACTGAGTAAATTGACAATCGAAAACGATATCCATAACTCGAAATGGAAGATTTGTTCGATCATTTACAAGGTTTTTGATCCATAGCACGTTTATCATCAACTTCGCATCTGCGAAAAAGGATTATGTATTCCAATCACTACATCCGGTACTTGTAATGGACATTATGAGTTTCACGTGATGTCGTTTGGATTGACTAATACACATGTAGTATTCATAAATTTGGTGAATCACGTGTGTAGGCTGTAATTTGATAAATTCATGTTTGTGATCATTAAGGACTATTTGTTTATAAGAATAAGAATGAGTTAATAATTATTTATAGATTGCCCTGAATTGGCCTAACAATAAAAACATGTACCTTGACTAATTTACCCGAGACTTAAGACTTAATCCTTTACATGATTTAATCGTGTGATTAATTGATAATGGAATATAAATTGACTCTTCAAAATTTAGAAGTCATTTAAGACTTTGAGTTATACTAAAAAGAAAGTGCGAATATATTTTGACAAATGTTTTAACAAAGGATTTTAAAGGGATTATCCCTTATACACAAACCATTTAACTAAACTTCTGTTTAGGGGTAAATGTTTGTGTATACCTCAAGATAACTTAAGAAGGATTGAGTAAAACCATTTATACCATAACCTGAAAACTTAAAATGACAATTTTTGCTTTTCAACTAAGAAAACTTCGACCAAAGTATAAACAAAGGTTTTTCGAACATTTACGAATCTTGTTAAATATTTTCGATAAATCAACAAAAATCTTGTTAATTAAATTCAAATTTATTTTGAACATTTTATATAATTGGTCAAACTAGGAAACTTAAAATTTTACGTTTACGTTTCATAAAAATTTAATAATTATTATTTAATTAATTGTAATAATTATTGACGCTTTAAAAACGTTGGATTTAGGAAAAAAAACTGAAAAAAATGATAGATGAGACGAAACTAAAACAGAGAAAATGTGAAGAAATAATTTTTGAATAAATACGGACATGATAACTATTTCATCAGGAAAGTGAACGTAATTACTGACACGTTATGTATAAAAGATAAAGAACCAATTTGGACATGTTCCTTAATAATGAAGGTGCAAAATAAATTGTTGAACAATGTAAAATAGACGATGTTTGTGAAAAGGATAATATAGATAATAAGAGTGGTTCGCGGCTAATGTGAACCATTAGAGTTGAGAAGCCAATGACTTTAAATGTATAAAAGGCCGCTTGTGATTGTCTAAATATAGAGGATTGTGAGATATAGTTATGTTGGAATCTGTAAGTATAAGTATTCTATTCTTGCCATTCCTGACTAGAAGTATCTGCGTCTGAAGAAGTTGTACTAATGGCAAATTATGAAGGCAGACATCGCCTCATACATTAGTAAACGTCTAGCTATTGCAAAGGTCATCATCTGAATTTGATTCGATTTGGGTCATCGTCGACAGACTGACCTAATCTGCTAATATCATTCCCGTTAAATGATAAATGCAAAAGAGTTATGTAAACATAGTATGCCTTTATCGAACATCTTTATCAAGATCCTCGCTTCGCATCGAATTTCTAGAGATATGCTCAGGAATCATTGAGAACGAACCTTGATGAGAGTACTATGTACCACCCCAATCGAAGGGACGAGGTAAATTAACGATACAAAGTAATATGAGTGCTGTTTTATGTTTGAATGATTGACCTTTGGTAATAAACCGTATAATCGCTTTCCTTTAGAGAGATTATCATTGATAATCATCGTATTAGGATTGAGATCGAATCTTGTTAGGATCTAAATATTAGAGCATCTGTAAGCAGGAGTTGAGATAAAGACACCCGACATACACCCATTGTGAGTTGGACATGTCTTTTAGGTTTAAGGTTTCCTATGATGGCGAACCTAACCTTACAAAATACCCGACCCGCGATATCTGAAATGATTGTTGAAATTAGGATCTGATTATTGACTGCCGGTAGTGGGCAAGAGGTTATGTGAATATGAAATGTAGATCTTGAAGTGCCAAATGGGTAGCGAAGTTATGCCACAATTTTAACCTGGGGAAAAATGAATTCATGATCTGACAAATCATGAGATATAAGTCCCCGTTGTATGGGACCATTGAGATGATGTAAAAGATTTGGTTTGAAAGGCATATAAGCTGGATCTACCCAAGGACTTCAAGAGATGCGTGAATTATGTTTCGTATATCGAACTTGATGGAATATCTATCAAGTGAAAATCTGATTGTTCCATAGTAAAGTTTAGATCGGCGAAAAGTTGCATTCATCAGAAACCCGTGAACATCATGGATAGAGAAAGTAAGTCAACATTAAGCCTGATCTTATTCCCGTATTTATGTTTGATGAAACTCGCGTATTGTAATTGATTACACTTGTGAGAAAAGACCGAATGTGGAGGAAATACCCACATGGCTTTAACTCTATAAGAATCGAGTAGTAAGATGATCTTTGAGGACAAAGATCCTGTTTAGGGGTAAATGCTGTGACAATCCGTCAATTTATGGTCGATATTTTATTCTCAATATTTATTTAAAAACATTATTTTAATGTTACAATATGAACTCACTTATTTTTGGGAAGTAATTTGGATTTACGTCTTGAAGTAGCGTCGACTACGTCTAAACCGGAGGATTCAACGTTACATGCTTACGTTACATACACCGTCTTTGATGACAGTCCGACATTTCAGAAAATAAATTTATCCGTGAATATTATTTTGGAGTTTAAAATTTGTATTGGTTCATAAACTCACAAATTTACGAGAAGAGATTAGGACTTACGATTTTATTTTAACATCCTTTACGACTAAACCGGAAACCTTAGGATTACGTATTTACGTTTTCGAACTCCGTTTTTGATAAGACAATTTTTATTAGATTCGTTTTGTGACGTTGATTCATAATTTATAAAAACGTTTTTCGTAAAACGACCCGAGGGCACGCAAATCGAGAAAACTAGAATCGAGGAATACCCGTAAACTAGTGAGATGAGACAAAATACATTGTCCCACCCCACTAGCTAGCATGGGACGACATAACATGACACCACAACCATATGTGGCATCATGGTAGCTAAGTTATAACAAGTGTAAGACAAAGCTTACAACTTAAGCTTACTCTTTCCACTTCCTAGCTAAAACCATCAACTAACTCATTTCCACCATTTCCATACATGCAAAACAACCTCAAATCCTCTCAACCACTTCACCCTTGCCGTCCACTTTCAAGCTACAAACACCCCTTTTGATCTTTTCTAGCCATGAAATACATGTTAACTAGCTCTATCATGGAGTTATCTTGAAGCCTTGATCATTTGGTGGCCATATTAACAACATTAGAGGTGATTTGCTTGTGTCCTAGGGCTGATTTCTCAACTATTGTTCTTGGTGTTTGATGATCTTGGAGTTACTTTTGGTGTTCATCAAGTTCTTGTCTTCCAAAAACAAGAAATACACTTGGTTGGTAAAGAAGATCATCCTCTCCATTTTCTCTTGTTATTTTTGTAAAGCACAAATGTATTTTCTTTCTTTTTGTATATGTATATGATGAATATATGATGATAAAAATGTTGTGTGGGGATCAAGTGTTGATAAATATGCTTAAAAATGTTAATAACCATGAGAAATAAGGCTAAAATCATGCTTAATTTAGATGGCTGTATAAAACAGTAAAGAAACATGTCATGAACTGATAAAATGATGAAGTAGAATTAATATACAGTAAGCTATGGGTCTTGTACACATGTGAGAGTTGGCCATGCAATGGAATCATTGTAATGAGTGAGATATGATCAAAACAAGTTTAAAGTACAAATCTGAGTTCACTGTTTTGGACGATTTTTAGAAAATACTTAGAGGACGTTTCAACAGTAGCTATAGAAGAGTTAAATGGAGCACATATCATGTAGTTTATGTGATAAAAATTTGAGCTTCTATCTCCATATATAACTCTAGATATGGCAGTTTTGGTGAAGATTAAAATAAAAATCAGATTTTGAGAATTAATGTTTATTATTATTATATAAGCACTCAAAATTATATTGTATAAAATGTAAAATAAAAACCCACTAACTTATGGATTTTATTTATATAAATATGTAAAAGGTTAAATAAGTGTATAAATTATAAAAATGGTAGTGGAATAATACTTATAAGTAATAAAAACTATATACTTGATTTTTACGACTTTTTTCGGCTATTACCGTAAAATTAACGTTTTTCGCCAAATAAAACTTAGACGATCAACCCGTCTAATGTAAAGTTTTTAAAAGTCATATACTGATATATAAGTATCTAATACAAGTAAAAACCGATAAAACCCGAACTATAGGACATACGGACATTAACGAGCTAACTAAACATATTGGACTAATACTTGGACTAATAATTGGACTAAATAAGATAAACACTTATAAAAAGAACTTATTGGGCTTAACCCATTTAGGCCCAACTTGTAAAGTGTAGATACTGATAATATAAGTATAACATGGATTAATACAAGTTAAAGAACTTATAATAAGTTTATTGGACTTAAAACACGTTACCGACACATAACACTAAAATGAGAAAACGAGAATATGTAAACCCACTTGATCATCATATATATAAAATCATCATATGTATACATAATTGTTATTTTTATAAAGTCATTGGACATGAGTCTAAGACAAGTATTATTTGTCTAGGTTTCAGTGATTGAAGCGCGTACCGTACGTCCGAATTGCCGATAACCCGCCTTCCCACATCAACGTGAGTTCATAGCCTCGCACTCTTTATGTTTTTATGAAATGTTTTATAAACCCGCGAGGAAGATAACATGTTAGTTTTTACAAAATAGGACACCATTTGTCCCGACTGTTTGTTTATTAACTTGGACCCGAATGATTGTATGACCCGATTGTATGACCCGATAAATGATTAAAGGACCCGATAGATGAAATAAAATGGATTATTAAAGTTAGGTTATGTCACTAAAAGTCCCATTAGAATGAATTGTGAACTACCGGGATTTGGTAGACGCTTGTGCATATAATAGTACTATTTGGGGACGATCACCCCAGTTCGCGCCTTGACGGTTGATCCCCGTCGTGCCACATTGATTGGTAAGCGAATTTATGTATGAGAAGATTTCCATAGCGTGACCTTTGTGACGACACGCTACTTTAGATGGGCAAATTGAGTATCGGGTTAGCTACCCGTTGTTTGGTCTAGTAAGGTAACAATGTCATGCGGCTTATAATAATCCAATTAACGAAATACTACTATACGCACCGAATTACGATGTATTGCCTGACTAGCAATACAGGGTCATACTATTGATATTATGTTCGTGTTTTGGTTTTTCCTAACCATATTCATATAACGTTTTTATTTTTATACAACGTCATAAGACGTATTGTATGATGTTTTTACGACATTGGCTCGTATAATGATTTTTAAGGCAAATGCCTATATTATGATTTTGATGAAGATTTGTATAAAATGACTTTGGTTTTATGGCCTATTAAAATGATTTGTACAAAATGATTTTCAGTAATAATTTTATACTGATATTATATTGATGGATTTTATTAAACTCTATGAATTCACTCGGCGTTATCGCTGACCTTTTCTTTCAACGTGTTTTATCTCAGGTACTTGAAGGTAATTCTCGGGAAGACAACAAGAATTCATGGCCCGCACTTAAATTATAATTTCCATTCAAATGTTTTGTAAAACCTGTATTAAATACAATGACTTGGGACCTATGTAACTTTGATTTTTATGAATGGAAATGCTTTATTAATAAACGACGCGATTTTTATGCGTTGTCTATGATGTGAGTAATGTGCTATCCCGTAACACCAACTAGTCTTCCGCTGTATTGAGTTGTATAAATTTGGGGGTGTTACACAATCTCTCGTCCAAGTACTTCTACGGAGAAGGAAATCGAGAAAGAACCCGAGGTGGTGGTCGAAAAGGAGCACATTACAATCCCACGAAGTACCGCTCAAACCACACCTACGGTTGAACCAATACCAATTGTGGAACCCGAGATTCCAAGGCCGTTGCCTATGCCCCAACCCACACCACCCTTACCTTACCCTTCGAGACGTAACAAAGAAAAGGCACAAGAATGGAATAATTATCAATTTTAGCTATTTATGAAAATGTTTCGTGATATACATTTTAACATAAGTTTTGCCGACGCTCTTATCATGATGCCTCGATTCTCCGCAAACTTCAAAAGTATGCTAAACAACAAAGAGAAGTTACAACAATCTTCTAGTTGTTCATCGGTTTTTCTTAGCCGCATACCACAAAAGGTCGGTGATCCCGGTAAATTTTTGATTCCGTGTGCAATTCAAGATATGGAGGAATGCTACGCCTTGGCCGATCTTGGTGCTAGTATTAATTTAATGCCTCTCGAGATTTTCAAATCGCTTTCGCTTCCGGCTCTTAGTCTTCGAACATGTCTATCGAGATGGCCGATCATTCTACGATTTTAGCATGTGGAGTAGCCGAGGACGTTTTCGTTAAAGTCGGAAAGTATTACTATCCCGTTGACTTTATCGTTGTAGACATTCCTATCGATCGAAAAGTTCCTCTCATTTTGGGTCGTTCATTTTTGGATACATCAAGAGCACTTATCGATGTTCATGCTCGAAAAATCACCCTTCGTTTCAATGAGGAAGAACTTATCATCAATGCAACACAAAACTCCAATCTTTCTCATGTCTATTATATTGCAACTTTAAACCATGGTAATTCAACCAATGTCGTTTGCAAAGAATTTTCACCAAGAGTTTTAGGAAATGTCGCCAAAAACAATTTACCATTTCCTCCGCCGGTGGAGGTTATGAGTGTAAATCCTACAACGAAGAAACCGTCAATACTTGAATCGAAAAATCCTCACCTCGAACATTCATTCTTGAAAAGTGTTGATAAGTTGCCGGTTTCTACGGAATATCTTTCGGATGATGAATATGTAGACCCCGATGGGGAGGTTTTCTTTGTCGATAAACGTTTTGAGAACTTGCCACCACCGAAACCAAAACGATTTACAAATGTGAGAATTGTTAGTGTGACAAACATCGTCTTAGAAACACCAAATATTTTTGACATAATCAAAAAGGGTTTTCATAAGGAGAGTTTAAAAGATAAAAAGGAAAAGATTTTAAATGTGATTTAATTGATTTTTCTACAAATCTAACTCCGTCATAACCACGTGATTTGAGTACTAGAAGCTCGTCTACTCCTTTTGACGATGCTTTGTGTGGTTCTAGTATGGGGGAAGCCCCTTATGTTCCCTCATCCTTGTCCACCGAGGACGAGATATTTGATCCCGGAATTGCTTATAAAGGGAAATCTCGGTCTTCCACCGATGCAATAAATGGAAAATCTTTCTATTTGCTTGGTGCGAGTCTACCTCGAGTAGCTCAAAATTTTGTCTTACCAATTGTCCCACCCTTCTACTTCTCATCTATTTTATTCAAACTCTTTGAGTTTATGGCACATGTTGAAGTGGCGTTGATTTGTTTTTCCAATGAGAACGAGAACGCCATCTTCGATCCCGGTATTTTGCACCATCAAAGGACTTATCCTTAATACCGGTTGCTTTTTGGGCCTTGTTTATCATGTAAGCCCCACCAAAAATTGACCATACCATGATATTCCCTAAATGTTCACATTTTGAGGGGATCAAGTCGAGCTCATGACTCGGTAATCAAAAACGAGGTGCCTCGTGGGGGAGATCCCATGCTTATCCTTTTATGCTTACTATTCACTAATAAGGGGACTTGTACCCTTCCAACTCGTTGTCTCGTGGTTGTTTGTGATTGTGTTTTCTAGATCATCATCATCATCTACGAATGAAGACTCTCGTGTTCGTTTACGTGAGCCTCCATCGTTTGCTTGAAGAAGTTTTTCACGAATCCATTGACATATCCTTTATTGTTCTAAAAATTATCTTTTAGCATACTTAATAAAAGGCTTTAGATATATTGTTGATTACCCTTTCCATGCTAGATCCTAAGCATTCGATTCTTCGTCTCTAGTATGGGGGTGCTCCACCCTTAGACTCGAAACATTGAGGACAATGTTTACTTTTAGTATGGGGGGTGAATAGGTACTTGCTTTGATACGCCCTCACGCTTTCCAATTTTCAATGTTTTGTTTTGTTGCTAATAAGGCTAAAAATGGCCAAATTTTAAAATTTTTCTGAGTTTCATAAATGTTTTTAAGACACGAATGTATATTTTCCGATGGGTATAATAAGAGCTAATTTTGACTTGATTGGGCATTTGGAGCCATTTACATTCCTTAACCCGCTCAATTAAAGTTTTGCTAGACTTTTATATAGGGAGCTTTAAAATGCAAAAGTCTTAGCTCATTCGGGTTAAGAACAAGAACTTTTCGCAAGTTCCTATAATTGATCCTAGAAAGTCACTTATCAAGGGAACTATAAAATGCATTCTTGATTGTATTAAATTTAGATACTTGCTTTAGGAAAAACAAGCAACTAAAAATAGCGGTAAGTATTAACGAGTGATTTAGGAAAACCACAAGTAATGACCCTCAATCAAATAAAAAGAGAGAGAAAGAGTTCGTTTCCCAAGGAGGTATATGTGTGTGAATTAACTTGTATTTATTTGAGATTAATATTGAGAAGAATGGGGATGAGAAGATGAAAGACGGTTACGTTAAAATTAAACTACGACGTAAAAGACGTAAAATCGTGAAAAACTACCCAAATAAAAAAATTAATACTAAGACCAAAAACAAAATCAATAATTAAAAAGACTAAAAATAAGTCTAAAATAATATAAATAAAGACAAAAATCCAACAAAGATATTTTAAAACCTTTTATTAATTAAATATTTAATTTTAAATGCTAATTAAAGCCCTAAAATTAAATATAACTAATTCAAATGTCTAAAATATGATTTTATTGAATAATCACTTAACTTATATTATTAGAAGACTAAAAAGTAATTTTCTAAAAATTAAAACCTATTAAAGCTATTTTTAAAACTCTAAAAATGATTAAAAATGATTAAAACCTAATTAAACTTAAAATAATTATAAAAATAAATCTAAAAGCTAGAAAATTATTCTAAAAATGGAAATAGTCCTAATTAATGATAAAGATCCTAAGAAAAATGAAAAAGAAAGAAAAATAAAATTTTGAAAAATTAATATAAAAATAATATTAAAATATTGCTAAAAATAAAAAGTTTATAAAATTAATTCTAAAAAATTTCATAAAAATCCTAAATAATATAACTAAGAGAAAAACACAAATTATAGCTCCTAAACTTTTTTTAATAATTTTATAAAAATGTTTAAAGTTTATGAAAAACCTTAAAATAATATAAAATTAAAAATTAAAGTTTTTAAAACCAAAACTTAATGTAAACCTCAAAATATTTATTAAAAAACTAAAAACTATTTTTCCTAAAAATTAAAAATCTTTTTTCTATTTTTTATTGATTTTCTAAAATACGTCTATTAAATAAATCCTAGAAAATATTTAAATAAAAGGAAAAATATAAAATTTGGCTAACAAAATCACAAATCCTAATAAGATTCTAAGAAAAATGAAAATAAACAAAAACGCTTAACAAATAAGCTGAAAAATGGAAAATAAGCCACGGCTTTTTAAATAAGCAAGAAATGAAAAACGGGTTAACTAAATAACCATTGCACCCTTAGTCAGTAAAAGACCCAAGGGCGCAACGGTTAAGTATGATGTGTGTGAGTGTGGTGGCGGGGGTTCGAGCCTGAAGAACCCCTTTTTGCTCTTTTATTATTTTTTTTTTATTTTTTTCTTTCCAAACCAATTGGTGACCTTAATAAGCTATTAATCCAACTCCAATACCTTTTTTAACACTGATTAAGCTCAAGATCAAAGATCAAAATGTGCCAGGTTTGAAATTGACACTTAGCAGATTTTTGCTTGTGTTCAAGCTTATCTCACAAGTTTCAAAAGCCAAGAGGTCTTAGGCTGTGGGCTTATTTGGAGTATTTGTGGACAGTTGGGGCACCCTTGTGCTCATAGAAGCACAAGGAGTCAAGCTACACAAGAATGCAAACAATTAGCACACCAAATTGAAAGACAAAAGCACACAAGTGACTAAGCAAGTTTCTGTGATGATTTTACTAGGTCTGGTGGACTTAGGAGCTATTATCATGCACACTAGTGAGATTTAACTTACCAAAATTTGGTATACACACTCACCAACTAGTACTCTAGCACTAACAATAACACACTTAGCCTAAATCTCAACAGAAATCAAAGATCATGCACAAAGATTCAAGAAAAACAAGCAGATTGTGACTAATGCAGAATTTTAGCTATGTTTTCACCTTTAAGCACACAAATCTGTTTCAAATCTTTCCAAACTTGCTTAACAACTAGTTAATAACCTAACTCAACTTTCTTTAAACTGATTAACACCTTTTAATCACCAATTCAAAACCTTTTGCCCTGCTAAATCCTATATCCAAACACCCTGTTAAATTTCTTAAACCAAAATTTAACAAACCAAAACTCTTTAAAAGGCTACCAAACTGATTCAATTTGCATCTACCATGCATATAACCACAATAGAACACAAATCAAACAAGTTTAAACAACCAAAATCAAACAATCAAACAAGATCATATGAATAGCTATTTTTCTGAAAATTTCCAAAGGTAAAAGAGTGTTACCTTAGGGCTTTACATCCAAAGCCCTAGTGGTTGCATAACCACCTCCTTATGCACCCGGGTGCATGCAGATCAAAAATCAACTCAATCCACCTGCTTAAATCAAAACAAAGGAAGAACAAACAAGCAATAATATATTATTACTGATTTCTTTCTTTCTTCCTTAAATTCTTTCCAAAACCTTCCAAACCTTTAAAACACGTTTTTCTAAACACTAAATTCCCAAACTAATGAACCTCTTAAACACAAAAACCTTAAACAGATTCTTCCCAAGAATCTCAAATTTCAGAAACTTGAAATAAATTTTGAAAATCAAAATTACTTCACCAAAAGACAAATTGGAACTCAGAATCAAGCTTTCACACTTCACACAACTTTTAAAAACAATAAAAAGGCATTACACTTGAATAAATCAAAAACCAAACTTTTATTTCTTTAAAAAGGAATTACAAGGAGAAAAGCTTGAAACTGGAACAAAGGATCATCCACAGGTTGGAGTCTCTTTATATAGTGCTCATAGAACATACTAGAATCATAAAATGCTAACCCTAATCACTAGAAAATCCCAACTTTGCCCTTGGACGTTTTTGAGTGGTAAGCTGTCATATTGGATCCTGGACGTTCATTTGTGCGTTGTGAGTAAGCAAATAACCTTAGCCTTTGATTTGGGACACGTCACATGCCTTGGGGACTAAGGTGTTCTCTGATTGGTGGAGTGGGGAATTGGGGGTAGGGTCCACAATGAGTGGGTTGAGGGTTTTAGGTGTGGGAAAGGTTTTCACATGTGTGAATCAAACGTGGGCAAGGTGAATTAGATTTTACCCATGTTTTAGTCGAGGTAATTTCTGGGAGTAAAAAGATGCACAGTAACACATTTCAATCCGAAATTGGGGGAAGTGAGTTGTTAGGCGCCTTTTTTTTGGTTTAAACGTTTCCACTTGACACTTTTGGCCCTTATCTTTTGTTACTTTTGGCATAAAAGGTTTTTCAGCCCTAAAACTGATTTCTCTTTGTTAATAAGTTTCCATCTTTGGCATTTTTGGCACATATCTTTTCCAAAGCTTTTCAAAGGACCATTTTTGCCATTTTGAGTATTTTCAAGGGCTGATCTTGGACAATGATGATCTTCAAAGGTCTTCAATGTGTCTTTCTCTTCATGAGGGACCATTTTTGGCAATTTGAAATTGTTGAGGGACTAATCTTGCCATTTCTTCAAAGTTGAAGGACCTTTTTGCAATTTTGACAAACTTAAGGGACCAAACTTGTAATTATCAATATACAAGGGTTTTAAGTGTCATTTCTTCATTCTTGGAGGATCAATCTTGTTTTGTCTTCAAGTCTTCAAGGGTATTTGATGAAAATTCCATGATTAGGGCCCGGTTCTTTGTACGGCTTTGTTTCTCGTGTTCGTTTTTCCTTGTATCTTGTGATCTTTTGTTTTTTTCACGATATCCATACCTAAAATACACAAGTAAACAAACACAAGCATATATATGGTATTTTATGACATTTTAGTGTATTTAAAGCCCGAAAAGAACGATGAGATCATGTATAAATGCCATCTCATCACTCCCCCATACTAAGCCATTGCCGTGCCCTCACGCAATGCTAGAATAAAGTATCTAAGCATCACCAAAGTTCAATTTTATTAACCTTTATTGAAAAGTAAAAGACTTGCAACATACTACGATGATGTGTAAAGACATAATGTATGATTTTCATCACCAAAATGTGACTTTTAGGGTCAAAGAATAGAAACAAGTTAATGTCCCTTAGAGTAAATTTCGTCGTCCTTGATTGTCATACATTCCATGCTAAGTGCAAAAACAAGATCATTGTTGGTACAAGTCACAATGCTAACACTACTCATACGTCCAAATTGTGTAATACTTTTTCTCCCCGCAATCCTAGTTATTATAAAAGGAAATGGGTTACTAGCATTTTTTATCTATTTGTCATGGATCACAAGTGATTCATATTGACTTATTTGAGTAGTTATTAGTCCGAAAGTAAAGTAGCACGATTTGATCAATAGTTAGCCAAAGGACAAAATCTTTTAAAACGGCTTCTCGTGTATCTCCTTAAGTTCATATCTTGGCATAACTCGTTTCACGATTTGAGACCTTTCTCGGACCGATATTTGGCATGTACTTCATACTTCAAATCTTTGGGAAGACGTTCTTGAAATTATGGTCTTCTCTTCATATATTTGGAATTTCTTCACTTGACGTTTTTGAGAGATTCTTCATATAGGACCACGACTTCATCATTTTTCTTCAATCTTTACTTTGGATTTTGATATACAACGATCCGCCTCCTTTTCGGACTTGGATATATTTATCCTCATACCTTGTTAGGGTCTTTTTGGATAGACTTTCTCCATTCTTTAGGGGAGTAATAGCTTCTCGTCGTGTGTCTCGATCCTTCATATTGATTTAGGAACAATGATACTTCACATCATCTTTGGATCTTTAGCAAAAATAGAGCTCCTCATGCCTTGTTAGGGCCTTTTTGGATAATCGCCAATCTTCGCGTCCCGCTTCAATAAGTTATGCCTTGGCTATGAACTCTATTCAACCCCGAGCAACTTTTAAACGATCTTGCGCTAGAGGCTAAGTAACCTTTCAAATCGTACGACCTTACTTATTGCAATTATGTTTTATTCCTAATGCATTGATCTTATGGGAAGAAAAAGCCACAATTAAAAACATATGAGTTTTTGAAAGAACACTTTCATGTTCTACGTTTAGCATGATCACTTGTCTAACTCTATCATTTCTCGTTCTTCACTATATAAAGACCTCTAATTAAAGAGACTCGTGAATACTTAGCCATGCAAGTCAAAATTGAGCCAAATTTGGATTAGCTTTCATTAAGACTATATCAAATCAAAGTTTTGGGTTTTCAAGCCACCTATAGGATCTTGCACTTTCTTGGACTTTTTCAAGTTTAGAGAATGCATTTTAAAGTTCCCTTGATAAGTGACTTTCTAGAATCAATTATAGGAACTTGCGAAAAGTTCTTGTTCTTAACCCGAATGAATTAAGACTTTCGCGTTTTAACGCTCCCTATATAAAAGTCTAGCAAAACTTGAATTGAGCGGGTTAAGGAATGTAAATGGCTCCAAATGCCCATCAAGTCAAAAATTAACTCTTATTCTACCCATCGGAAAATATACATTCGTGTCTTAAAAACACTTATGAAA
Source organism: Glebionis coronaria (assembly GCA_025667525.1). NCBI lineage: Eukaryota > Viridiplantae > Streptophyta > Magnoliopsida > Asterales > Asteraceae > Glebionis > Glebionis coronaria. Next base: position 290,700,143 of record CM046877.1, on the reverse strand, counting down.
ACTGAGAAAAATTTTAAAATTTGGCCATTTTTAGCCTTATTAGCAAAACAAAACATTGAAAGTTGGAAAACGTGAGGGCGTAGCAAAGCAAGTACCTATTCACCCCCCCATACTAAAAGTAAACATTGTCCTCAATGTTTCGAGTCTAAAGGTGGAGCACCCCCATACTAGAGACGAAGAATCGAATGCTTAGGATCTAGCATGGAAAGGGTGATCAACAATATATCTAAAGCCGTTTATTAATTATGCTAAAAGATAATTGTTAGAACAATAAAGGATATGTCATGGATTCGTGAAAAACTTCTTCAAACGAACGATGGAGGCTCACGTAAACGAACACGAGAGTCTTCAATCGTAGATGATGATGATGATCTAGATAACACAATCACAAACAACCACGAGACAACGAGTTGGAAGGGTACAAGTCCCCTTATTAGTGAATATAAAAGCATAAAGATAAGCATGGGATCTCCCCCACGAGGCACCTCGTTTTTGATTACCGAGTCATGAGCTTGACTCGGTCCCCTTAAAATGTGAACATTTAGGGATATCATGGTGTGGTCAATTTTTAATGGGGCTTACATGATAAACAAGGCCCAAAAAGCAACCGGTATAAAGGACTAAGTCCTTAGATGATGCAAAATACCGGGGTCGAAAATGGCGTTTTCGTTTCCATTGGAAAAACAATTTAACGCCACTTCAACATGTGTCATAAACTCAAAGAGTTTGAAGAAAATAGATGAGAAGTAGAAGGGTGAGACAATTGGTAAGACAAACGTTTGAGCTACTCGAGGTAGACTCGCACCAAGCAAATAGATATAGTTTCCATTTATTGCATCGGTGGAAGACCGAGATTTCCCTTTACATGAAATTCCGGGATCGAATATCTCGTCCTCGGTGGACAAGGATGAGGGAACATAAGGGGCTTCCCCCATACTAAAACCACACAAAACATCGTCAAAAGGAGTAGACGAGTTTGTAGCACTCAAAACACGTGGTGATGACGGAGTTAGATTTATAGAAAAATCAATTAAATCACATTTAAGATCTTTTTCTTTGTTATCTTTTAAACTCTCCTTATGAAAACCCTTTTTGATTATGTCGAAAATATTTGGTGTTTCTAAGACGATGTTATTTACACTAAAAATTCTCACATTTTGAAACCGTTTTGGTTTTGGTGGTGGCAAGTTCTCAAAACGTTTATCGACGAAGAAAACCTCCCCATCGGGGCCAACATATTCATCATCTGAAAGATCTTCCGTAGAAACCGGCAACTTATCAATACTTTTCAAGAATGAATGTTCGAGGTGAGGTGAAGGATTTTTCGATTCAAGTATTGACGGTTTCTTCTTTGTAGGTTTTGCACTCATAACCTCCACCGGCGGAGGAAATGGTAAATTGTTTTTGGAGACATTCCCTAAAACTCTTGGTGAAAATTCTTTGCAAACGACATTGGTCGAGTCACCATGGTTTAAAGTTGCAATAGAATAGACATGAGAAAGATTGGAGTTTTGTGTTGCATTGATGACAAGTTCTTCTTCATTGAAACGAAGGGTGATTTTTCAAGCATGAACATCGATAAGTGCTCGTGATGTATCCAAAAATGAACGACCCAAAATGAGAGGAACTTTTCGATCGATGGGAATGTCTACAACGATAAAGTCAACGGGATAGTAAAACTTTCCGACTTTAACGAAAACGTCCTCGGCTACTCCACATGCCATGATCGTAGAATGATCGGCCATCTCGATGGACATGTTCGAAGGAGTAAGAGCCGGAAGCGAAAGCGATTTGAAAATCTCGAGAGGCATTAAATTAATACTAGCACCAAGATCTGCCAAGGCGTAGCATTCCTCCATATCTTGTATAGCACACGGAATCAAAAATTTACCGGGATCACCGACTTTTTGTGGTATCCGGCTTAGAAAAACCGATGAACAACTAGACGATTGTTGTAACTTTTCTTTGTTGTTTAGCATACTTTTGAAGTTTGCGGCAAATCGAGGCATCATGATAAGAGCGTCGGCAAAACTTATGTTAAAATGCAAATCACGAAACATTTTCATAAATAGCTCAAATTGGTAATTGTTCCTTTCTTGTGCTTTCTCTTTGTTACGTCTCGAAGGGTAAGGTAAAGGTGGTGTGGGTTGGTCATTAGGCAACGGCCTTGGAAACTCGGGTTCCACAATTGGTGTAGGTTCAACCGTAGGTGTGGTTTGAGCGGTACTTCGTGGGATTGTAGTGTGCTCCTTTTCGACCATCACCTCGGGTTCTTTCTCGATTTCCTTCTCCGTAGAAGTACTTGGACGAGAGATTGGTTCTTTGAAAGTTTTACCACTTCGTGTAGCAACAACCTTCAATTCTCCCCTCGGGTTGTTAATGGTATCACTAGGAAGACCACCTGAAGAAGAGGGCTTACACATGATAGCTTCAAACATTTTAGCCATTCGGTCCTCAAATTTTGATTGCCTAGCATCCGCTTTCAATAACTCTTGCTTAATCTCATGTTGTCCTAATTCCATCTTTTGTTGGTTTTGTTGAAGACGTTGGACATTTCCTTCCATTTTGTTTGCATGAGTTTTAAGTTCATTAGCAAGTTCATTTTTAAGCTCGTTTTTCAACTCGGATCTTAAGCTAATCATCTCACGTTGCATATTATCAAATTTTGCATCATTTGCTTTTGCATAATCCAAAAATTCTCCTTGCAAATTTTTCGTGTGAGCATTTTGAAAACCTTGTGTAGTGTTTTGAAAATCACGGTTTTGGTTTTGATTAGAGATTTGTCCATTCCCACTTTGATAATTCCCTTTGTTGTAATTGCGTGTGTTGCCTTGGTAATTACCTTGGTTGTTGTTTCGATAATTATTAGCATTTTGGTTTGGTGGAGCTTGATTTTGGCGAGAACCTTGGCCGTTTTGGTTGTAAGTTCCCGTTGCTACGTAAGCACTCGAAGTGTTACCATCCGCGGTAATGCACTCGGAAAGATCATGAGCTCCCCCACAAGATAAACAACTCTTAGCAATCGCTTTAACCGAAGCGGAATTGGAAGCTTCTTGAGCCTTCCAATGGGACATTAGATTAGCAAATCTATACAAAAACCAATTTTCCTCATTAGCTTCATCATGTAAGGCGTTAATGCTACGAGACGATTGTGACGAAGATGACGAACCCATATTGGCAACACTCGGTGTGTTACGAGGGCTATAAACCTTAGATCGATTTTCAATGATTTGTAAAGCCTCATTTGTCGTCTTGCACAAAAAATTACCACCCGCGGCGGCGTTCAAATAATCTCGTTCATGATCATTAAGCCCATTATAAAAGGTATCTATTTGATGCAATTCCGAAAAATCATGGTGAGGACATTCATGTAACATCTCTTTAAATCGTTCCCATGCCATTGAAAAACTTTCATTATTTCTTTGCACAAATCGTGAAATCTCATTTTTTAAGTGTGTTGTTTTAGATGGTGGAAAAAAATTGTTCACAAACTTAGAAACGATATCGGCCCATGTCAAAATCGAATTTGGCGGTTCTTTCTCGAGCCAAATTTTTGCGGGTCCATCCAACGAATATGGAAACAACATCATCTTAATGGCGTCATGTGGAACATCTTTGAATTTGCTAGTGGCGGTGAGACGGTTGAAATTCCTAATGTGGTAATGCGGGTTGTCTTTCTCGTGACCTCGAAACTTATTTGCTTGCAACATCGACATTAAACCCGTCTTAATCTCGAAATTCTCCGCAAGGATGGCGGGAATAACAATAGCCTCTCCAAAACCCTCGGTGGGTGCTTGTAGCAACTCCATCATAGTACGATTAGCCATGACGACTTCTTGTTCTACAATAGGTTCAACAATTGGAGGTTCTTCAACAATCAACGATCCTTGACTTGCTTGCTTTTGAAGACGTTTACGAGCTCGTTTAGCTTGATTACGAGTGATCATAAACTTCACGAAGAATGGGAGGTGAGCAAAGAAGATTCTTTTGGGTTGTTTTGTGGATTTTCAATTTTTTTGTGTTTTTGATGATATTTAATTTTTTTGGATTTTGGTGTATCTTCGTAGACAACAATCTACAAAATCTCTCCTCGAATCAAACTCTTGATTAAAGAAGCCTCAAAGGAATGAAAACGAACACGTGGAGTGAACGTCTTCTAATGACTTTAGAACTTTGGTGAAAACCAAATTGTTCACGAGGGTTTAATCACAAAGAAAACCAAGCAAATATAGTATACGTAATAATACTTTGGGCGGCAAAACCCTCGATTAGCCTTCAATCTCAAAATACTCACAAGCAAGCGGGGAAACGAGGCGGCGCGAAGCACTTAAGAGCCTTTTTCCTTAGGGTATATTTTATAATACCCGCCTTATACCCACCTTATAGTTTGTATTTTTCAAAATCGAGCTTCACGAAAGTATTTATCTATTTTTGCCTTTTCTTTTTGTTTGAGATTCGAATACAATAATTAGGAGATCAAATCCCAATTAAGGTTGTGTTTTCACACTTTTGGAGATATTGTATATTGATTGTGATACTTAATACAATATATTAATAATATTTGTACAAGAAAAACCAAGAAAACCGATAATACGTGTTAAGGGAGTTCCACTTAACACAAATACTATTATGGATAATATTAAAAACAAAAGCTTCCAAATTAAAGCACAACACACCTCCCCGGCAGCGGCGCCAAAATGATTGTATTAAATTTAGATACTTGCTTTAGGAAAAACAAGCAACTAAAAATAGCGGTAAGTATTAACGAGTGATTTAGGAAAACCACAAGTAATGACCCTCAATCAAATAAAAAGAGAGAGAAAGAGTTCGTTTCCCAAGGAGGTATATGTGTGTGAATTAACTTGTATTTATTTGAGATTAATATTGAGAAGAATGGGGATGAGAAGATGAAAGACGGTTACGTTAAAATTAAACTACGACGTAAAAGACGTAAAATCGTGAAAAACTACCCAAATAAAAAAATTAATACTAAGACCAAAAACAAAATCAATAATTAAAAAGACTAAAAATAAGTCTAAAATAATATAAATAAAGACAAAAATCCAACAAAGATATTTTAAAACCTTTTATTAATTAAATATTTAATTTTAAATGCTAATTAAAGCCCTAATATTAAATATAACTAATTCAAATGTCTAAAATATGATTTTATTGAATAATCACTTAACTTATATTATTAGAAGACTAAAAAGTAATTTTCTAAAAATTAAAACCTATTAAAGCTATTTTTAAAACTCTAAAAATGATTAAAAATGATTAAAACCTAATTAAACTTAAAATAATTATAAAAATAAATCTAAAAGCTAGAAAATTATTCTAAAAATGGAAATAGTCCTAATTAATGATAAAGATCCTAAGAAAAATGAAAAAGAAAGAAAAATAAAATTTTGAAAAATTAATATAAAAATAATATTAAAATATTGCTAAAAATAAAAAGTTTATAAAATTAATTCTAAAAAATTTCATAAAAATCCTAAATAATATAACTAAGAGAAAAACACAAATTATAGCTCCTAAACTTTTTTTAATAATTTTATAAAAATGTTTAAAGTTTATGAAAAACCTTAAAATAATATAAAATTAAAAATTAAAGTTTTTAAAACCAAAACTTAATGTAAACCTCAAAATATTTATTAAAAAACTAAAAACTATTTTTCCTAAAAATTAAAAATCTTTTTTCTATTTTTTATTGATTTTCTAAAATACGTCTATTAAATAAATCCTAGAAAATATTTAAATAAAAGGAAAAATATAAAATTTGGCTAGAAAAATCACAAATCCTAATAAGATTCTAGGAAAAATGAAAATAAACAAAAACGCTTAACAAATAAGCTGAAAAATGGAAAATAAGCCACGGCTTTTTAAATAAGCAAGAAATGAAAAACGGGTTAACTAAATAACCATTGCACCCTTAGTCAGTAAAAGACCCAAGGGCACAACGGTTAAGTATGATGTGTGTGAGTGTGGTGGCGGGGGTTCGAGCCTGAAGAACCCCTTTTTGCTCTTTTATTATTTTTTTTTATTTTTTTCTTTCCAAACCAATTGGTGACCTTAATAAGCTATTAATCCAACTCCAATACCTTTTTTAACACTGATTAAGCTCAAGATCAAAGATCAAAATGTGCCAGGTTTGAAATTGACACTTAGCAGATTTTTGCTTGTGTTCAAGCTTATCTCACAAGTTTCAAAAGCCAAGAGGTCTTAGGCTGTGGGCTTATTTGGAGTATTTGTGGACAGTTGGGGCACCCTTGTGCTCATAGAAGCACAAGGAGTCAAGCTACACAAGAATGCAAACAATTAGCACACCAAATTCAAAGACAAAAGCACACAAGTGACTAAGCAAGTTTCTGTGATGATTTTACTAGGTCTGGTGGACTTAGGAGCTATTATCATGCACACTAGTGAGATTTAACTTACCAAAATTTGGTATACACACTCACCAACTAGTACTCTAGCACTAACAATAACACACTTAGCCTAAATCTCAACAGAAATCAAAGATCATGCACAAAGATTCAAGAAAAACAAGCAGATTGTGACTAATGCAGAATTTTAGCTATGTTTTCACCTTTAAGCACACAAATCTGTTTCAAATCTTTCCAAACTTGCTTAACAACTAGTTAATAACCTAACTCAACTTTCTTTAAACTGATTAACACCTTTTAATCACCAATTCAAAACCTTTTGCCCTGCTAAATCCTATATCCAAACACCCTGTTAAATTTCTTAAACCAAAATTTAACAAACCAAAACTCTTTAAAAGGCTACCAAACTGATTCAATTTGCATCTACCATGCATATAACCACAATAGAACACAAATCAAACAAGTTTAAACAACCAAAATCAAACAATCAAACAAGATCATATGAATAGCTATTTTTCTGAAAATTTCCAAAGGTAAAAGAGTGTTACCTTAGGGCTTTATATCCAAAGCCCTAGTGGTTGCATAACCACCTCCTTATGCACCCGGGTGCATGCAGATCAAAAATCAACTCAATCCACCTACTTAAATCAAAACAAAGGAAGAACAAACAAGCAATAATATATTATTACTGATTTCTTTCTTTCTTCCTTAAATTCTTTCCAAAACCTTCCAAACCTTTAAAACACGTTTTTCTAAACACTAAATTCCCAAACTAATGAACCTCTTAAACACAAAAACCTTAAACAGATTCTTCCCAAGAATCTCAAATTTCAAAAACTTGAAATAAATTTTGAAAATCAAAATTACTTCACCAAAAGACAAATTGGAACTCAGAATCAAGCTTTCACACTTCACACAACTTTTAAAAACAATAAAAAGGCATTACACTTGAATAAATCAAAAACCAAACTTTTATTTCTTTAAAAAGGAATTACAAGGAGAAAAGCTTGAAACTGGAACAAAGGATCATCCACAGGTTGGAGTCTCTTTATATAGTGCTCATAGAACATACTGGAATCATAAAATGCTAACCCTAATCACTAGAAAATCCCAACTTTGCCCTTGGACGTTTTTGAGTGGTAAGCTGTCATATTGGATCCTGGACGTTCATTTGTGCGTTGTGAGTAAGCAAATAACCTTAGCCTTTGATTTGGGACACGTCACATGCCTTGGGGACTAAGGTGTTCTCTGATTGGTGGAGTGGGGAATTGGGGGTAGGGTCCACAATGAGTGGGTTGAGGGTTTTAGGTGTGGGAAAGGTTTTCACTGTTGGGTCGAATTATTAAGTTGATAAGTCAAAACACAAACAAAATAAGAAGACAAGGACTACTTTTGCCAAAGTTAAATACAACAAGCCGTTGGAGTCTTTTTATTACTTTAGCTTTCTTTGTAAGCTATGTTTTCTAGTATATAAAGAAAACATAGGACGTAGGTTTTACATCATATAATTCATTCACAATGTAAACCTAAAGTGTGTGTCGCACTAGACGTGGGATTCAATGTATACACGTCTAGTGGATGTTTGTTATTAATATAATGAACATCCCAATTGTTTTAATTTATGTGTCTTGTGCCTAAACACCTTGTTCATGATCATTGTTCTTTTCCGCTATGTTATCATATGAACGATGATCAACCTAGATATAATGGTTCATAACCATTGAGCCCAACGATTAATGGGACCATCAATTGGTATCAGAGCCTAAGGCTCGTGATATCTAGGTCCGACGAGGTGTTCGTGTATGGTGAAGAAGAAAAATTCGTATGGAGTTTTTCTGGACGTTTTTGTGTGCGCAGCAGTATTCAGAAGGTCATAACTTTTGATTGAACCGTTAGATCGTCATGAAATTTTAGATGTGTGTTCTACATACATAGATCTAAACATCCACCGGAGGGATTGTCGAGTTTTATCCCCAGGCAAAAGTTATTAAGCGTCGAAGTTGGCTGATGGCAGATTTTCAGTTTTCTGCTTTCACATGAAATCATGAACTAGGGTTTCTTCAAACCCTAGATCTACATAAAAAGCAGGATTTTGTGAGATTGGTGGCTGTTAATTCAGGATCTATGGTTGATCTACAAACCCTAAATTAGGGTTTCGATGTTTAACTTTCAAAACCCTAGATCGACTTTCTGTGTTATTACTGGGAAGAAGGAAAATCAAGCAGATTGTGATGTTCCTGATAGAAACGAATGCACGCAAAGATCAATGGCGTGAGTCTTTAATTCTCATTGGTTGAAGATCGTTGCATTCACACGAAACAAAGCTTGCGTTCACACGGCCATAGGATAAAAACCCTAATTCGTTATATGCTTTGATCCTATACATGCTAGTTCACTGTATAAGCGTGAGTCCCTCATTCTTATTGGTGGAAATCGGTATGTTCACACGGCCAAGAATGCATTCACACGGTTTGAAGTATCTGATTGGTTATTCTTGTGTTAATATGGTCATCTGCGTTCACATGGTTATTAAGTTTCCTATTGGTGGACAATCATGTATTCACATGATTAAAATTAAAGGGAAACAAAGGCTACGGTTACAAGCGTTTTTGTTTAATACAAGGTTTAACATCAACGCTGATGTTTGAAATCTAAACGCTAACAAGGTTTAATATAGACGCTGACAGGTTTAAAGATGAACGCTGACAGGATTATAGGTTGGCGCTGACGTTTGATATTTAGGCGCTGACAGGAAGGATTTCGACGCTGACAAGGAATAAGTCAACACTGTCAAGTTGACAGTGTTGTCCGATATATGTACTTCAACGCTGACACGTATTGTCCGATATTGGACAATACATCTGCCAAAGATATTGGACAGAAGAGATATTGGACAACACAAAGTTTGCTGCTGTTTGAGAAAACTGGTACGTTTTAAGCATACAAAAAGGAGAATTATACACACAAAGGTACATGGAATCTCCGTTTTAATTTAGAATATCATGGTGATATTTATGGCTCGGATATTTTAAAAGGAATTAATGATTTTAAAGCGAGTTAGCAACCATTCATGAAGAATTTTATTGGATTATGTAATCGGAATAGCCTTGTGAAAGAGTTATCCGTTTACAGCTTTTACGTATGAAGATATTGACTTGTCATGAAGAGGTGTTAGCTTAAGGGGAAGAATTCTTATGGGAAGTTTGATGATTGAAGAAGATTTTCGCGAGTTTGTGTTTCATCATATTGTTAAAGTGGTGGACATCAGCCATTTACTTTAACAATAACTTGTTCGTGCTTTACATAGTTGGTGACGAAGACTTGTCATAAACACTTGAAGGAGTTACATTATCGTGCTCAGTGTCTCACAAAGGATGAGAATATTGACAAGGGATCGAGGTCTACTTATATTTTTTTTTCAATTTGGTATAAGTTCTTCATCACATGGTTAAACAAGACATGGAACATAAGATTGACTTATCTACTTCAACATCAAGAATACTTTATTTATTTTTCTTCAGGATCATTACATAGAGCTACTTTTGGAGAATCTACAAGATTGCATACTTTCACATATTCCCTATTGATGTGTCAAAAAGGGGAAGAATATGTGCTATACTTAAGGGGAAGCTTCTTGGAGATCATGTACTACATACAAAGGATTCACGCTTAAGAGGAGTGTTTTGACATCATCAACTAGGGGAAGATTGTTGGGTCGAATTATTAAGTTGATAAGTCAAAACACAAACAAAATAAGAAGACAAGGACTACTTTTGCCAAAGTTAAATACAACAAGCCGTTGGAGTCTTTTTATTACTTTAGCTTTCTTTGTAAGCTATGTTTTCTAGTATATAAAGAAAACATAGGACGTAGGTTTTACATCATATAATTCATTCACAATGTAAACCTAAAGTGTGTGTCGCACTAGACGTGGGATTCAATGTATACACGTCTAGTGGATGTTTGTTATTAATATAATGAACATCCCAATTGTTTTAATTTATGTTTCTTGTGCCTAAACACCTTGTTCATGATCATTGTTCTTTTCCGCTATGTTATCATATGAACGATGATCAACCTAGATATAATGGTTCATAACCATTGAGCCCAACGATTAATGGGATCATCATTCACATGTGTGAATCAAACGTGGGCAAGGTGAATTAGATTTTACCCATGTTTTAGTCGAGGTAATTTATGGGGAGTAAAAAGATGCACAGTAACACATTTCAATCCGAAATTGGGGGAAGTGAGTTGTTAGGCGCCTTTTTTTTGGTTTAAACGTTTCCACTTGACACTTTTGGCCCTTATCTTTTGTTACTTTTGGCATAAAAGGTTTTTCAGCCCTAAAACTGATTTCTCTTTGTTAATAAGTTTCCATCTTTGGCATTTTTGGCACATATCTTTTCCAAAGCTTTTCAAAGGACCATTTTTGCCATTTTGAGTATTTTCAAGGGCTGATCTTGGACAATGATGATCTTCAAAGGTCTTCAATGTGTCTTTCTCTTCATGAGGGACCATTTTTGGCAATTTGAAATTGTTGAGGGACTAATCTTGCCATTTCTTCAAAGTTGAAGGACCTTTTTGCAATTTTGACAAACTTAAGGGACCAAACTTGTAATTATCAATATAAAAGGGTTTTAAGTGTCATTTCTTCATTCTTGGAGGATCAATCTTGTTTTCTCTTCAAGTCTTCAAGGGTATTTGATGAAAATTCCATGATTAGGGCCCGGTTCTTTGTACGGCTTTGTTTCTCGTGTTCGTTTTTCCTTGTATCTTGTGATCTTTTGTTTTTTTCACGATATCCATACCTAAAATACAAAAGTAAACAAACACAAGCATATATACGGTATTTTATGACATTTTAGTGTATTTAAAGCCCGAAAAGAACGATGAGATCATGTATAAATGCCATCTCATCAATTCTCTAAACTTGAAAAAGTCTAAGAAAGTGCAAGATCCTATAGGTGGCTTGAAAACCCAAAACTTTGATTTGATATAGTCTTAATGAAAGCTAATCCAAATTTGGCTTAATTTTGACTTGCATGGCTAAGTATTCACGAGTCTCTTTAATTAGAGGTCTTTATATAGTGAAGAACGAGAGATGATAGAGTTAGACAAGTGATCATGCTAAACGTAGAACATGAAAATGTTCTTTCAAAAACTCATATGTTTTTAATTGTGGTTTTTTCTTCCCATAAGATCAATGCATTAGGAATAAATAATAATTGCAATAAGTAAGGTCGTACGATTTGAAAGGTTACTTAGCCTCTAGCGCAAGATCGTTTAAAAGTTGCTCGGGGTTGAATAGAGTTCATAGACAAGGCATAACTTATTGAAGCAGGACGCGAAGATTGGCGATCATCCAAAAAGGCCATAACAAGGCATGAGGAGCTCTATTTTTTCTAAATATCCAAGATGATGTGAAGTATCATTATTCCTAAATCAATATGAAGGATCGAGACACACGACGAAAAGCAATTACTCCCCTAAAGATCATGGAGAAAGTATATCCGAAAAGACCCTTACAAGGTATGAGGATAAATATATCCAAGTCCGAAAAGGAGGCGGATCGTTGTATATCACAATCCAAAGTAAAGATTGAAGAAAAATGATGAAGTCGTGGTCCAAATATGAAGAATCTCTCAAAAAGTCAAGTGAAGAAATTCCAAATATATGAAGAGAAGACCATAATTTCAAGAACGTCTTCCCAAGATTTGAAGTATGTAGTCCATGCCAAATATGGGTCCGAGAAAGGTCTCAAATTGTGAAACGAGTTATGCCAAGATATGAACTTAAGGAGATACACGAGAAGCCGTTTTAAAAGATTTTGTCCTTCGGCTAACTATTGATCAAATCGTGCTACTTTTCTTTCGGACTAATAACTACTAAAATAAGTCAATATGAATCACTTGTGATCCATGACAAATAGTTAATAAATGCTAGTAACCCATTTCCTTTTATAATAACTAGGATTGCGGGGAGAAAAAGTATTACACAATTTGGACGTATGAGTAGTGTTAGCATTGTGACTTGTACCAACAATGATCTCGTTTTTGCACTTAGCATGGAATGTATGACAATCAAGGATGATGAAGTTTACTCTAAGAGACATTTGCTTGTTTCTATTCTTTGACCCTAAAAGTCACATTCGTGATAAAAATCATACATTATGTCTTTACACATCTTCGTAGTATGTTGAAAGTCTTTTACTCTTCAATAAAGGTTAATAAAATTTGAACTTTGGTGATGCTTAGATACTTTATTCTAGCATTGCGTGAGGGCACGGTAATGACTTAGTATGGGGGAGTGATGAGATGGCATTTATACATGATATCATCGTTCTTTTCGGGCTTTAAATGCATAAAACTTTCATAAAATACCATATATATGCTTGTGTTTGTTTACTTGTGTATTTTAGGTATGGATATCATGAAAAAGACAAAAGATCACAAGAAACAAGGAAAAACGGACACGAGAAACGAAGCCGTACAAAGAACCGGGCCCTAGATCATGAAATATTCAACAAATACCCTTGAATACATGAAGACATGAAAGATTGATCCTCAATGAATGAAGAAATGACACTTAAAACCCTTGTATATTGATAATTACAAGTTTGGTCCCTTAAGTTTGTCAAAATTACACAAATAGTCCTTCAACTTTGAAGAAATGGCAAGTTTAGTCCCTCAACAATTCTAAATTGCCAACTATGGTCCCTCATGAAGTTAAAGTTGTATTAAAGACCTTTGAAGATCAACAATGTCCAAGATCAGCCCTTGAATTATGCAAAAGTTCCAAAAAGAACCCTTATAACCCTTTTGGAAAAGTCTTGTGCCAAAATTGTCAAGTTATGGAAGTTATTTAAAAAGGAAAAGAAGTTTGTTGGCTGATAAACACGTTTTACCTATTTTCCCAAAGAACAAGGACTTAAATGGCCAAATTGAAACATTCAAACCCATAACACGCGCCAAACACACAACTTCCCCCAAAAACGGATCAAATGTACTACTGTTTACCCTTCTTCACCCCCAGATTTTACACCACTTAAACTTAGGGTAAAAATCAATTACCTTTGCACACACTTGATTCACATGTGCAGAAACCTATCCCAACCTTAAAACCCTTAATACCACTCACTATGGACCCCACCCCCAAATACCCGTCCACCAATCATGTGACAACTTAACCTCCAAGTCATCCTATGTGGCAAAATCAACAGCCAAGATCCTTAGCTTCATCCTAAAGCTAAAATGAACGCCCTTGATCACTTTGGACAGCTCACAACAAGGATTCGTCTAGAAGACTCAAGGACATTTAGGGAATTTCACTTCTAGGGTTTGTGAATAGTGCTAGCATTGGCATTTGCCTATAAATAGACTCCTCAACCTGTGAGAGAGCTTTGTTCCAGTTTTAGGCTATTAAATCTTTGTAATTCCTTTTTAATTAATAAAATTTGGTTTTCTGCATTTTGAGAAATCTCTTTTATATTTTGTTAAAAGTTGGTGTTAGAATAGCCTGATTCTGAGTTCCATTTACATGTTTGATGGTTTTTTAGGCAAGGTTTTAATTGATAAAGCTTGGGTCTCAAAAATCTGAAAGTTTGGTTTATTTTTATCTCACTTGTTGGTTTGTTCATCTTAGCAGCATTTGAAGCCGGTACTTGTTCTGCTAGTACCTCAGCTCAAACAACCCAGGGCCTGGATGTAGGTCTTGGAGGTTTGCATCTTCTTCCTTTTCAATTTCTCTCTTATTTTTCTGAATTTTATGATTATTGGATGATTATTGGTGAATCTGTGATTTTGTGGTTGATTATTGTTAATCTGGTGTTGTTTAATGTTTATGAGGTGATTGTAGTTTGATTTGTGGGTTAGAACTGGATAATCCTTTGAAAAATTGTGAAAACAGGTTTTTAAAGGGGTGTTTGGGTCAACTGCATTATCTGGATTTGTGGTGTTTTGAGTAGTTGGATTGTGTTGTTATCTGTTGTTACATGCTTATCTAGTATACTTGGCTGCTTTGCTGCACATTTTGTGGTTTGAAACACCTTGATTCATAAATGGGGTATAAAATATTGTTTACTTGGTAAAATTGGCTAGGATTATGAGGACACCTAGATCTAAGCTTAGGCTAGGGCTAACAAGTGCTAAACCTTAGTTAATTACACCAGGAGAAGAGATTTGAGTGCTTGAATTTGGATCTAGTGTCAATTAGATCAGCAAATAGGTTTCTGCATATGCACCTTGTTCATCAGTAACATTCATCTGCTTTGATCTGCTTATTTACTTTGATTTAGTGTTTGATTTAAGTTTATTTGTGCTTATTCATAGTTTCTATAGCTTGTGTATGCATCCTGTTGATTTTGGTTGGCTTATTCATGCTAAATCTGCTTATTAATTGCATAACTGCTTATTTCATATGTCTGTGCATGATCTGGTGACTGTTTGATTGATTCTGGCTTATTGTGTGAACCAAATTTGGATTTTCTTGTTGCTATTGACTCCTTGTGATTCACTGATCACAAGGGTTCCCTTGTTTCTAATTGAATCCAAATAGATCTGAAAGTTTGGTTTATTTTTATCTCACTTGTTGGTTTGTTCATCTTAGCAGCATTGGAAGCTGGTACTTGTTCTGCTAGTACCTCAGCTCAAACAATCCAGGGCCTGGATGTAGGTCTTGGAGGTTTGCATCTTCTTCCTTTTCAATTTCTCTCTTATTTTTCTGAATTTTATGATTATTCCATGATTATTGGTGAATCTGTGATTTTGTGGTTGATTATTGTTAATTTGGTGTTGTTTGATGTTTATGAGGTGATTGTAGTTTGATTTGTGGGTTAGAACTGGATAATCCTTTGAAAAATTGTGAAAATAGGTTTTTAAGGGGTGTTTGGGTCAACTGCATTATCTGGATTTGTGGTGTTTTGAGTAGTTGGATTGTGTTGTTATCTATTGTTACATGCTTATCTGGTATACTTGGCTGCTTTGCTGCACATTTTGTGGTTTGAAACACCTTGATTCATAAATAGGGTATAAAATCTTGTTTACTTGGTATAATTGGCCAGGATTTTGAGGACACCTAGATCTAAGCTTAGGATAGGGCTAACAAGTGCTAAACCTTAGTTAATTACACCAGGAGAAGAGATTTGAGTGCTTGAATTTGGATCTAGTGTCAATTAGATCAGCAAATAGGTTTCTGCATATGCACCTTGTTCATCAGTAACATTCATCTACTTTGATCTGCTTATTTACTTTGATTTAGTGTTTGATTTAAGTTTATTTGTGCTTATTCATAGTTTATATAGCTTGTGTATGCATCCTGTTGATTTTGGTTGGCTTATTCATGCTAAATCTGCTTATTAAGTGCATAACTGCTTATTTCATATGTCTGTGCATGATCTGGTGACTGTTTGATTGATTCTAGCTTATTGTGTGAACCAAATTTGGATTTTCTTGTTGCTATTGACTCCTTGTGATTCACTGATCACAAGGGTGCCCTTGTTTCTAATTGAATCCAACTAAATCTGAAAGTTTGGTTTATTTTTATCTCACTTGTTGGTTTGTTCATCTTAGCAGCATTGGAAGCTGGTACTTGTTCTACTAGTACCTCAGCTCAAACAATCCAGGGCCTGGATGTAGGTCTTGGAGGTTTGCATCTTCTTCCTTTTCAATTTCTCTCTTATTTTTCTGAATTTTATGATTATTGCATGATTATTGGTGAATCTGTGATTTTGTGGTTGATTATTGTTAATCTGGTGTTGTTTGATGTTTATGAGGTGATTGTAGTTTGATTTGTGGGTTAGAACTGGATAATCCTTTGAAAAATTGTTAAAACATGTTTTTAAGGGATGTTTGGGTCAACTGCATTATCTGGATTTGTGGTGTTTTGAGTAGTTGGATTGTGTTGTTATCTGTTGTTACATGCTTATCTGGTATACTTGGCTGCTTTGCTGCACATTTTGTGGTTTGAAACACCTTGATTCATAAATAGGGTATAAATCTTGTTTACTTGGTATAATTGGCTAGGATTTTGAGTAAACCTATATCTAAGCTTAGGCTAGGGCTAACAAGTGCTAAACCTTAGTTAATTACACCAAGAGAAGAGATTTGAGTGCTTGAATTTGGATCTAGTGTCAATTAGATCAGCAAATAGGTTTCTACATATGCACCTTGTTAATCAGTAACATTCATCTGCTTTGTTCCGCTTATTTACTTTGATTCAGTGTTTGATTTAAGTTTATTTGTGCTTATTCATAGTTTCTATAGCTTGTGTATGCATCCTGTTGATTTTGGTTGGCTTATTCATGCTAAATCTGCTTATTAATTGCATAACTGCTTATTTCATATGTTTATGCATGATCTGGTGACTGTTTGATTGATTCTGGCTTATTGTGTGAACCAAATTTGGATTTTCTTGTTGCTATTGACTCCTTGTGATTCACTGATCACAAGGGTGCCCTTGTTTCCAATTGAATCCAACTAAATCTCTCTAAAAAGCTTGGTCAAATAGTCAAAGCAATGGGAACTCCTTTCCCCTGCTAGTTGCCACTGCTAGTGTTAATTGGGTTTCAGCTTATCATTAAGCTATAATAGCTTATTTTAACCAGCAACAACTTGGATTTTGTAATAGGTGCTCATTATTTGACCTATTTGTTCATAATGGAGCATTTGGTGGGTTGACTTTAGGGTTTGACTAGAAAACCAACTTAACTGACTTTTTCATAAGTGCTTATTGGCTTATTCTGGCTTATTTGTTTTGCTTATTGGAATTTTGTTGATTTTTTTGGCTTATTGAGTCTATTTGTGACATTTTGCAAGTTGAATCAAGTCCTGAGGTGCTTTATTTCTCAAAACGACTATTTTGTCTTTTAGTGAAATAATACTTTGCTTATTTCTGGCTTATTGAGAGTGCTTTTTCAAAATTTCTTTTTATAGATCTCATAAGCATCCTAAAATAAGGTTGTGTGTCAAATTAGAGCTTATGGCATTAGCTTATTGCTTAATGGGCTAAAAAGCCCAATAAGGATAAGCTGTTTGCTTATTAAGCTGTGATAAGCTCACTTTCAGCTTTTGGGCATTTAGAGTTTTGTGTTTAGAATTAAATTTTGAGTCAGATAGGGCTTTTCCAAGTCAATTGGGCCAAGTTTGACTTTTTGGGCTAAAAAGCCCATTTGTGTTGACTGTTTTTGGTTTTGGCCCATTTGAGGACCCAATAGGGGTATTCTGGTCATTTCACTTTGATTTTCTGATTATTTAGGTTAAAATAAACTAGTTTGCAAGTTTTTAGAATTTTTTATAAATTTTGGATTTTTAATATTATTTTAATATTATTTTATTATTATTTTTTAAATTTCACATTTTCCAACTTTTTACATTTTTCTTAGCTTAAATACATTAAAATAGGATTTTTTCAATTCTTAGAATAATTTTATCACTTTTAGATTAATTTTTATAATTATTTTAAGTTTTAATAGTTTTTAAATCATTTTAAATAGTTTTTCTTAGTTTAAAAATTTCTAAAAATAATTTTTAATCTTTTTAGGTCATTTTAGAGGTTTACCAATTGAAAAATCTTTATTTGGGCTTTTTGATAATTTATTTGATTTTTAGGGCTTTAATTAGCATTTAAAAATTGAATATTTAATTATTTAAAAGGTTTGAAAAAGTTTTGATCATTGGTAAACTCTTAGTTTATTTATTTTGATTTTTGGTGAATTTTTGGTAATTTTAGAATTAATTTTTATTTTTGTAGTTTTTACGGTTTTACGGTTTATCGTCGTAGTATTAATTTCACGTCTTCGTCATCTTCTTTTCTCATCCCCTTCTAAACCAAATATTAATCTCAAACATTTAACAAGTTTTTCACACACATATACCTCCTTGGGAAATGAACTTCATTGGGTCATTAGTGCTTGATTTTCCTAAATCATCACTTAATACTTACCGCTTTTACGCACCTTTTCCTAAAGGTCGTAATTTTACCACAATCAATCTTTTCTAAAGAGTGTATTGAATCTTTTAATCTTCTTAAGGATAAACTAACTAAGGCACCTGTCTTGGTTACCCCTAATTGGGAGTTACCTTTTGAATTGATGTGTGATGCTAGCGATTTTGCTATTGGAGCGGTTTTGGGCCAAAGAGTGAACAAACACTTCCAACCAATCCATTATCCTAGCAAGACAATGACGGAGGCTTAATTGCATTATACCACTACCGAAAAAGAGATTTTAGCTGTAGTGTATGCTTTTGAGAAATTTCGCCCCTCTCTTGTCCTTTCCACCACCATTGTCTATACCGACCATTTCGCGTTGAAGTACTTGTTAACAAAGAAAGATTCTAAGCCAAGACTTATTCGTTGGGTTTTGCTCCTTCAAGAATTTAAAATTGAAATTCGTGACAATAAAGGAGCCGAAAACCTAGCCGCGGATGATCTATGTAGACTTGAGGATCCTTATCAAGGGGATCATCCGAATCAAGAGATAAATGACTCTTTTCCCCTTGAGGCCTTAATGTCTATCAATTCCAATCTTGATGACACCCCGTGGTTTGCGGACATTACAAACTACTTAACGGGTGAAATTCTGAAGGAAGGGTTAACGTCCCAACAAAAGAAAAAGTTCTTTAAAGACATTGAACACTATTTTTGGGACGACCCTTACCTTTTCAAACAATGTGCGGATCTTGTCATTCGTCGGCGTGTTGATGGGCCGGCAGCTTTACTAATCCTTGAAGCTTGCCATAAAGGACCCACCGGTGGTCACTTTGGTCCTAATTACACCGTGAAGAAAGTTTTCGACTCTGGATTCTATTGGCCCTCCATTTATCGTGATGCTCACGAAATGGTTAAACATTGTGATGCTTGCCAAAGACAAGGGAAGATCACACATAAAGATGAGATGCCTCAAAATTTCATACAAGAATGTGAAATCTTTGATGTATGGGGTATCAACTTTATGGGGCCGTTTCCATCATCCAAAGGGAACAAGTACATCCTCGTAGCCGTTGACTACGTATCTAAATAGGTTGAAGCAAAGGCTCTCCCTACCAACGATGCGAGGGTGGGTGTGAACTTTTTAAAAAAACTTTTTGCTCGATTCGGTGTTCCTCGTGCTATCTCAGTGACCGCGGGACTCATTTTTGCAATGATCAATTTGCTCGAGTCATGGCTAAGTATGGTGTCAATCACCGTCTTTCCACCGCTTATCATCCCCAAACAAATGGTCAAGCCGAGATATCTAATCGTGGACTGAAGAGAATATTAGAGCGTATTGTGGGAGAGCATCGTGCCTCATGGGCCGATAAATTAGATAATGTTTTGTGGGCTTTCCGTACCGCATATAAGACTCCGATTGGTTGCACTCCATATCATCTTGTTTACGGAAAGGCATGCCACCTCCTTATTGAGCTAGAACATAAGGTGTACTGGGCCTTGAAGTGGGCTAATTTTGACATCAACAAAGCCGGTGATCTTCGAAGATTCAACTCAACGAGCTAAATGAACTAAGGAATGACGCTTATGAGAATTCCTTGATCTACAAGGAGAAAACCAAGATCATCCATGATGCAAGGATTAAGAACCGAGAGTTTCACGTTGGTGATCAAGTTTTACTCTTTAACTCTCGGTTGAAGATCTTCTCGGGCAAGCTGAAGAGCCGTTGGTCTGGTCCATTCACCGTCGCCAAATTCTTCCCTTACGGCACTAATACTAGGCAATATCCAAGTATATAAAAAGTTATCGTCCGATCTTTTCGAATTGATTACTAGTTAAGAGTGCGACCCAGTCGTTCTTGGTGGAAAAATAAATGGTTTGGTTATCTATTTTAAACTAAAAGCAAATAAGAAAATGTCGTTGAGTAAAAATAAAACTTTGAAAATTAAACTAAAATTACAAGTTGAAAATAAATGATTTAAAACTTAAAAACTTAAAAGCGAATTTAAAACATAAAACCTTGTAAAACTAAAAACTTAAACCATCGGAATGTTACTGTCGGAATGTATCAAAACTGAATCCATCGTAATAATTGAAAGTAAATTCTATCAGAATAATCTTGGTCAGAATCCAAAAGTATAGGAATAATTCTATCTGAATGTCAAGTATCGAAATAATTAAGATTACAGCTATCGGAACATGGCTAATGAAATTATGGCAGCGTGTCGTCTTAATAAAGCCTTAAGACCCGTCGCAATGTACGATCGCAATGAGCGATCGCAATTATGATCGGAATAAGGGATCTGAATACTTGATCGCAAACTAAAACCCTAAGGGTTATTGCATCGTAATGTAGCCGTCGGAATGTAGCGTCGCAATGAGTAAACCCTAAGCTATTACGATGAAGCACCAAGCAATCCGAAAAGGCGAGATAAGATAAAAACTCAATAAGCACTTCCAAACAAGAACACTTAACCGAAACTTAACCAACTCAATAAGCATAAATTTGACAACTTTTGAAATACTAAATACGCAAACTTTATAAAACAAACTTTAAAAAGATTAAACTTTTTAAGAAAACTAAAAAGTAAATAAGCTAAACACAAAGTAAGCCAATAAGCATAATAAGCTCAAAGCTTAATCCGTATAAAACTTAGATAGAAACCAAAAGATAAACTTTTTAATAAATCAAACATCAAGATTAAACAAAATCAAAGATAATTTTCGGATCAAATAAGTAAAACCAAGAAAGGTAGAAAGAGATTGAATATGAAAAACATAACTTGAACTTGTAGATAAATGATTCCAAAATACAAGATTGAATTAAAACATAAACATGAAAGAAAGAAAAGATGAAGTTTTAGTGAGATAAAGTTAAACACTTTCTCTCTCTAAAATGAAAACTAAAGAAAGAAAAATAAAACTAGCTAAATTAACTAACACCCTCATAATGTGTCATTAGGCAGGTATATATAAGAGGTGGGGAGTGCATGTGTTGCTTCCTTCTTTCTTTTCGTCTCGACTTGATTTAAATTCTTTGTCTTTCTTGACGTCGTCTCGGGATCTGTCGATATAAATTGAACTTGTCTTATAATTTTCTTCTTCTATTAGACTTGAGTTCTTCGACTTCATTAAACTTCCGTCTTTAGACTTTTTCTTCGATAAATCTTCAAAATAGGCCTTGGACTTTCGTTCTTTATGCACTCTTGATCTTTTGACTTCGTCTTTTGTCGTTTTCTTCGATAAAAGCCCGTGTTTTCTTCCTTTTTCATAATTTTATCCTGAAACACAATAAAAACACAAACCACGCATAATTCCGACTTTTACGACATAAAGTACACGTTTTGGTCTTGTTATTATTGGAAATAAGTGGTAAAAGGATAAGTGTTTTCACACTTATTAAATCCCCTACACTTGACCATTACAATGCCCTCATGCAATGTATTAATTTTAATGCACAGATTAAATTTCTCATCATAAATAACCCTCCTTGGCCTTTATTAAATACTAAACATTAAGGAAAGTAAAAAGATACAAATCAAAGACTTACATTGGGGTTTTGGTAGTCATGAATGTTCATCATCCTCAAGTTTCACGTTCCCATACCAAGCTTAAAAACGAGATCATTGTTATTATAAGTTAGCAAACTAACACAAACTCATGTGGCCCAATTATTCACTTAGACTCCCTTATTCCTATGTGTATCTCTTATATTTTAATATTGTCTTGAATGATCACGAGGATGCATTGTTTGACTTATTTCGATAGTTATTTAGGCTGAAAATAAAGTGGGACGATTTAATGAATAGTTAGCTAAAGGACAAAATCTATTAAAACTGCTTCTCGGGACCTCTTAAAGTTCATATCTTGGTATAACTCGCTTCACGATTTGAGACCTTTCTCAGACCGATATTTGGCAGCGACTTCATACTTCGAATCTTGAGAGACGTTCTTGAAATTATGGTCTTCTCTACATAATAAGAATTTCTTCACTTGAAGTTTTTTAGAGATTCTTCAATTTTGGACCACGACTTATTCATTTTTCTCCAATCTTTATTTTGGACTTTGATATACAACGATCCACCTCCTTTTAGGACTTGGATCTATTTATCCTCATACCTTGTTAGGGCCTTTTTGGATAGACTTCTCCATGATCTTTAGGGGAGTATTTGCTTTTCGTCGCGTGTCTCGATCCTTCATATTGATTTTTGATAAATGATTCTTAACATCACTTGGGATCTTTAGCAACAAAATGTAGCCCTCATGCCTTGTTAGGGCCTTTTCGGACTCGCCAATCTTCGCATCCCACTTCAATAATTTATGTCTTGGCTATGAACTCTAATTAATACCGAGCAACTTTTAAACGAGCTTGGGCTAGAAGCTAAGTAACTTTTCAAATCGTACAACCTTATTTATTGCAAATATATTTATTAACAAGCGATGGGAGAAGAAGCTTATAATCAACTCACATAAATTCATGGAAGAATACCAAACTTATAATTGACTCTATCATCTCTCGTTCTCCACAATTTAAAATCTCAAGGAATGAGACTCGTGGATGCTTAGCCAATTAAATCAAAGTTTTGGGTTTTCAAGTCATCTATAGGATCTTGCAAATTCTTAGACTCTTTCAAGTTTAGAATTCGCATTTTAAAGTTCCCTTGATAAACGACTTTCTAGGATCAATTATAGGAACTTGCGAAAGTTCTTGTTCTTAACCCGTGAGAGTTAAGACCTTCGCGTTTTAAAGTTCCCTATATAAAAGCCTATCAAAACTTGACTTAAACACGTTAAGGATACTAGCTAGAGTAAACTTAGATTAGTAAACTCGGGGTGAGTCAAAAGATTCACAACGTTAAAAAATTTAAAACCACTTTATTAAAGATTTTATTTTAGCAAGGAAGTAAATAACGATAACAAAGGAAGATACTACTATACTACTAGGCCAAAATAGATTAAAAATTTTGAAAAATGTCGAAAAATCAAATTTTCTGGTTAAAATGAGGACAAATTAATGGAAAAGCCCAATAATTTCGATAAAAGTCCCCCCTACACTTGATATAAACATTGTCCTCAATGTTTCATCATGGGGGAGTAAACTCCCCTACACTTAGGACATTGTGCACTTTGTTTAAATGTTGCTAAGGAAGAGACAACTATAGTGATTTCAATGTGAACATATAAGATATGAAATATTGAATCACGATAGTTTACGATAGAACCAGGAAGATGGGTACATAGGATCACGGTTCGTCAAATGTTATCAAAAGTGGGTCTTTGAAGCTTTAATCCTACACATTATAAGAAACAAGACAACAAACACATACGGGGCTCCCCTACACTTATTATGAAAACGGTAAAGGATAGCTCAGCGGGTTGCCTCTCGAGAAGCGGTTGTTTTTTATAACCGAGTCACAAGCCTGACTCGACCCATAACTTATTCAAAGGAAAAGTGGTGAGGGATGGAATCATCTCATGAGAGATGTCCTCACCAAAGTACAGCTTCACACGCTGGACATTCACATTAAAATTCAGCCCATTTGGTTGAGAAAGTTCAATGGTGCCGTAAGGGAAGACTTTGGCGACGGTGAATAGACCAGACCAACGGCTCTTCAGCTTGCCCGAGAAGATCTTCAACCGAGAGTTAAAGAGTAATACCTGATCACCAACGTGAAACTCTCAGTTCTTAATTTGTGCATCATGAATGATCTTGGTCTTCCCCTTGTAGATTAATGAATTCTCATAAGCTTGATTCGTCAGTTTATTTAGCTCGTTGAGTTGAATCTTCCGAAAATCACCGGCTTTGTTGATGTCAAAATTGGCCCACTTCAAGGCCCAGTATGCCTTATGTTCCAGCTCAATAGGGAGGTGGCATGCCTTCCCGTACACAAGACGATATGGAGTGCAACCAATCGGCGTCTTATTTGCGGTACGGAAAGCCCACAAAGCATCATCTAACTTATCGGCCCACGAGGCACGATGCTCTCCCACAGTACGCTCTAATATTCTCTTCAATCGACGGTTAGATATCTCGGCTTGACCATTTGTTTGGGGATGATAAGCGGTGGAAAGACGGTGATTGACACCGTACTTATCCATGGCTCGAGCAAATTGATCATTGCAAAAATGAGTCTCGCGGTCACTGATGATAGCACGAGGAACACCGAATCGAGCAAATAGCTTCTTCAAAAAGTTCACAACCACCCTCGCATCGTTCGTAGGGAGAGCCTTTTGTCACAGACTTGTCTCGACAAGGGTCTTTCGTGCGGCACTTTGTCTCTACTAAGTCAGCCTTTCTCCCAACACTCACCGATCTAGGAAACAAAGAAAGCTACTAAGAAAGAACACAAGAGAACTAGGGGAAAATGCTTGTATTACTAGAGAACTTTACAAGTAGAGAATACAAGTGAATATGAGATGCTTTCCCCAAATGAGGATGGATCTATTTATACTACTACTCTAGGGTAACATTTAGGTTCTATTTACAACTCCAAGACAAGGCCCATAATCTACAATCTTCCATTAGGGTTTCTATAAGCTTCCATGAATCTTCCAAAGGCTTCCATATTATTCCACCAAGTCTTCTAGTCTTGTGTAGAACCATCCATTAGGGTTTCTATAAGCTTCCATTAGGGTTTCTATAAGCTTCCATGAATCTTCCAAAGGCTTCCATATTATCCTACCAAGTCTTCTAGTCTTGTATAGAACCATCCGGATCCCCATTAACCTTGTGAAACTAGGCGGGACGTGACATCCTCCCCCACCTAAGCTCGTGACGTCCTCGTCGTGCCATCCTCGTGATATTTCTTGATCTCATCCTTGAATTGCCACAATAAGTCTTCGCTTCCCAACTTGCTTCGCTATCGGGCAAGTCACGCCATTTGATCAAGTACTCCTTATAGCTCGGCACTCCTCGTCTCCTTATCGTACGATCCGATAAAATCTCTTCGACCTCTCGATCATACGAAGTAACAACTGCCGTTGGTGCTCGCTTCGACACTCCTCGGTTAGGATCTTCTCCGTCTCCATTATAAGGCTTGAGAAAACTTACGTGAAAGAACGGGTGAATCTTCAACTTGGGCGGTAGTTGAAATCGATAAGATACCTTTCCAATACGTCCAATCACCGGGAAAGGGCCTTCATACCTCCGTATCAATCCCTTATGAACCTTCCACAATGACTTGAATTGTTGAGGCAAGAGCTTCACCATGACTTGAGCTCCGACCTTGAACTCAACGTGTCTCCTCGTCTCGTCCGCTCATTTCTTCATTTTCTTAGCCGCTTTGTTCAGAGATGTCCGAGCCATGTCCGCTTGCTAATGCCAATCCTTAAAGTCTTGTAAGAGGCCGGGCTACTCCCCTCGTATGATGCGGCTAAGGCATTCAGTGTCAATGGTTGGCGCCCCGTGACCAACTCAAAAGGACTCTTCCCTGTGGCTTCACTTCGTTGCATGTTGTAAGAGAATTGCGCAACATCAAGAAGTTTAGCCCAATCATGTTGGTTGGCACTCACATAGTGCCTAAGATAGAGCTCCAATAATGCATTCACCCTCTCCGTTTGCCCGTCCGTTTGGGAATGAAAACTTGTAGAGAAGTTCAAATCCGTCCCCATGATCTTGAACAACTCCGTCCAAAAGCGCCCCGTAAATCTCGGATCTCGATCGCTAACAATCACATGTGGCACTCCCCAATACTTAACCAGTTTATTGAAGAAGAGCTTGGCCGTATCATCCGCGGTAACATCGGATGGCGCGGCTATGAAAGTACCATACTTAGAGAATCTATCGACCACTACAATGATACTCCCACTCCCCTCCGACTTCGGCAAGAATGTGATAAAGTCCATAGAAACACTCTCCCATGGTCCTTTGGGCATAGGTAAAGGCTCCAACAATCCTCCGGATTTCTTTTTCTCAATCTTGTCTTGTTGGCAAATTAGGCACGTCCGAACATATGTCTCAACATCATCCTCCATCCTCGGCTAATAGTAAGTGCCCTCGACCAATGCTGACGTCCTCTTCATCCCCGGATGACCAGCCTACTTTGAATCATGACACTCTTTCAAGATTACTCACCTAAGATAACCCCACTTAGGTACGTAAAGCTGATCTCCTTTGGTGAACAACATGTCTCCCTTCAGCCAAAATCTCTGAGTCTTCCCGTCTATCGCTAAGGCAACGATCTTCTTGGCCATAGGATCATGTTCCAATCCTTCCTTGATTCGGTCTTGGAGGAAGAATTGTGTTTGAGTGATTGCCGCAAACTCCGCCTTGCGACTCAATGCATCGGCTACCACATTAGCCTTCCCCGGCTTGTACTCCAATTGGTAGTCGAACTCGGCTAGGAAGTCTTGCCAACGAGCTTGCTTGGGACTTAACTTCTTTTGGGTTTGAAAGTAACTCGTGGAAATGTTATCCGTCTTGATCACGAATCTCGAACCCAACAAATAATGCCTCCAAATCCTAAAGCAATGGATAACCGCCGTCATCTCCTTCTCTTGCACTGTATAATTCCTTTCCGTCTCGTTTAGCTTTCTACTCTCGAACGTGATCGGGTGTCCATATTGCATTAGAACCCCTCCAATAGCAAAGTCCGACGCATCCGTATGTAACTCGAAGGGCATCGTCACATCCGGTAGTCTCAACACCGGCTCTTGCACAACCGCCTTCTTTAATTTCTCGAACGCCGCTTGACATACTATACTCCAATCCCAAGCTTTGTTCTTCTTCAAAAGATCCGTCAATGGTGATGCTACCGCCGAGTAGCCCATGATGAATCTTCGATAATAGTTCACCAAGCCAAGGAATGACCGCAACTCCGTCACTTTGGTTGGTGGTTCCCAACCTTGGATAGCTTTAATCTTTGCCCCATCCATCATCAAGCCTCCATCCTTGAACTTGTGGCCCAAGAACTCGACTTCATCTTGAGCGAAAGAGCACTTCTCCAACTTCACGTAAAGTTAATTTTCTCGCAACACCTCGAACACCTGTTTCAAATGCAAGACATGCTCTTCCAAAGTATGACTATAAATGACAATATCATCCAAGTATACAACCACAAATTTATCGAGGAATGGATGAAACAACTTATTCATGAGGGTGCAAAATGTCGCGGGAGCATTTGTCAATCCAAACGGCATGACTAAGAACTCGTAAGAGCCATACCTCATGACACACGTCGTCTTGGCCTCGTCTCTCTATGCTATCTGTACTTGGTAGTACCCCGATCTCAAATCCAACTTAGTGAATTATCTCGCCTTCCCAAGTTGATCAAACAAGTCCGCAATAAGAGGAATATGGTACTTATTCTTAATGGTTACCTTATTGAGTGCCCGATAGTCTATGCACATCCGCAAGGACCCGTCCTTCTTCCTTTGAAATAGCACTGGCGCACCATATGGGGCTTTTGAGGGTCGAATGTAGCCCGCATCCATCAACTCCTTGAGTTGTCTCCTCAACTCTTCCAACTTGGGTGGCGGCATTCAGTAAGGGGCTTTGGCAGGGGGCTTGGAACCCACTTACAACTCGATGGTATGACCCACCTCCCTCCTAGGTGGTAGTTTCTTAGGCAACTCCTTGGGCATCAAGTCCTTGAACTCATCAAGTACCCTCTCGATCTCCTTCGGCACCTCCACTTTGCTTGACTCCCCATCCGTCTCTAGCTTTTTCACCGCCAAATAGCAAGGCTCGCTTTTGTTAAATCCTTTCTTGAATTGTGTAGCCGAAAGGGTCTTTTCTCCACTCTTGGAATCCCGCTCCGTGCTCACCATGCATGTCTTTCCACCATCTAGGATACACAAAGAGTTAGCGAATGGCATAGGGAAAGCTCGTACCTTATTGAGAAACTCTAACCTAAGAACCACTTTGAAATCATCTATCGGGACCACCGACAAATCAATCGTCCCTTCCCAATCTCCAATCTTCGCTCGGACATCCTTAGCCACTCCATGAATCGGTTTGGCCTCCGAGTTTACCGCCTTGATAGTTCCACTCCCCTTTGTAGCGTTAATCCCTAGCCTCCTAGCTTCATCAACCACAACAAAGTTATGAGTTGCACCGGAATCGACTAAAGCACGCACCTTTACTCCATTGATGTTTGCTTCGACATATTGTAGGCCTTTTCCTACAACTTTTGGCACCTCTGTATTCACCTTGATCGCATTCAAGATCCTCATCGAACCCATGTTTCCACCATTACTCGTACCTTCGTCTCCATGAGTCGACATCGTTTTGAGGATAGCTTTCTTCGGGCAATCTCGAGCTCTATGAGGTCCATCGCAAATGAAGCATCCATCACTTTTGTAACTCGTCTTTAAGTCTTTCTCCTTTCCGGTAGGGGTTTTCTTCGCATAATCGAACTTCGGTTTTTCTCCCCCACCTTTCTCATGGCTCAACTTCCGATCTTTTGGCTTCGACGGTTCCCTCCTCGAACTAAAGTCAATCAAGGCCTAGGCATGGGAAATAGCCGTAGCCACGTCTTGGACTCCGCGTCGCTCTAACTCCATCTTAGCCCATCCTTGTAAACCATCAAGAAAGTAAAAGAGAGAATCTTGCTCGGATAGTTCCGGAATCTCCAAGGTAAGTGTAGTGAACTCTTTCACATACTCCTTAATCGCTCTGGTTTACTTAAGTTTACGAAGCCGACTCTTCGCCTCGTTCTTAGCATTCTCCGGATAGAATTGCCTCTTGAATTCCGCAACAAAATCAACCCAAGTATTCATAGTAACCGTACCTCGTTCGATATCTCCATGCCGACGTCTCCACCATAACGCCGCGGTGTCCTTCAAGTAGTGAGTAGCCGTCTCGATCTTCATAGCATCCTCCACTATCTTGGCACCCTTCAAGTATTGCTCCATCTCCCATAAGAAATCGTCGACCGCTCTAGCCTCTCGCTTTCCCATGAAAGATGATGGTTTAGGAATGTCCACTCTTGGACCGTGATTACTAGCGCTACCCACACTAGCCAAGGACAACTTGCACAACTCTACGTCCGCACGCAAGCTTCCAATAGTATCATGGATTGCGGAGATCTCTTCCCCGAACCTTTGTTCCATCTTCTCCATTCCATCCTTGAACATATCTCGTAAGTCAGGATTTCCTTCTTCATGTTGCCGCTAAGAGCATTTAGGACTACTTAAAAGGCTTCCCTCATACTCTCAAACTCGGATTCAAGATTTGCCAAGCCCTCAACTTGGGTCTTCATCTCCGCCATGGATGTCTCGAAATTCGCCATTCTCTTATCCATACTTGCCATAACTTCCCTCGACGTTCCTCTCTTCTTGGGGCCTTGATTTTCATCACGACCGCGGTTCCAATCAACAACACTTCCGCTAGCATCATTCTTCTTGGTTTCAATCGCCATCGCCTCGAATCGAATCTCGCTCTGATACCACTTGTCACGGACTTGTCTCAACAAGGGTCTTCCGTGCGGCACTTAGTCTCTACTAAGTCAGCCTTTCTCCCAACACTCACCGATCTAGGCAACAAAGAAAGCTACTAAGAAAGAACACAAGAGAACTAGGGGAAAATGCTTGTATTACTAGAGAACTTTACAAGTAGAGAATACAAGTGAATATGAGATGCTTTCTCGAAATGATGATGGCTCTATTTATACTACTACTCTAGGGTTACATTTGGGCTCTATTTACAACTCCAAGACAAGGCCCATAATCTACAATCTTCCATTAGGGTTTCTATAAGCTTCCATTAGGGTTTCTATAAGCTTCCATGAATCTTCCAAAGGCTTCCATATTATTCCACCAAGTCTTCTAGTCTTGTGTAGAACCATCCGGATCCCTATTAACCTTGTGAAACTAGGCGGGACGTGACACTTTGTTTCAACCCATTTAGAAACGTAGCCAACGGCTACGAGGATGTACTTGTTCCCTTTAGATGATGGAAATGGACCCATAAAGTCGATGCCCCATACGTCAAAGATTTCACATTCTTGTATGAAATTTTGAGGCATCTCATCTTTATGTGTGATCTTGCCTTGGCGTTGGCAAGCATCACAATTTTTAACCATCTCGTAAGCATCACGATAAATGGTGGGCCAATAGAATCCCGAGTCAAACACTTTCTTCACGGTGTAGTTGTGACCAAAATGACCACCGGTAGGTCCTTTATGGCAAGCTTTGAGAATGTCTAAAGCTGCGGGTCCATCAACACACCGATGAATAATCAGATCAGCACATTGTTTGAAGAGATAAGGGTCATCCCAAAAGTAAGTCTTAACATCTTTAAAGAACTTCTTCTTTTGTTGGGATGTTAACCCTTCATGAGAATACCACCCGCTAAGTAGTTTGCAATGTCCGCAAACCACGGGGTGTCATCAAGATTGGAATTGATAGACATTAAGACCTCAAGGGGAAAAGAGTCGTTGATCTCTTGATTCGGATGATCCCCTTGATAAGGATCCTCAAGTCTACTTAGATGATCCGCGGCCTAGGTTTTCGTCTCCCTTCTTGTCACGAACTTCGATTTTAAATTCTTGAAGGAGCAAACCCAACGAAGAAGTCTTTGCTTAGAATCTTGCTTAGTCAACAAGTACTTCAACACGGAATGATCGGTGTACACGATGGTGGTGGAAAGGACAAGATAGGGGCAAAACTTTTCAAAAGCATACACTACAGCTAAAAGCTCTTTTTCGGTAGTGGTATAATGCAATTGAGCCCCCGTCATTGTTTAGCTAGCATAATGGATTGGTTGGAAGTGTTTGTTCACTCTTTAGCGCAAAACCGCTCCAATAGCAAAGTCGCTAGCATCACACATCAATTCAAAAGGTAGCTCCCAATTAGGGGTAACCAAGACCGGTGCCTTAGTTAGCTTGTCCTTAAGAAGATTGAAGGAGTCAATACACTCTTTAGAAAAGATAAAAGGAGTATCTTTTTCTAAGAGGCGGGTCATCGGGCGAGCGATTTTAGAAAAATCTTGAATGAATCGACGGTAGAAGCCCGCATGACCAAGGAAACTTCTCACACCCTTCACGGTTGAAGGTGGAGGCAACTTAGCAATAACATCGACTTTAGCACGATCGAATTCAAGACCGGCTTTGGAGATTTCATGTCCAAGAACAATGCCTTCCTTTACCATGAAATGGCATTTTTCCTCATTAAGAACGAGACGAGTGTCTTCACACCGTTTGAGCATACGTTCTAAATTGGTAAGGCAAGAAGAGAAGGGGTCACCATAGACCGAGAAATCATCCATGAAGACTTCCATAGTTTCTTCAACCATGTCATGGAAGATAGCCATCATACACCTTTGGAAAGTCCCGGGAGCATTGCATAAACCGAAAGGCTTCGTTTGTAAGCAAATGTTCCATAACGACAAGTGAATGTGGTTTTCTCTTGGTCTTTAGGATCGATGGGAATTTGAAAATACCTGGAGAAACCGTCTAAGAAGCAATAATAATCATTACCGCTAGACGTTCAAGCATTTGGTCCATAAAAGGAAGGGGAAAATGATCCTTTCTCATAGCATCATTGAGTTTGCGATAGTCTATACAAACTTCCCACCCTGTAACGAGACGAGTAGGAATCAACTCGTTGTTTTCATTAGGCACAACGGTGATTCCGCCTTTCTTAGGCACACAATGGACCAGACTAACCCATGGTGAATCCGAGATAGGGTAGATCATTTCCGCATGAAGATGTTTGATAACCTCTTTTTTGATAACGTCATGAATCTTGGGATTTACCCTTCTTTGTTTTTGAATAGTGGGTTTAAAGTCGTCCTCCATGAGAATTTTATGTGTGCAAAAGTTAGGATCAATTCGACGAATATCGGAGATTTTCCAAGCAATCGCTTGCGATGATGACGGGTAACTTCTTATTGTCTTCAAGGAACACGTATTCGAGATGAGAGGGCAGATCCTTAAGCTCTAAATCCGGAGGATTTTCTATGGAAGGCGTAGGCAAATTTGGATCATCGATAGAGATTTCCTTAGGAGATGGTGGAGAAATATGGTACTCATTGAGAAGTTTCTCAATGGTACGAATGTCTTCATCCCAATTGGAGGGAGAATCTTCATATTGTAAGTCCACATCCCCCAAAGTTGCTTCAAATTCTTTCAAAAGGAAATCACTTTCTCCAAATGGAGTTAGTGATGGAGCAATAGAGGCAACGGTCTCAACAATGGGAAGAGAAGAAGAACCACTTTTACAAGCGTCTTTGAAATGTTCTTCACAAGCCTCATCAATAACGTCAATGACATTAATGCTCTCGTTTTCAGAAGGCTGCTTAGAAAGTTTACCCATGTTGAAGACGATTTTATCGTCACCAACTCTCATGATTAATTCGCCCGCAGCTACATCAATGAGAATGCGACCGATCCTCAAGAATGGACGTCCAACGATTAATGGAACACGGGGGTCCATCTCGTAGTCAACGACAACAAAATCCGCCAGAAAGGTGAATTTGTCGATACCGACGAAGACATCTTCGGCTATCCCCACCGGATAACCAACCGTACGGTTAGCTAATTCTAATGTCATTCGTGTGGGGACTAGCTCGGGTAGAGACAATTGTTTCCAAATGCTTAAAGGCATTAAGTTGATACTAGCACCTAGATCGACTAGGGCCATACAATTCTCTACCCCGGGGAAGTTGCAAAGAATGAGAAAGCGACCCGGATCACCAAGTTTGGTTGGTAATTTCCTTAATAGCACTGCGGAGCAATTCTCGTTAAGTTGGGTCTGAGCGATATCAAAGAGTTTCTCTTTATCACTGAGAAGATCTTTAAACATTTTAGCATATTTTGGCATGTGAGCGAGAGCCTCAGCAAAGGAGATGTTGAAATTCAGTTGTTTAAACATTTTAAGAAAGTTAGCTAAATATCATCCTTGTTCTTCAACTTCTCTTTCCTCAACCTTGAGGGATAAGGTATATTGGGTTGAGATGAAGTCTTTGGAACGGAATTCTCACTCACATCCTTGGGTGGTGTAGGGGTGGAAGTAGAAGGTGAAGGAATGGGAGAAATAGAAGGTGGAGGAATTGGAGAAGGGGACTCGTTTTCCTTTGTCACAATCACCGGTGTAGGTGTAGGAAGCTCGAGTTCCTTTAAACCTTTTCCACTTCGAGTGGTGATTGCTTTCATCTCCCCTCTTGGATTAGCAACGGTGTTACTCGGAATTGAACCTGAACCAGATGCTTGATTACTTTGGAAGATACTAGCCATCATATCACTTAAGTCATTCGTTTGACTGCTCAAAGAATTTCTCATATCGGCTCGAAGATCATTCCTTTTTTTCGCCATATCTCCTTTCAAGTTGATGATTTGCCGCTGAAGATTCTGCACTATCGCATCATTAGTCCTCATGTAAGTGTCAACCTCTTGATTAAATGCGGTGTTTTGGGTGGGAGGAAGAGCATGGTAGGCAGGTGGTTGATAAGCGGGTGGTTGGTGAACTTGATTGTTTCCTTGAGGTGGATATGGGTTTCTTTGGGTTTGATATTGATTTGGAGCTCGTGGTTGATTTTGATTGTTGCGATTGAGGTTGTTTTGGTTTTGTGGGGGAAAACCGGGTGGTGAAAGGAAGTTGTTTGAACGATAACTGAGCAAATTCCGGTCACCTTGAGGACGTGCTTGATAGCGTCCCGTAGAAAAGTTACCGTTGGCGGCATACACATTTTCCGGATTGTCATGAGTCGAAGGACAAACGGTGTATGAATGAGATCCCCCGCATATTTCACATGACTGACTCATAGCATTAACTTGGGCATTGATTCTTTTGGTGTTGTTAGCGATTTGTAAATCAAGTGTTTCAACAATCGAAGTAAGCTTATCAATTCTCTTGTCGCTCTCACTAGTACTAGCACTAGCCACATTAGTCCGAACACTCTTAGTTTGCACTCTACACTTATTCTCAATAATATCCCACGCGGCATTAGAAGACATAACCAAA
Source organism: Glebionis coronaria (assembly GCA_025667525.1). Classification (NCBI taxonomy): domain Eukaryota; kingdom Viridiplantae; phylum Streptophyta; class Magnoliopsida; order Asterales; family Asteraceae; genus Glebionis; species Glebionis coronaria. The sequence goes on along the minus strand of CM046877.1, from coordinate 290,665,929 downwards.
ATGTTACCCCCTGAGGCACTATTTAGTGAATCTTGGTCATTCATGCTTAAACCATTGTAAAAATTATTAATTTGATGTACTTTTGTGAAACCATGTTGTGGACACTTTCTTAAAAGTTCCTTAAAACGGTCCCAAGATTCACTAAATGTCTCACCGTACTTTTGTTCAAAGTTAATGATTTCATTCCGCAAAGCGGTAGTACGTGAGGGTGGGAAAAAGTAGTTGATGAATTTAATCTCTAAATCCGACTACGTAAGAATACTTTGTGGCGGTTCCTTATCAATCCAATGCCGGGTTTGTCCCTCTAAGGAGAAAAGAAAAAGTTGCAAGCGAATTACCTCTTGTGAAACCCCATTATACTTAACCGTATTAGTGAGTTGAAGGAACCTTTTGATATGGTCATGAGGATCATCAAGTGTACGCCCCAAGAATGGTTGAGCAGAGACCATTTGAATGAAACCGGATTTGAGATCAAAGTTGTTGGCTCCAATCTTGGGTATGACAATAGCATCGGTGTTTCCCTCCACTTGTGATTGCAAAAGCTCGATCATTGGTCGATTGTCCATGGTGACAATAGGTGGAGTTACGACTTCGGCTTGAATTGCTTTTTTCTTACGAGCACGGGTACGCATACACACCTACAAAAAGAAAAGAAAGATAGACAAGAAATATTTTTGGTTTTTTATGTTTTTATATTTTATTAAATTTTTTGAAAATTTTATAATTTTTAGGATTTTTGAAAATTTTAAAACAAGAAAAATAACGATAAAAAATGAACGGATCGCAAAATCCAACACGTCTATCACTAAAAACCGTTAATCTTAACGAAAAGAGCCGGCAACGGCACCATTTAATAACTAGATTTTACTTAGTAATGAAAGTTCGTTAAACCGATCTTTTCGAACTGATTACTAGTTAAGAGTGCGACTCAGTCGTTCTTGGTGGAAAAATAAATGGTTTGGTTATCTATTTTAAACTAAAAGCAAATATGAAAATGTCGTTGAGTAAAAATAAAACTTTGAAAATTAAACTAAAATTACGAGTTGAAAATAAATGATTTAAAACTTAAAAACTTAAAAGCGAATTTAAAACTTAAGACCTTGTAAAACTAAAAACTTAAACCATCAGAATGTTACTGTCGGAATGTATCAAAACTGAATCCATCGGAATAAGTGAAAGTAAATTCTATCGGAATAATCTTGATCAGAATCCAAAAGTATCGAAATTATTCTATTTGAATGTCAAGTATTGGAATAATTAAGATTACAGCTATCGGAATATGGCTAATGAAATTTTTGCAGCGTTTCGTCTTAATAAAGCCTTAAGACCCGTCGCAATGTACCATCGCAATGAGCGATCGCAATCACGATCGGAATAAGGTATCTGAACACTTGATCGCAAAGTAAAACCCTAAGGGTTATTGCATCGCAATGTAGCCGTCGAAATGTAGCGTCACAATGAGTAAACCCTAAGCTATTACGATGAAGCACCAAGCAAACCGAAAAGGTGAGATAAGCTAAAAACTCAATAAGCACTTCCCAACAAGAACACTTAACCGAAACTTAACCAACTCAATAAGCATAAATTTGACAACTTTTGAAATACTAAATACGCAAACTTTATAAAACAAACTTTAAAAAGAATAAACTTTTTAAGAAAACTAAAAAGTAAATAAGCTAAACACAAAATAAGCCAATAAGCATGATAAGCTCAAAGCTTAATCCGTATAAAACTTAGATAGAAACCAAAAGATAAACTTTTTAATAAATCAAACATCAAGATTAAACAAAATCAAAGATAATTTTTGGATCAAATAAGTAAAATCAAGAAAGGTAGAAAGAGATTGAATTAAAAAAACTTAACTTGAACTTGTAGATAAATGATTCCAAAATACAAGATTGAATTAAAACCTAAACATGAAAGAAAGAAAAGATGAAGTTTAGTGAGAGAAAGTTAAACACTTTCTCTCTCTAAAATGAAAACTAAAGAAAGAAAAATAAAACTTGCTAAATTAACTAACACCCTCCTAATGTGTCATGAGGGGGTATATATAGGAGGTGGGGAGTGCAGTGTTGCTTCCTTCTTTCTTTTCGTCTCGACTCGATTTAAATTCTTTGTCTTTCTTGACGTCGTCTCGGGATTTGTCGATATAAATTGAACTTGTCTTATAATTTTCTTCTTCTATTAGACTTGAGTTCTTCGAATTCATTAAACTTTGTCCTCATTTGAACCGGAAAATTTGATTTTTCGACATTTTTCAAAAATTTTAATCTATTTTGGCCTAGTTGTATAGTAGTATTTTCCTTTGCTATCGTTATTTACTTTCTTTGCTAGAATAAATTTTTCAATAAAGTGGTTTAATTTTTCAATGTTGTAATCTTTTGACTCAACCCGAGTTTACTTATCTAAGTTTACTCTAGCTAGTATCCTTATAGTGTTTATGTCAAGTTTTTCTAGGCTTTTATTTAGGGAACTTTAAAACGCGAAAGTCTTAACTCTCACTGGTTAAGAACAAGAACTTTTCGCAAGTTCCTATAACTGATCCTAGAAAGTCGTTTATCAAGGGAACTTTAAAATGCGAATTCTAAACTTGAAAAAGTCTAAGAAGTTGCAAGATCTTATAGATGACTTGAAAACCAAAAACTTTAATTTAATTGGCTAAGCATCCACGAGTCTCATTCCTTGATATTTTAAATTGTGGAGAACGAGAGATGATAGAGTCAATTATAAGTTTGGTATTCTTTCATGAATTTATGTGAGTTGATTATAAGCTTTTTCTCCCATCGCTTGTTAATAAATTTAATTGCAATAAATAAGGTTGTACGATTTGAAAAGTTACTTAGCTTCTAGCACAATATCGTTTAAAAGTTGCTCGGTATTAGTTAGAGTTCATAGCCAAGGCATAACTTATTGAAGCGGGATGCGAAGATTGGCGAGTCCGAAAAGGCCCTAACAAGGTACGAGGGATACATTTTTTTGCTAAAGATCCCAAGTGATGTGAAGAATCATTTATCAAAAATCAATATGAAGGATCGAGACACACAACGAAAAGAAAATACTCCCCTAAAAATCATGGAGAAGTCTATCCAAAAAGACCCTAGCAAGGTATGAGGATAAATAGATCCAAGTCCTAAAAGGAGGTGGGTCGTTTTATATCATAGTCCAAAATAAAGATTGGAGGAAAATGAAAAAAATGGTCCCTCAATCATCAAGACTTGGCAAATTCAGTCCTCCAATTTATCAATATTGCAAGTCTAGACCATTATCATTGAAGAAAATACCAAACCAAAGAAAAAGGCAAAAATAGATAAATACTTTCGTGAAGCTTAATCTTGAAAATACAAACTATAAGGTGGGTATAAGGCGGATATTATAAAATATATCCTAAGGAAAAAGGCTCTTAAGTGCTTCGCGCCGCCTCGTTTCCCCGCTTGCTTGTGAGTATTTGATTGTGAGAGTGAATCGAGGGTTTTTCCGCCCAAAGTATTACTAAGTATAATATATATTTTCTTGGTTTCTATTGATTAAACCCTCTTGAACGATTTGGTGTTCCACCATCGTTCTAAAGTCATCGAAGGCGTTCACCCCACGTGATCGTTTTCATTCCTTGAGGCCTTTTTAATCAAGAGATTTGATTGAGGAGGAGATTTGTGGACTTTTTGTCTACTTAATACATTTCACCAAGTTCCAAAAAGGTTAATACAATCAAAAACCACAAAAAATTGAAAAAATACAAAACACCAAAAAGAATCTTCTTTGCTCGTCCCCTCGTTGTACGTGACGTTTATGCTAACTCGAAATCAAGCAAGACGTGCACGTAAACGAAAGAACAAAACTCCCACTCCCAACAATTCTAGTGAGGAGTCTCCTATTGACGAACCCATTGTAAGAGAAGCACCAACCATGGCGAATCGAACTATGATGGAGTTACTTCAAGCACCCACCGAGGGTTATGGAGAGGCTATTGTGATTCTCGCTATCCTTGCGGAGAATTTTGAGGTGAAAACGGGTTTGTTGTCCATGATTCAAAACAACAAATTCCGTGGTGATGAGAAGGACAATCCACACAACCATATCCGCCAATTCAATCGTCTTACCGCTACTTGCAAGTTTAAGGATGTCTCTAACGACACGTACTTATTCTCCCATTATTCCTAAGTTGTATCTCTTATATTTTATTTTGTCTTGAATGTTTCACGAGGATACATTGTTTTACTTATGCGATAATAGAGATTTAGGTCTAAAAATAGAGTCCTAACGGTGTAACTAAGACCATCAAATCAATAACCCCTCCTAATAGACGACGATGTTAAAAAATTAAGTTGACAAAAAGAATCGATAAACACGGTTTTATAACGGTTTTGAACATGAGACTTATTACCAAGACTTTTATACGCCCCCTAACGGAAGGGCCTTATTATCTTTGGTTTACCTCCATCTTTTATTCAACTTCGCCATGAAGCTTTTATTATGACTTCGGTCTTGCCTTGCCTTTTATTATCCGCCTCATCGGTGGTTTTATTAGCCAAAGACGTATATCCTCACGCTAAGGCGAATTTTGGATCTTTAAAGCTTCGAAGATTAAGGCTTGATTCACTTTCAATTTTGCATAGATTTTAGGCCTTGTGGGGCTTCAAATTGTTTGCTAGATTTAGGTGAGCACTTGAAATCTTATTATTGGGTGAAGCTTTCGATTATTAGGGTGCCAATACTTCAAAACCGTGACGCTGGCGATACCTTAATGTCTTCCCAATTTAATTACACGGAAGCTACTAGAAAAGACTAAAAACCCAACAATCAAAACTAAACCGCTAAGTCAATATTTATTAAGCAAAAAAATATTTACAAGCGAAGGGAGAATAAGCAAACAACGAGAACACATGAGTTTTTGAAAGAATACGAGTACTCTACGTTTAGCATAGTAACTTATAATTAACTCTATCATTTCTCGTCCTCATTTAAGAGACTTAGCCTAATGTGTAGTTAAGGAATCAAAGCTAAGTGCTCAACACGCACGGTCGAGTCAAAAATTACTCTTATTCTCGCCATCGGAAAATCTACATTCGTGTCTTCAAACACTTATAAAACATAAGAAAAATTTTAAAATTTGGCCATTTTTAGCCTTATTTTGCAACAAAAATGATAAACAAAACGATAAACTTTGGAAAGCGTGAAGGTTTGGCAAGGTAAGTATCTATTCACCCCCCCATACTAAAGTTAAACAATGTCCTCAATGTTTCGAGTCTAGGGGTGCAAACACCCCCATACTAGAGACGTAGTCGAATGCCCAATCTAGCATGGAAAGGGTGTAACCATTAAATAATAGCCGTTTATGAAGTGTGCTAAAAACCTAAGGTTAGAACATCAAAGGATATATCATGGATATTGTGAAATGTCTCCAAAGCAAACGATCGAGTGCTCCCATAAAACGAACACGAGAAGCTCCAATCGTGAAGATCATGATCTAAAAACCACATATCACAAACAACCACGGAACAAAGGTGGGAAGGGCACAAATCCCCACACGTAAGCTACATTAGAAAGCGATAATATGTACATAGGATAAGCATGGGACTCCCCCACGAGGCTCCTCGTTTTTTATTACCGAGTCATGAGCTCGACTCGATCCCCTCAATACTAATTATCATTAGGGAAGGTGACTTGGTCGAGGTAGTTCAAGGATGGAACTTCCCCGCCAAAGTAGTGCTTCAACCTATGTCCATTCACCTTGAAGTTAGGACCATCATCTTGAGCTAGCTCGATGGTCCCATAAGGAAACACTTGCGTCACGGTGAATGGACCGGACCAACGGGATTTTAATTTACCGAAAAAGATTTTCAATCTTGAATTAAAAAGTAAAACTTGATCCCCAATGTTAAAAACCTGGTTTTTAATTTTTGAATCATGCAACTTTTTAGTTTTCTCTTTGTAAATCAATGAATTTTCATAAGCAATATCCCTCAATTCATCTAATTCATTTAATTGCATTTTCTGGTGTTTTCCCGCGGTCTCCATATCATCATTACAATGCTTTAGGGCCCAATAAGCCTTGTGTTCTAACTCGATAGGCAAATGACAATTCTTTCGATACACAAGCTTATAAGGAGTGCACCCAATGGGAGTCTTATGAGCGGTCCTAAAGGCCCATAAAGCATCGTCCAACTTATCCGACCAAGATTGTCGGTTTTCCCCTACGGATCTCTCCAAGATCCTCTTCAAAGCTCGGTTTGAAACCTCGACTTGCCCACTCGTTTGTGGGTGATAAGCCGTAGAAAGACGATGTGTAACCCCATATTTCCTTAAGACTCTTTCGAATTGGTCATTACAAAAATGGGTTCCACGATCGCTTATGATCGCACGAGGGGTTCCAAACCGAGCAAACAAGCTTTTCAAGAACTTAACTACCACACGAGCATCATTAGTGGGCAAGGCCTTCGCCTCCACCCACTTAGATAGGTAGTCAACCGCGACAAGGATGTACTTATTACCACGAGATGATGGGAACGGCCCCATAAAGTCTATACCCCAAACGTCAAAGATCTCACATACTTGAATGATATTTTGTTCCATTTCATCTTTTTGTGAGGCTTTTCCTTGTCGTTGGCATGCATCACAAGACTTCACAAGAATTTGTGCATCTCGGTAAATAGTAGGCCAAAAGAAGCCGACATCAAACACCTTCTTAGCCGTGAGATTAGCACCGTGGTGACCACCCGTGGGTCCCTCATGGCAAGCTCTAAGGATGTTAGAAGCTTCGGTGCCAAAAACACAACGTCGGATGATTTGATCCGCACAAGTTCGAAACAAGTAAGGGTCGTTCCAAAAGTAGAACTTGACGTCACGAAAGAATTTTCGTTTTTCTTGAGTCGTCATACCCTTAACGATGAAGTTACCCGCATGGTAATTTGCAAAATCCGCAAACCATGGGGTGGAAGAATCAAGCTTAGAATTCACTACACCAAGTGTCTCGAGCGGAAATGTTTCGGTGATTTCCTTAGGCTCGTAAACACTTTGGTGAGGATCTTCCAAACGAGAGAGATGATCGGCCGCTAGATTCTCGGCTCCTTTTTTGTCAACGATGGTGTGATCAAATTCTTGAAGGAGGAGAATCCAACGAAGTAATCTCGGCTTAGCATCTTGCTTTGCCATGAGATACTTGATAGCCGAATGGTCCGTATACACTATTCATTTCGTCAAGACGAGATAAGGTCGGAATTTCTCAAATGCATACACCACGGCAAGGAACTCCTTTTCCTTTGTAGTGTATTTAAGTTGAGCCTCGGTCATCGTCTTGCTAGCATAGTGAATAGGCAAGAAGTGCTTATCATGACGTTTCCCCAAAACGGCCCCTATAGCGTAATCACTAGCATCACACATTAGCTCAAAGGGGAGGTTCCAATTTGGAGCAACAAGAATGGGAGCTTCGGTAAGTTTCCTCTTAAGGATCTCAAAGGCTCGTACACAATCTTCGTCAAAGACGAAACGTGCCTCTTTTTCAAGAAGATGTGTAATGGGTCGAGAAATCTTCGAGAAATCCTTGATGAATCGTCGATAAAAGCCCGCGTGGCCTAGGAAACTCCTAACTCCCTTGACGGTTTTGGGATGAGGTAATTTGGCGATGACGTCTACCTTAGCTTGATCTACCTCAATCCCCGCTTTCGAGACCTTGTGCCCTAAGACGATCCCACTCTTAACCATAAAATGACATTTTTCCCAATTGAGCACAAGGTTGGTTTCCTCACAACGTTTTAACATTCTCTCTAGGTTCGACAAACACGAAGTAAAGGAATCACCAAACACGGAAAAGTCATCCATGAAGACTTCCATCGTCTTCTCGATCATATCATGAAAAATAGCCATCATGCATCGTTGAAAAGTTCCCGGTGCATTGCAAAGTCCAAATGGCATTCTACGATAGGCAAACGTTCCATATGGACACGTAAACGTAGTTTTTTCTTGATCACGAGGATCGATGGGAATTTGGAAGTAACCGGAAAAACCATCTAAAAAGCAATAGAAATCGTTTCCCGCAAGACGCTCCAACATTTGGTCCATGAAGGGCAAGGGAAAATGGTCTTTTCGAGTGGCTTCATTCAACTTACGATAGTCAATGCACACTCTCCATCCGGTCACGAGTCTAGTGGGAATCAACTCGTTGGCATCGTTTGGCACAACGGTCATCCCTCCCTTTTTAGGGACACAATGGATAGGACTCACCCAAGGGCTATCGGAAATAGGGTAAATCATTCCCGCGTCAAGGAGTTTAAGGACCTCCTTTTTGATGACGTCGTGAATTTTGGGGTTCACCCTCCTTTGACTTGGGATTTTTGGCTTGAAATCCTCCTCCATTAATATTTTGTGTGTACAAAATTTGGGATCGATTCCCTTAATGTCGGATAACTTCCACGCAATCGCCCCTTTGTGAGCGTTTAGAACATCGACAAGTGTGTTATGTGTGTAATGATTTGGATTAATTTGTGATTATATTTGAGAAAGAAAAATAGAAAAGGGATTAGAAGAGAATGACGGTTATGAAGACGGATTAAACTAAGTCTAAAAAGGTGTATACGTAAAGTCGTAAAAACCACCAAAATTAAAATTTATACCTAAAAATTTCTAAAAATCACCAAAAATCCCTAATAATATTCTAAGAGTTTACAAAAAATCAAAACTTGCAAAAACCTTTTAATTAATTAGATAATGACTTTTTAATGCTAATTAAAGCCCTAAAAATCAAAATTAATTATTAAAAAGCCCTAAACATGATTTTCAAGTTTGTAAACCTCAAAAATATCCTAATTAAGCTAAAAACTATTTTTCAAAATTTTAAAACCAATTAAAACTATTTTTAAACAATTAAAAACTCCTAAAATCAATTAAATCTTAAATTAATTATAACAAATAATTAAAAGACCTAAAAAATAATTGGAATGTTGAAAAAATCCTAATTAAGTATTTAGAACCTAGGAAAAATATAAAAACCTAGAAAATCAGACTTTTAATTTTTAATAATAAAATAATATTAAAATAATATTAAAAATCCAAAAATTATAAAAAATTCCAAAAACTTGCAAACTAGCTTAATTTAACCTAAATAACTCAGAAATGAAAGTGAAATTACCTAAATACCCCTATTGGGCCTAGAAAATGGGCCAAACCCAAAACAGTCCCTTATTGGGCTTAATTAAGGCCCAATAAGAAAAAGTGCTCAAATTAAGCTCAAAAAGCACAAGTTGACTCAAAATTTGAGTTTAAACAACTTTTTCCAAAGGCCCAAAAGCTGAAAATGTGAAATAAGCTACCTTATAATAAGCAGCTTATTCTTAATGGGCTTTTTGGCCCATTAAGCCATAAGCTGTTGCCATAAGCTAAAATTTAACACACAACCTTCTTTTGACCTAACAAAGACTTCTGCAAAAAGAATTTTCCAATAAGCCCAATTAATAAGCCAGAAACAAGTCAACAACTTATTCACAAAACGACAAAATAGTCGTTTTTATGATCTAGACCACCTCAGAAGCTGATTCAAGTTGCAAAATGTTTCTTTTGACAAAAGAAAGCTTAAAAACCAAAGAACTTTCAAATAAGCACACTCAATAAGCTGGAAAATCAAATAAGCACTTATGTTAAAAGTCAAACAAGTTGGTTTTCTAGTAAAAAGTCAAAGTCAAAGTCTCATAAGCTCCAGTTCACTTAAATGGGTCAAATAATGAAGATCTATTACAAAAAATAAGTTGTTGCAAGTCAGAATAAGCTAGAATAGCTTATTGATAAGCTGATGACAAAATTGCACTAGCAGGGGCTAGTTTTGGATGTTGAGCAGTGGAAACTTTTTCCACTGCTTGACTATTTTGACTTTTTGTCTTTAGTGACTTTTTTGGAGATTCAGATTTAACAAAGGAACCCAATTGATCTTTGGATCAAAAGGAGTCAATCACAATCAAAATAACACAATCACTAACACCCAATTGATACAGTTTAATCAATCATTCATCAGACATTGCATAGACATGAACAATAAGCAGTTTAGCATTCAAGAGCAGTTTTAGCACAATTCAGCCAGCCAAATTCAACCAAATGCACACAAAAGCTATAATAAACTCCAATAAGCAAGTCTAAACAGGTTTCATGCACTGGTTCAAAGAATTAAGCAAGATTCAAGCAATGAAAGTTACTGATGAACACTAACACATGCAGTTTTCTACTTTTGTTGATGTATTTGACACACAAGCCAATTTCAACACCTCAAATCTTTCAAACAGGTTATGTTGACTTTGTTTAAACCACTTTTATCCCTAAGCATGCATACACACTAAGTGTTCCCAAAATCCTAGGTCAAAACAAGCAAAAACAAGGCCTAGATAGCAGATTGATTGATTCAAGTGTTCAAACCCAAAAACTTGCAGCAAAACACTCTCAAACAAAGGTATAGCAGATACAAAGCATAAACAACACTTTCCCTTACCACAAAAACAGATTACAAGCATAAACCAGTAGACCCAAACACCCCTTTAACTTTTTCAAATCAAAATTTTCAAAAGCAAAACAAGATTTCAGGCCATCCAAGCATCAATTAACACTAAAACAAGTCTAATAAACAGATTCAAGCAAGAACAAGCCACAAAATTCACAAGAACAACAGTTTCATACAAATATCACCAAAAATCACAATTTAAGCAGATTTGGAGATTAAGTATGCAAACCTCATGGATGTACATCCACACCCACGAATTTTGAGCTTATGTGCTAGCAAGAACAAGCACAAGCTTCCACAAAAAGCCTGCTAAGATTGAACAAGAGTTAAGCACAATAACATGAAAATCAGAAACTTCAAAAATCTTGATTGATGCAAACTTGTTACCCCACACTTGATTATCCCCAAGTTATAAGCCTCACCACACCTTAACCAACTCAGTTAGGATGCTATGATCAGCCCTATAGCCCAAGAATTCCAAGATTGGAACAAGACTTAGCAAAATATCAAGAAAATGAGGAAAATATGCAAACTTGTGCACACTCCTCTTTTGAAAACAGGTTTTAAACTTCAAAAGCAGTAAACTAAGAACAATAACAAGCAGAATAAAGATGGCACTTGGTCTTTCTTCAAAGCACTTAACTCAAATTCATTAATCAGAAAGAGGATTTACAAGTGTTTGAACAAAGGAAAAACCAAAAAACAGCTGAAAAATGAAGGCCTAAGTGGCTTTATATAGCCTTACAATGTATCTAGAAAGCAAAGGAAAACGTAAACCCTAGCTGTGAAGTCCCAAAAATGCCCCTTGTCTTGTTTTTGAACTTGGAAGATCATGTGACTGAATTTGTTGTGTTGTGATAGCTGGCAAATAAAAAGGTGATCCAAAGGCTTGTATGAAGCTTAGGATGTAAGCTGAATTCTCCAACGTTGGATTGCTGCCACCTTTTTGGCAGTATGCATGGGTGTGGAGCAGGGGAGACACAAGGAGACAAATGGGGTGGTGAGGTGTCAAGTTTTTAAGTTGGGTTATGATTAGAAGACCCTTAATCACAAATCTGCACAATATGGGGGTTTAATTGTTGGTAATTAGCAAATGCCCAATTTGTACCAAGAACACCAAGAACATGTTTTTAATCCGTTTGGTTTTTTAAATGGGTGTTTAGCGCCAAGTTTAAAGTAATCTGTTAGGATTATTTAATAAATATAAGTGAGTGGGATCTGATGTGGACAAAGGGCGAGTTGTGATTGGTGGAGAGGTGGTAGTGGGGCACGTGTCACCCCACTACTGGTTAAGGTATCTATTATGTCGCCCCGGTTTAACCCCTCACTTCTTTTCCCTTTGTCATTTCAACTTAAAAAGTTGTCAACGCTTGTTTCCTTCACAACAACTTTTCATTCTTTACACTTTTGCCCCAAAACATTTTGTAAAGTGAATTCAGGGGTAATTCTTGCCATAATTGAATTCTTCAAGGGCTGGTTTGGTATTTTCTTCAATGATAATGGTCTAGACTTGCAATATTGATAATTTGGAGGACTGAATTTGCCAAGTCTTGATGATTGAGGGACCATTTTTGCCAAATGTTGAAAGTTGAGGGTCCTTTTTGTAATTTTGAGATTTTCAAAGGACCAAACTTGTCATTTCTTGTACTTTGAAGGACTTCATGATGTATTTGACTTTGTGGATGATATTGGTTGACAATTTAGCTTTGTTGAGGGGCTAAACTTGCCAATTCTTCAAAGTTAAGGGCCCTTTTTGTAATTTTGACAAACTTTAGGGACCAAACTTGTAATTATGAGGATACAAGGGTATAAAGTGTCAATTCTTCATAATTGGAGGACCCTTCTTCATAATTCTTCAAATCTTCAAGGGTTGATCTTGGGAAAGTCCTCACTAGGGCTTGGTTCATTGTGCGGCTTCGTTTCCCGTGTTCGTTTTTGCATGATTCTTGTGATCTTTTGTCATTATCTCAATATCCGTACCTAAAATACACAAGCAACAAACACAAGCATATATTTGGGTATTTTGATGATATTTAATGCATTTTAAGCCCTGTTTGGAAGATGAGACTATGTATAAAAGCAGTCTCATCACTCCCCCATACTAAACCATTGCCGTGCCCTCACGCAATGCTAGAATAAAATATCAAAGCATCTCCAAAATTCATTTTATTCTCTTTATTGAACGATAAACTAGCTATACTACTACTATTACTACTACTTGCGTTTTAGACATAATGTATGACTTTCATCGCAAAATGGGACGTTTAGGTTCATAGAATAAGAACACGTGAATGCTTCGTTAGAAATAATTTCATCGTCCTCGATTTTCACCCTAATTCCATGCCAAGCGTGCAACCAGATCATTGTCATTATAAGTTAGTAATGCTAACACTACTCATATGCCCTAATCACGTACTTATTCTCCCATTATTCCTAAGTTGTATCTCTCATATTTTATTTTGTCTTGAATGTTTCACGAGGATACACTGTTTGACTTATGCGATAATAGAGATTTAGGTCTAAAAATAGAGTCCTAACGGTGTAACTAAGACCATCAAATCAATAACCCCTCCTAATAGACGACGATGTTAAAAAATTAAGTTGACAAAAAGAATCGATAAACACGGTTTTATAACGGTTTTGAACATGAGACTTATTACCAAGACTTTTATACGCCCCCTAACGGAAGGGCCTTATTATCTTTGGTTTACCTCCATCTTTTATTCAACTTCGCCATGAAGCTTTTATTATGACTTCGGTCTTGCCTCGCCTTTTATTATCCGCCTCATCGGTGGTTTTATTAGCCAAAGACGTATATCCTCACGCTAAGGCGAATTTTGGATCTTTAAAGCTTCGAAGATTAAGGCTTGATTCACTTTCAATTTTGCATAGATTTTAGGCCTTGTGGGGCTTCAAATTGTTTGCTAGATTTAGGTGAGCACTTGAAATCTTATTATTGGGTGAAGCTTTCGATTATTAGGGTGCCAATACTTCAAAACCGTGACGCTGGCGATACCTTAATGTCTTCCCAATTTAATTACACGGAAGCTACTAGAAAAGACTAAAAACCCAACAATCAAAACTAAACCGCTAAGTCAATATTTATTAAGCAAAAAAATATTTACAAGCGAAGGGAGAATAAGCAAACAACGAGAACACATGAGTTTTTGAAAGAATACGAGTACTCTACGTTTAGCATAGTAACTTATAATTAACTCTATCATTTCTCGTCCTCATTTAAGAGACTTAGCCTAATGTGTAGTTAAGGAATCAAAGCTAAGTGCTCAACACGCACGGTCGAGCCAAAAATTACTCTTATTCTCGCCATCGGAAAATCTACATTCGTGTCTTCAAACACTTATAAAACATAAGAAAAATTTTAAAATTTGGCCATTTTTAGCCTTATTTTGCAACAAAAATGATAAACAAAACGATAAACTTTGGAAAGCGTGAAGGTTTAGCAAGGCAAGTATCTATTCACCCCCCCCATACTAAAGTTAAACATTGCCCTCAATGTTTCGAGTCTAGGGGTGCAAACACCCCCATACTAGAGACGTAGTCGAATGCCCAATCTAGCATGGAAAGGGTGTAACCATTAAATAATAGCCGTTTATGAAGTGTGCTAAAAACCTAAGGTTAGAACATCAAAGGATATATCATGGATATTGAGAAATGTCTCCAAAGCAAACGATCGAGTGCTCCCATAAAACGAACACGAGAAGCTCCAATCGTGAAGATCATGATCTAAAAACCACATATCACAAACAACCACGGAACAAAGGTGGGAAGGGCACAAATCCCCACACGTAAGCTACATTAGAAAGCGATAATATGTACATAGGATAAGCATGGGACTCCCCCACGAGGCTCCTCGTTTTTGATTACCGAGTCATGAGCTCGACTCGATCCCCTCAATACTAATTATCATTGGGGAAGGTGACTTGGTCGAGGTAGTTCAAGGATGTAACTTCCCCGCCAAAGTAGTGCTTCAACCTATGTCCATTCACCTTGAAGTTAGGACCATCATCTTGAGCTAGCTCGATGGTCCCATAAGGAAACACTTGCGTCACGGTGAATGGACCGGACCAACGGGATTTTAATTTACCGGAAAAGATTTTCAATCTTGAATTAAAAAGTAAAACTTGATCCCCAATGTTAAAAACCCGGTTTTTAATTTTTGAATCATGCAACTTTTTAGTTTTCTCTTTGTAAATCAATGAATTTTCATAAGCAATATCCCTCAATTCATCTAATTCATTTAATTGCATTTTTCAGTGTTTTCCCGCGGTCTCCATATCATCATTACAATGCTTTAGGGCCCAATAAGCCTTGTGTTCTAACTCGATAGGCAAATGACAATTCTTTCCATACACAAGCTTATAGGGAGAGCACCCAATGGGCGTCTTATGAGCGGTCCTAAAGGCCCATAAAGCATCGTCCAACTTATCCGACCAAGATTGTCGGTTTTCCCCTACGGATCTCTCCAAGATCCTCTTCAAAGCTCGGTTTGAAACCTCGACTTGCCCACTCGTTTGTGGGTGATAAGCCGTAGAAAGACGATGTGTAACCCCATATTTCCTTAAGACTCTTTCGAATTGGTCATTACAAAAATGGGTTCCACGATCGCTTATGATCGCACGAGGGGTTCCAAACCGAGCAAACAAGCTTTTCAAGAACTTAACTACCACACGAGCATCATTAGTGGGCAAGGCCTTCGCCTCCACCCACTTAGATAGGTAGTCAACCGCGACAAGGATGTACTTATTACCACGAGATGATGGGAACGTCCCCATAAAGTCTATACCCCAAACGTCAAAGATCTCACATACTTGAATGATATTTTGTGGCATTTCATCTTTTTGTGAGGCTTTTCCTTGTCGTTGGCATGCATCACAAGACATCACAAGAATTTGTGCATCTCGGTAAATAGTAGGCCAAAAGAAGCCGGCATCAAACACCTTCTTAGCCGTGAGATTAGCACCGTGGTGACCACCCGTGGGTCCCTCATGGCAAGCTCTAAGGATGTTAGAAGCTTCGGTGCCAAAAACACAACGTCGGATGATTTGATCCGCACAAGTTCGAAACAAGTAAGGGTCGTTCCAAAAGTAGAACTTGACGTCACGAAAGAATTTTCGTTTTTCTTGAGTCGTCATACCCTTAACGATGAAGTTACCCGCATGGTAATTTGCAAAATCCGCAAACCATGGGGTGGAAGAATCAAGCCTAGAATTCACTACACCAAGTGTCTCGAGCGGAAATGTTTCGGTGATTTCCTTAGGCTCGTAAACACTTTGGTGAGGATCTTCCAAACGAGAGAGATGATCGGCCGCTAGATTCTCGGCTCCTTTTTTGTCAACGATGGTGTGATCAAATTCTTGAAGGAGGAGAATCCAACGAAGTAATCTCGGCTTAGCATCTTGCTTTGCCATGAGATACTTGATAGCCGAATGGTCCGTATACACTATGCATTTCGTCAAGACGAGATAAGGTCGGAATTTCTCAAATGCATACACCACGGCAAGGAACTCCTTTTCCGTTGTAGTGTATTTAAGTTGAGCCTCGGTCATCGTCTTGCTAGCATAGTGAATAGGCAAGAAGTGCTTATCATGACGTTGCCCCAAAACGGCCCCTATAGCGTAATCACTAGCATCACACATTAGCTCAAAGGGGAGGTTCCAATTTGGAGCAACAAGAATGGGAGCTTCGGTAAGTTTCCTCTTAAGGATCTCAAAGGCTCGTACACAATCTTCGTCAAAGACGAAACGTGCCTCTTTTTCAAGAAGATGTGTAATGGGTCGAGAAATCTTCGAGAAATCCTTGATGAATCGTCGATAAAAGCCCGCGTGGCCTAGGAAACTCCTAACTCCCTTGACGGTTTTGGGATGAGGTAATTTGGCGATGACGTCTACCTTAGCTTGATCTACCTCAATCCCCGCTTTCGAGACCTTGTGCCCTAAGACGATCCCACTCTTAACCATAAAATGACATTTTTCCCAATTGAGCACAAGGTTGGTTTCCTCACAACGTTTTAACATTCTCTCTAGGTTCGACAAACACGAAGTAAAGGAATCACCAAACACGGAAAAGTCATCCATGAAGACTTCCATCGTCTTCTCGATCATATCATGAAAAATAGCCATCATGCATCGTTGAAAAGTTCCCGGTGCATTGCAAAGTCCAAATGGCATTCTACGATAGGCAAACGTTCCATATGGACACGTAAACGTAGTTTTTTCTTGATCACGAGGATCGATGGGAATTTGGAAGTAACCGGAAAAACCATCTAAAAAGCAATAGAAATCGTTTCCCGCAAGACGCTCCAACATTTGGTCCATGAAGGGCAAGGGAAAATGGTCTTTTCGAGTGGCTTCATTCAACTTACGATAGTCAATGCACACTCTCCATCCGGTCACGAGTCTAGTGGGAATCAACTCGTTGGCATCGTTTGGCACAACGGTCATCCCTCCCTTTTTAGGGACACAATGGATAGGACTCACCCAAGGGCTATCGGAAATAGGGTAAATCATTCCCGCGTCAAGGAGTTTAAGGACCTCCTTTTTGATGACGTCGTGAATTTTGGGGTTCACCCTCCTTTGACTTTGGATTGTTGGCTTGAAATCCTCCTCCATTAATATTTTTTGTGTACAAAATTTGGGATCGATTCCCTTAATGTCGGATAACTTCCACGCAATCGCCCCTTTGTGAGCCTTTAGAACATCGACAAGTGCGGTTTTTTCATCATTCGAAAGATCCTTCGCAATAATAACCGGCAACTTGTCGTCCTCCTCCAAATAGACATATTCGAGGTGAGGAGGTAAATCTTTCAACTCGAGAATAGGTGGTTCCTCAAGTGAAGATTTGGGCTCGATACTCATAACCTCCTCGGGTGGAGGAAATGGGAAATCGTTAAGAAAATCCTTGATAATTGAGAAGTCCTCATCGTTGTCGAGGTCTTCGTCACAAGTACGTGGAACATTGCATTCTTCCAACGTAAAACCACCACCTTCAAATGGAGTGAAGGTTGGTGTCGAATTATCAAGAATTGGATCCAACATAGTGGGATTGCCACTAGTTTCTTCATCACCAAAACCTAGAACTTCTTGTGAAAATTCCTCGCAAACCACGTCAATCATATCAACGAGGTTTATGGTTGCAACGGAATAAACATGAGAAATTTGAGAGTTTTGAGTTGCGTTTATAACAAGTTCCTCGTCGTTGAAACGTAAGGTGATCTTTCTAGCATGCACATCAATTAAAGCCATAGACGTATCTAAAAACGAACGACCTAAAAAGAGAGGAACTTGAGGATCCGTGGGGATATCAACAACAATGAAGTCTACGGGATAGTAGAACTTCCCCACTTTCACAAAAACGTCTTCCGCCAAACCACATGCGGGAATTGTGGAATGGTCGGCCAACTCGATAGACATTAGTGAAGGAGTAAGATTAGGAAGATTGAGCGACTTGAAGATTGCAAGTGGCATCAAGTTAATGCTAGCACCAAGATCGGCCAAGGCGAAGCATTCTTCCATGTCTTGGATTGCACAAGGGATCAAAAATTTACCGGGATCACCGACTTTTTGAGGTATGCGATTAAGATAAACCGACGAACAACTAGACAATTGGTGCAATTTCTCCTTGTTGTTCAACATACTCTTAAAGTTAGCGGCAAATCGAGGCATCATGACCAAGGCATCGGCGAAACTTACATTAAGGTGCAAATCACGAAACATTTTCATAAAAAGCTCAAATTGGTAATTGTCGCGCTCTTGACGTTTCTCCTTCCTAAGTCTCGATGGATAGGGCAAAGGTGGTGTGGGTTGAGGCATAGTAGGCATAGCCTTTGGAATTCCGGGTTCCAATGATGGTAATGGGTCAACCGTAGGTGTGGCATGAGCGGTACTTCGTGGGATTGGGACATGCTCCTTTTGGACCACCACCTCGGGTTCTTCCTCAATTGCTTCCTCCGTAGGAGCAATTGGTTGAGGAATCGGCTCCTTAAGTGTCTTACCACTACGTGTGGTAATTACTTTCATCTCACCCTTAGGGTTGGATATGGTGTTACTAGGAAGACCACTTGACGACGGTTTACACATTATTGCCTCAAACATAGACGAGATTTTATCTTCAAAATTAGATTGCCTCAATACGGCTTCGGTTTGCCTTTTCTCGGCCTTTAGCATCTCTTGTTTAATCTCATGTTGCCCTTGTTCCATTTTTTGTTGGTTTTGTTGCAACCTAGTGACATTTCCTTCCATCTTGTTGGTGTGGATTTTAAGTTCATTAGCTAACTCATTTTTCAACTCTTTCTTCAAGTCGTTTTTAAACTCGGATCTTAGGCTAATGATTTCTCTTTGAATGTTGTCAAACCTAGCATCATTCCCACTAGCATATTCAACAAACTCACTTGGAAGATCTTTCAATGTTTGCAAACTTTTGTTGTTATTTTGAAAATCATTTTTGTTTGAAACTTGATTATTAGCCCCTTGATTTCCATAGTTTCCCTTGTTGTAATTGTTCTTAAAACCAACTTGATTGTTGCGATAGTTGTTAGCATTTTGATTTGATCCAAAACCCGGTGGAGTCATTTGATTAGAGCGGGAAACTTTACCGTTTTGGTTGTAATTTCCCGTGGCCGCGAAGGCACTCGAAGTGTTACCACCGTTGGTAATGCACTCGGAGAAATCATGACCTCCACCACAATACATGCAAGAAACCTCAACCGCTTTAACCGTAGCGGGAGCACTTGGTTCACCAACTTTAAACTCAATCAAAAGTCCTTTCAACTTATCAAAAATCTTGTTTTCCAAGTTTGCCTCAATTTGGCAAGCATCGATGGTATTATACAAAGAAGGTGAAGCCGAAGACGAAGCCTTACAAACACTAGACGTGCTACGAGGACTATACACCTTAGATCTATTTTCAATTATCACCAAAGCTTCCTCAACCGTTTTACACAAAAAATTACCATCCGCGGCGGCATTCAAATAATCCCTTTCATGATCATTAAGTCCATTGTAAAACGTGTCAATTTGATGCAAATCGGAAAAACCGTGATGAGGACATTCATGTAACATTTCCTTAAACCTATTCCAAGCCGTTGAAAAACTTTCATTAAATTCTTGTGAAAACTTTGAAATCTCGTTTTTCAAGTGCGTAGTCTTAGAGGGCGGAAAAAATTGGTTCACAAACTTAGACACGAGATCCTTCCACGTCAATATAGAATTGGGTGGCTCTTTCTCTAACCAAATTTTTGCGGGCCCCGCTAAGGAATACGGAAAAAGCATCATCTTAATCGAGTCGTTAGAGACATCCTTAAACTTGCAAGTAGCGGTAAGACGATTGAATTGGCGGATATGGTTGTGTGGATTGTCCTTCTCATCACCACGGAATTTGTTGTTTTGAATCATGGACAACAAACCCGTTTTCACCTCAAAATTCTCCGCAAGGATAGCGGGAATCACAATAGCCTCTCCATAACCCTCGGTGGGTGCTTGAAGTAACTCCATCATAGTTCGATTCGCCATGGTTGGTGCTTCTCTTACAATGGGTTCGTCAATAGGAGACTCCTCACTAGAATTGTTGGGAGTGGGAGTTTTGTTCTTTCGTTTACGTGCACGTCTTGCTTGATTTCGAGTTAGCATAAACGTCACGTACAACGAGGGGACGAGCAAAGAAGATTCTTTTTGGTGTTTTGTATTTTTTCAATTTTTTGTGGTTTTTGATTGTATTAACCTTTTTGGAACTTGGTGAAATGTATTAAGTAGACAAAAAGTCCACAAATCTCCTCCTCAATCAAATCTCTTGATTAAAAAGGCCTCAAGGAATGAAAACGATCACGTGGGGTGAACGCCTTCGATGACTTTAGAACGACGGTGGAACACCAAATCGTTCAAGAGGGTTTAATCAATAGAAACCAAGAAAATATATATTATACTTAGTAATACTTTGGACGGCAAAACCCTCGATTCACTCTCACAAGCAAGCGGGGAAACGAGGCGGCGCGAAGCACTTAAGAGCCTTTTTCCTTAGGATATATTTTATAATATCCGCCTTATACCCACCTTATAGTTTGTATTTTCAAGATTAAGCTTCACGAAAGTATTTATCTATTTTTGCCTTTTTCTTTGGTTTGAGATTCGAATACAATGATTGGGTAATGACCTCCCAAGTCAAGGTTGTGATTTCTCACGTATTTGGAGTACTTGTGTATTTATTGTTCTACGTATACAATATAGTAATAATATTCACACAAAAACCGAAAAACGATAATACGTATTAGTAGAGTGCTACTAATACAAATACTAATTATGGTTAGTATAAAAACAACAATGCCAAATCAAAACACAACACGCCTCCCCGGCAGCGGCGCCAAAATGATGGTTGAGTAAAACTACCCCTTTAGGAAAAGAAGGCAATAAAGTAGGGCAAGTGAGCACGACGATTTAGGAAAACCGTGTGTGAATGACCCAATTAAGTTCGTTCTCAAGGAGGCTAGTGTGTTATGTGTGTAATGATTTGGATTAATTTGTGATTATATTTGAGAAAGAAAAATAGAAAAGGGATTAGAAGAGAATGACGGTTATGAAGACGGATTAAACTAAGTCTAAAAAGGTGTATACGTAAAGTCGTAAAAACCACCAAAATTAAAATTTAAACCTAAAAATTTCTAAAAATCACCAAAAATCCCTAATAATATTCTAAGAGTTTACAAAAAATCAAAACTTGCAAAAACCTTTTAATTAATTAGATAATGACTTTTTAATGCTAATTAAAGCCCTAAAAATCAAAATTAATTATTAAAAAGCCCTAAACAATATTTTCAAGTTTGTAAACCTCAAAAATATCCTAATTAAGCTAAAAACTATTTTTCAAAATTTTAAAACCAATTAAAACTATTTTTAAACAATTAAAACTCCTAAAATCAATTAAATTTTAAATTAATTATAACAAATAATTAAAAGACCTAAAAAATAATTGGAAAGTTGCAAAAATCCTAATTAAGTATTTAGAACATAGGAAAAATATAAAAACCTAGAAAATCAGACTTTTAATTTTTAATAATAAAATAATATTAAAATAATATTAAAAATCCAAAAATTATAAAAAATTCTAAAAACTTGCAAACTAGCTTAATTTAACCTAAATAACTCAGAAATGAAAGTGAAATTACCTAAATACCCCTATTGGGCCTAGAAAATGGGCCAAACCCAAAACAGTCCCTTATTGGGCTTAATTAAGGCCCAATAAGAAAAAGTGCTCAAATTAAGCTCAAAAAGCACAGGTTGACTCAAAATTTGATTTTAAACAACTTTTTCCAAAGGCCCAAAAGCTGAAAATGTGAAATAAGCTAACTTATAATAAGCAGCTTATTCTTAATGGGCTTTTTGGCCCATTAAGCCATAAGCTGTTGCCATAAGCTAAAATTTAACACACAATCTTCTTTTGACCTAACAAAGACTTCTGCAAAAAGAATTTTCCAATAAGCCCAATTAATAAGCCAGAAACATGTCAACAACTTATTCACAAAACGACAAAATAGTCGTTTTTATGATCTAGACCACCTCAGAAGCTGATTCAAGTTGCAAAATGTTTCTTTTGACAAAAGAAAGCTTAAAAACCAAAGAACTTTCAAATAAGCACACTCAATAAGCTGGAAAATCAAATAAGCACTTATGTTAAAAGTCAAACAAGTTGGTTTTCTAGTAAAAAGTCAAAGTCAAAGTCTCATAAGCTCCAGTTCACTTAAATGGGTCAAATAATGAAGATCTATTACAAAAAAAAAAGTTGTTGCAAGTCAGAATAAGCTAGAATAGCTTATTGATAAGCTGATGACAAAATTGCACTAGCAGGGGCTAGTTTTGGATGTTGAGCAGTGGAAACTTTTTCCACTGCTTGACTATTTTGACTTTTTGTCTTTAGTGACTTTTTTGGAGATTCAGATTTCACAAAGGCACCCAATTGATCTTTGGATCAAAAGGAGTCAATCACAATCAAAATAACACAATCACTAACACCCAATTGATACAGTTTAATCAATCATTCATCAGACATTGCACAGACATGAACAATAAGCAGTTTAGCATTCAAGAGCAGTTTTAGCACAATTCAGCCAGCCAAATTCAACCAAATGCACACAAAAGCTATAATAAACTCCAATAAGCAAGTCTAAACAGGTTTCATGCACTGGTTCAAAGAATTAAGCAAGATTCAAGCAATGAAAGTTACTGATGAACACTAACACATGCAGTTTTCTACTTTTGCTGATGTATTTGACACACAAGCCAATTTCAACACCTCAAATCTTTCAAACAGGTTATGTTGACTTTGTTTAAACCACTTTTATCCCTAAGCATGCATACACACTAAGTGTTCCCAAAATCCTAGGTCAAAACAAGCAGAAACAAGGCCTAGATAGCAGATTGATTGATTCAAGTGTTCAAACCCAAAAACTTGCAGCAAAACACTCTAAAACAAAGGTATAGCAGATACAAAGCATAAACAACACTTTCCCTTAACACAAAAACAGATTACAAGCATAAACCAGTAGACCCAAACACCCCTTTAACTTTTTCAAATCAAAATTTTCAAAAGCAAAACAAGATTTCAGGCTATCCAAGCATCAATTAACACTAAAACAAGTCTAATAAACAGATTCAAGCAAGAACAAGCCACAAAATTCACAAGAACAACAGTTTCATACAAATATCACCAAAAATCACAATTTAAGCAGATTTGGAGATTAAGTATGCAAACCTCATGGATGTACATCCACACCCACGAATTTTGAGCTTATGTGCTAGCAAGAACAAGCACAAGCTTCCACAAAAAGCCTGCTAAGATTGAACAAGAGTTAAGCACAATAACATGAAAATCAGAAACTTCAAAAATCTTGATTGATGCAAACTTGTTACCCCACACTTGATTATCCCCAAGTTATAAGCCTCACCACACCTTAACCAACTCAGTTAGGATGCTATGATCAGCCCTATAGCCTAAGAATTCCAAGATTGGAACAAGACTTAGCAAAATATCAAGAAAATGAGGAAAATATGCAAACTTGTGCACACTCCTCTTTTGAAAACAGGTTTTAAACTTCAAAAGCAGTAAACTAAGAACAATAACAAGCAGAATAAAGATGGCACTTGGTCTTTCTTCAAAGCACTTAACTCAAATTCATTAATCAAAAAGAGGATTTACAAGTGTTTGAACAAAGGAAAAACCAAAAAGCAGCTGAAAAATGAAGGCCTAAGTGGCTTTATATAGCCTTACAATGTATCTAGAAAGCAAAGGAAAACGTAAACCCTAGCTGTGAAGTCCCAAAAATGCCCCTTGTCTTGTTTTTGAACTTGGAAGATCATGTGACTGAATTTGTTGTGTTGTGATAGCTGGCAAATAAAAAGGTGATCCAAAGGCTTGTATGAAGCTTAGGATGTAAGCTGAATTCTCCAACGTTGGATTGCTGCCACCTTTTTGGCAGTATGCATGGGTGTGGAGCAGGGGAGACACAAGGAGACAAATGGGGTGGTGAGGTGTCAAGTTTTTAAGTTGGGTTATGATTAGAAGACCCTTAATCACAAATCTGCACAATATGGGGGTTTAATTGTTGGTAATTAGAAAATGCCCAATTTGTACCAAGAACACCAAGAACATGTTTTTAATCCGTTTGGTTTTTTAAATGGGTGTTTAGCGCCAAGTTTAAACTAATCTGTTAGGATTAGTTAATAAATATAAGTGAGTGGGATCTGATGTGGACAAAGGGTGAGTTGTGATTGGTGGAGAGGTGGTAGTGGGGCACGTGTCACCCCACTACTGGTTAAGGTATCTATTATGTCGCCCAGGTTTAACCCCTCACTTCTTTTCCCTTTGTCATTTCAACTTAAAAAGCTGTCAACGCTTGTTTCCTTCACAACAACTTTTCATTCTTTACACTTTTGCCCCAAAACATTTTGTAAAGTGAATTCAGGGGTAATTCTTGCCATAATTGAATTCTTCAAGGGCTGGTTTGGTATTTTCTTCAATGATAATGGTCTAGACTTGCAATATTGATAATTTGGAGGACTGAATTTGCCAAGTCTTGATGATTGAGGGACCATTTTTGCCAAATGTTTAAAGTTGAGGGTCCTTTTTGTAATTTTGAGATTTTCAAAGGACCAAACTTGTCATTTCTTGTACTTTGAAGGACTTCATGATGTATTTGACTTTGTGGATGATATTGGTTGACAATTTAGCTTTGTTGAGGGGCTAAACTTGCCAATTCTTCAAAGTTAAGGGCCCTTTTTGTAATTTTGACAAACTTTAGGGACCAAACTTGTAATTATGAGGATACAAGGGTATAAAGTGTCAATTCTTCATAATTGGAGGACCCTTCTTCATAATTCTTCAAATCTTCAAGGGTTGATCTTGGGAAAGTCCTCACTAGGGCTTGGTTCATTGTGCGGCTTCGTTTCCCGTGTTCGTTTTTGCATGATTCTTGTGATCTTTTGTCATTATCTCAATATTCGTACCTAAAATACACAAGCAACAAACACAAGCATATATTTGGGTATTTTGATGATATTTAATGCATTTTAAGCCCTATTTGGAAGATGAGACTATATATAAAAGCAGTCTCATCACTGCCAAATATCGGTCCGAGAAAGGACTCAAATCGTGAAGCGAGTTATGCCAAGATATGAACTTTATGAGGTCCCAAGAAGCAGTTTTAAAATATTTTGTCCTTTAGCTAACTATAATCGTCCCACTTTATTTTCGGCCTAAATAAACTATCGAAATAAGTCAAACAATGCATCCTCGTGATCATTCAAGACAATCATAAAATATAAGAGATACACCTAGGAATAAGCGAGTCTAAGTGAATGATTAGGCCACATGAGTTTGTGTTAGTTTGCTAACTTATAATAGCAATGATCTCGTTTATAATCTTGGTTTGGGGAACGTGAAACTTGAGGGTGATAAACATTCATGACGTGCCAAAGCCCGAATTTAAGTCTTTGATTTCTTTACTTATTTTGTATATATTTCTATCTTTTTAGTATCCTTAGTGTTCAGTATATTTCTATCTTTTTGGAAAATGTAAAACGTGCTTTGGAATTAATGCATTGCATGAGGGCATTGCAATGGTCAAGTGTAGGGGATTTAATAAGTGTGAAAACACTTATCCTTTTACCACATATTTCCAATAATAACAAGACCAAAACGTGTATTTTATGTCGTAAAAGTCGGAATTGTACGTGGTTTGTGTTTTTATTGTGTTTCAAGATAAAAATATGAAAAAGGAAGAAAACACTGGCTATCACGGGCGTTTATCGAAGAAAACGAGAAAAGATGAAGTCAAAAGATCAAGAGTGCAAAAAGAACGGAAGTCCAAGGCCTATTCCTGAAGATTAATCGAAGAAAAAGTCTAAAGACGGAAGTTTAATGAAGTTGAAGAACCAAGTCTAATTAAACAAGGAAATTATAAGACGAGTTCAATTTATATCGACAAATCCCAAGACGACGTCGAGAAAGACAAAGAATTTAAATCGAGTCGAGAAAACAAGAAGAAAGAGAGAAGACACAAGACCCTCCCTTCCTCCTATATACACCCTCCTAATGTGTCATTAGGAAGGTGTTAGTTAGTTAATTTTTCTAGTTTTATTTTTTAGTGTGTTTAATTTTCTTCTCTCTAGTTTTCTTTCAAGCTTATCAAACATTTATCTTAATCTTGTAATCTTTGATCTTAATCTTTAATCTAATCAAGTTTATTTCATAATTCTCATTCTACCTTTCTTAATAATCTATTGTTTTTGCTTAATTAATCATGTAGTTGATTTAATTTTGTTGATGATGTGATTGTTTTGCTTATTTGATTGTGCTTATTGAGTTGGTTTGTTTAGGGTTTTTAGATTAAGGTGCTCATTTACTTAATTTTTATGCTTATTAGTTTTAAAATACAAGTTGATTTTGGTAGCTTAATATTTCTATAAAAAGTTGATTTTAAATTTTGTTTATTTACAGTTTTAAAAGTTTTAAATTTGTGGCTTATTAGTTTTTCTTAAAAATCATTTTGGTTAAGTTTTTGGTTGAGTGCTTATTGGTTTTTAGCTTATTTGTGCTTATTTGAATTATAGTTCTTATCCGGGTTTAGTAAACCCTCTTATTCCGGACAAGAGTTTCTCAAGTTATACATATTCCGGATAAGCTTCTTCTTATTCCAGATAGTTGCCCTTAAAATATTTTATTCCAGATAAACCCCAGAAAAACATATTGTGGATAAGAACCCGAAGACCAATTCTGTATTAATACCATATTACGTATTCCGGATAACAAAACCTTCACACATTCCGGATAAGTGTCCAAAAGTCATATTCCGGATTAGTCCCTGAAACAACATTCCGGATAAGGAAAAAGAATCAGATTCCGGATAGCTTCAAGAAACCAAATTCCGGATAAGCCTTTTTACCAATTCCGGATAAGCTTCATTAGTGTGGATTCCGGATAACTCAGTCAGTCGAATTCCGGATAAGCCTCCATCACAGATTCGGGATAAGGAAAAGATTACGAATTCTGGATAAGCTGTTTAAATTCGTTCCAGTTTCATTTTCAAGTGTTATCTTTTCCCACCAATTAAGGTTAGTTTGTTCTCCTTTATTTTTATCATATTGTTTAATTATTTTAGTGTTTATCTCACGATTAGAAAAGAAGATCCCAAGCTCCCCCTTTTAGTTACCAAGTACAATAATTCTACTTTAAACCGTGATCAATTCGGATTGAATCGAGTACGAACAACACTTTCTTGAACACATAAAATTCGTGTATCAGCTAGTTTCTTCCCAAGTAATCAAACCTCTAGTTCGGGTTCTCTTCCGAGTAACACCGTTGCTAATCCAAGAGGGGAGATGAAAGAAATCACCACCCAAAGTGGCAAAGGTTTAAAGGAACCCGAGATTCCTACACCTACACCGGTGATTGTGACAAAGTAATACGAGTCCCCTTCTCTAATTCCTCCACCTTCTATTTCTAACCCTCCACCACCCAAGGATTTGAGTGAGAATTCCATTCCAAAGCCTTCATCTCAACTCGGATATACCTTATCCCTCAAAGTTGAGGAAAGAGAAGTTGAAGAACAAGGATGATATTCAAGTTTCAAACTTTCTTAAAATGTTTAAACAACTGAATTTCAACATCTCCTTTGCCGAGGCTCTCGCTCGCATACCGAAATATGCTAAAATGTTTAAAGATCTTCTCAGTGATAAGGAGAAACTCCTTGATATCGCTCAGACCCAACTTAATGATAATTTCTCCCTAGTGCTCTTAAGGAAAGTACCAACCAAACTTGGTGATCTGGGTTGTTTTCTCATTCCTTGCAACTTCCCCGGGGTAGAGAATTGTATGGCCCGAGCCGATCTAGGTGCTAGTATAAACTTAATGCCATTAAGTGTTTGGAAACAATTATCTCTACCCGAGCTAGTCCCCACACGAATGACCTTGGAATTAGCTAACCGTACAGTTGCTTATCCAGTGGGGATAGCCGAAGATGTCTTCGTCGGTGTCGAAAAATTCACCTTTCCGGCGGATTTTGTTGTCGTTGACTACGAGATTGACCCTCGTGTTCCATTAATCGTTGGACGTCCATTCTTGAGGACCGGACGCACTATCATTCATGTAGCCGCGAGTGAATTAATCATGAGAGTTGGTGACAATAAAATCGTCTTCAACATGGGTAAACTTTCTAAGCAACCTTATGAAAACGAGAGCGTTAATTTCATTGACGTTCTTGATGAGGCTTGTGAAGAGCATTTCAAAGACGCTTGTAAAAGTGGTTCTTCTTCCCTACCCATTGCTGAGACCGTTGCCTCTATTGCTCCGTCACTAACTCCATTTGGAGAAAGTGATTTCCTTTTAAAAGAATTTGAAGCAACTTTAGGGGATGTGGACTTACAATATGACGATTCTCCCACCGATTGGGAAGAAGACATTCGTACCATTGAGAAGCTTCTCAATGAGGACCATATTTCTCCACCTTATCCTAAGGATGTTACAATCAATGATCCGAATTTGACTAAACCTTCCATCGACAATCCTCCGGATTTAGAGCTTAAGGATTTACCGTCTCATCTCGAATACGTTTTCCTAGAAGACAATAAGAAGTTACCCGTCATAATTGCAAAGGACTTAAAAGAGGATGAAAAATCTCGACTTATCGATGTGCTCAAAAATCATAAGAAGGCAATTGCTTGGAAAATTTCTGACATCCGCGGAATTGATCCTAGTTTTTGTACTCGTAAAATTCTCATGGAAGATGACTTTAAACCCGCCATCCATAGACAAAAAAGGGTTAATCCGAAAAATCATGACGTCATTAAGAAAGAGGTTATCAAACTTCTAGATGTCGGAATAATTTACCCTATTTCGGATTCGCCAGGGTTAGTCCCGTCCATTGTGTGCCTAAGAAAGGCGGAATAACCGTTGTTCACAATGAAAACAACGAGTTGATTCCTACTTGACTTGTCACGGGTTGGCGAGTTTGCATACACTATCGCAAGCTCAATGATTCCACTCGCAAGGATCATTTCCCTCTCCCTTTCATGGATCAAATGCTCGAGCGTTTAGCGGGTAATGACTACTATTGCTTCTTAGACGGTTTCTCCTGGTATTTCAAATTCCCATCGACCCTAAAGGCCAAGAAAAAACCACATTCACTTGTCCTTATGGAACATTTGCTTACAAAATAATGCCTTTCGGCTTATGCAATGCTCCTAGGACTTTCTGAAGGTGTATGATGGCTATATTCCATGACATGGTTGAAGAAACAATAGAAGTCTTTATGGATGATTTCTCGGTCTATGGTGATTCTTTCTCTACTTGCCTTGCCAATTTAGAACGTATGCTCAAACGGTGTGAAGACACTCGTCTCGTTCTTAATTGGGAAAAATGCCATTTCATGGTAAAAGAAGGTATTGTTCTTGGTTATAAAATCTCCAAAGCCGGTCTTAAATTACCTCCTCCTTCAACCGTGAAGGGTGTGAGAAGTTTTCTAGGTCATGCGGGCTTCTATCATCATTTCGTTCAAGATTTTTAAAAGTTCGCTCGCCCGATGACCCACCTATTGGAAAAAGATACTCCTTTTATCTTTTCTAAAGAGTGTATTGAATATTTCAATCTTCTTAAGGTTAAATTAACTAAGGCACCGGTCTTGGTTACCCCTAATTGGGAGTTACCTTTTGAATTGATGTGTGATGCTAGCGATTTTGCTATTGGAGCGGTTTTGGGACAAAGAGTGAACAAACACTTCCAACCAATCCATTATGCTAGCAAGACAATGACGGGGGCTCAGTTGCATTATACCACTACTGAAAAAGAGCTTTTAGCTGTAGTGTATTCTTTTGAAAAATTTCGCCCCTATCTTGTCCTTTCCACCACCATTGTGTATACCGATCATTTCGCGTTGAAGTACTTGTTAACCAAACAAGATTCCAATCCAATACTTCTTCGTTGGGTTCTACTCCTTCAAGAATTAAAAATTGAAATTCGTGATAAAAAGGGAGCGGAAAACCTAGCCGCGGATCATCTTAGTAGACTCGAGTATCCTTATCAAGGGGAGCTCCTAAATCAAGAGATTAATGACTCTTTTCCCCTTGCAGCCTTGATGTCTATTAACTCCAATCTTGATGGTTTGCGGACATTGCAAACTATTTGGCGGGTGGAATTCTCATGGAAGGGTTAACGTCTAAACAAAAGAAAAAGTTCTTTAAAGACATTAAGCACTATTTTTGGGACGACCCTAACCTTTTCAAACAATGTGCGGATCTTGTCATTCGTCGGTGTGTTGATGGGCCAACACCTTTATTAATCCTAGAAGCTTGCCATAAAGGACCCACTTGTGGTCACTTTGGTCCCAATTACACCGCGAAGAAAGTTTTCGACTCTGGATTTTTTTGGCCCACCATTTGTCATGACGCTCATGAAATGGTTAAACGTTGTGATGCTTGCCAAAGACAAGGCAAGATAACACATAAAAATGAGATGCCTCAAAATTTCATCCAAGAATGTGAAATCTTTGACGTATGGGGTATCAACTTTATGGGGCCATTTCCATCATCCAAAGGGAACAAGTACATCCTCGTAGCCGTTGACTACATATCTAAATGGGTTGAAGCAAAGGCTTTACCTACGAACGATGCGAGTGTGGTTGTGAACTTTCTGAAGCAAATTTTTGCTCGTTTCGGTGTTCCTCGTGCTATCATCAGTGACCGCGAGACTCATTTTTGAAATAATCAATTTGCTCGAGTCATGGCTAAGTATGGTGTCAATCACCGTCTTTCCACCGCTTATCATCCCCAAACAAATGGTCAAGCCGAGATTTCTAATCGTGGACTGAATAGAATT
This sequence comes from Glebionis coronaria, assembly GCA_025667525.1. Classification (NCBI taxonomy): domain Eukaryota; kingdom Viridiplantae; phylum Streptophyta; class Magnoliopsida; order Asterales; family Asteraceae; genus Glebionis; species Glebionis coronaria. The sequence continues at coordinate 290,635,085 of CM046877.1, read as the reverse complement.
TTAGAGTGCACTATGGGAGAGCATCATGCCTCGTGGGCCGATAAGTTAGATAATGCTTTGTGGGCTTTCCGTACCGCATATAAGACACCTATTGGTTGCACTCCATATCATCTTGTGTACGGGAAGGCATGCCACCTCCCTACTGAGTTGGAGCATAAGGCGTATTGGGCCTTGAAGTAGGGTAATTTTGATATCAACAAAGCCGGTGATCTTCGGAAGATTCAACTCAACGAGCTTAATGAACTAAGGAATGGAGATTATGAAAATTCATTGATCTACAAGGAGAAAACCAAGCTCGTTCATGATTCTAGGATTAAGAACCGAGAGTTTCACGTAGGTGATCAAGTTTTACTTTTTAACTCTCGGTTGAAGATCTTTTCGGGAAAGCTTAAGAGCCGTTGGTCTGGTCCATTCACCTTCGCCAAAGTTTTCCCCTGTGGCACTATTGAGCTTTCGCAACCAAATGGGCCTAATTTTAAAGTGAATGGCCAACGTGTGAAGTTGTACTTTGGTGAGGACATCTCTCATGAGATGATTCCATCCCTCACCATGTTTCCCTTGAATTAGTTTTGGGTCGAGTCAGGCTCGTGACTCGGTTAACAAAAACAAGCGCTTCTCGGGAGGCAACCCGTTGATCTATCCTTTATCCATTTTGATAATAAGTGTAGGGGGGGCCCTTTAGTATTTGTTGTCTTGTTTCTTATGATGTGCATGGATTAAAGCTTCAAATAGCACTTTTGCTGATATTTGACGACCCGTGATCCCGTGTACCCGTCTTCCCGGTTCTATCCTAAACTGTCGTGATTCAATATTTCATATCTTATATGTTGACATTGAAATCACTATAGTTGTCTTTTCCTTCGCAAAATTTAAACAACGTGCACCATGTCCTAAGTGTAGGGGAGTTTACTCCCACATGCTTAAACATTGAGGACAATATTTATATCAAGTGTAGGGGGACTTCTATCGAGGTAAGTGGGCTTTTCCATTAATTTGTCCTTATTTTAACCGGAAAATATAATTTTTCGACATTTTTCAAAATTTTTAATCCATTTTGGTCTAGTAGTATAGTAGTATTTTCCTTTGTTATCGTTATTTACTTTCTTTGCTAGAATAAATTTTTAATAAAGTGGTTTTAATTTTTCAACGTCATGAATCTTTTGACTCAACCCGAGTTTACTTATCCAAGTTTACTATAGCTAGTATCCTTAACGTGTTTAAGTCAAGTTTTGCTAGGCTTTTATATAGGGAACTTTAAAACGTGAAAGTCTTAACTCTTACAGGTTAAGAACAAGAACTTTTCGCAAGTTCCTATAATTGATCCTAGAAATTCGTTTATCAAGGGAACTTTAAAATGCAAATTCTAAACTTGAAAAAGTCTAAGAAGATGCAAGATCCTATAGATGACTTGAAAACCCAAAACTTTGATTCAATTGGCTAAGCATTCACGAGTCTCATTCCTTGAGATTTTAAATTATGGAGAACGAGAGATGATAGAGTCAATTATAATTTTGGTATTCTTTCATGAATTTATGTGAGTTAATTATGAGCTTTTTCTCCCATCGCTTGCTAATAAATTTAATTGCAATAAATAAGGTTGTACGATTTGAAAAGTTACTTAGCTTCTAGCCCAAGATCATTTAAAATTTGCTCGGTATTAATTAGAGTTCATAGCCAAGGCATAACTTATTGAAGCGGGATGCGAAGATTGGCGAGTCCGAAAAGGCCCTAACAAGGCATGAGGGCTACATTTTGTTGCTAAAGATCCAAAAGTGATGTGAAGAATCATTTATCAAAAATCAATATGAAGGATCGAGACACATGACGAAAAGCAAAAACTCCCCTAAAGATCATGGAGAAGTCTATCACAAAAGACCCTAGCAAGGTATGAGGATAAATAGATCCAAGTCCTAAAAGGAGGCGGATCGTTGTATATCAAAATCCAAAATAAAGATTGGAGAAAAATGAAGAAGTCGTGGTCCAAGTATGAAGAATCTCTCAAAAACTTCAAGTGAATAAATTCCTATTATGAAGAGAAGACCATAATTTCAAGAACGTCTCTCAAGATTCAAAGTATGAAGTCGCTGCCAAATATCGGTCCGAGAAAGGTCTCAAATCGTGAAGCGAGATATGCCAAGATATGAACTTTAAGAGGTCCCGAGAAGGAGTTTTAAAAGATTTTGTCCTTTAGCTAACTATTGATTAAATCGTCCGACTTTATTTTTATCCTAAATTAACTATCAAAATAAGTAAAATAATGCATCCTCGTGATCATTCAAGACAATCATAAAATATAAGAGATACACCTAGGAATAAGGAAGTCTAAGTAAATAGTTGGACCACATGAGTTCGTGTTAGTTTACTAACTTATAATAACAATGATCTCGTTTATAAGCTTGGTGTGGGGAACGTGAAACTTGAGGGTGATAAACATTCATGACGTGCCAAAGCCCGAATGTAAGTCTTTGATTTCTTTACTTATTTTGTATATATTTCTATTTTTTTAGTATCCTTAGTGTTCAGTATTTAATAAAGGCCAAGGTGGGTTAATTATGATGGAAAATGTAAAACGTTCTTTGAAATTAATGCATTGCATGAGGGCATTGCAATGGTCAAGTGTAGGAGATTTAATAACTGTGAAAACACTTATCCTTTTACCACATATTTCCAATAATAACAAGACCAAAACGTATATTTTAGGTCGTAAAAGTCGGAATTATGCGTGGTTTGTGTTTTTATTGTGTTTCAGGATAAAAATATGAAAAAGGAAGAAAACACTGGCTATCACGGGCTTTTATCGAAGAAAAAGACAAAAGACGAAGTCAAAAGGTCAAAAGTGCAAGAAGAACGGAAGTCAAAGGCCTATTTTGAAGATTTATCGAAGAAAAAGTCTAAAGACGGAAGTTTAACAAATTCGAAGAACCAAGTCTATTAAAGGAAGAAAAATAGAAGACGAGTTCAAGTTATCATTCGACTAATCCCAAGCCTAAGTCGAGAAAGCCGAGAAGAAAAGAGAAGAAACACGCACTTTCCACCTCCCCTATATATAGTCTTCTAATGTGTCATTAGAAGAGTTAGTTAATTAGTTAATTTTTAGTCTTTAATTTTCTAGTTTTATTTTTAAGAGTGTTTTATTTTTCTTCTCTCTAGTTTTATTTCAAGCTTATCAAACCTTCAACTTAATCTTGTAATATTTGATCTTAATCTTCAATTTAGTCAAGTTTATTTCATATCTCTCATTCTACCTTTCTTAATAATATATTATTTTGCTTAATTAATCATGTAGTTGGTTTAATTTTGTTGATGATGTGATTGTTTTGTTTATTTGATTGTGCTTATTGAGTTGGTGTGTTTAGAGTTTTTAGATTATTATGCTTATTGCTTAATTTTTATGTTTTGTTAGTTTTTAAATAAGTTTATTTTGATAGTTTAATATTTTTTATAAAACGTTGATTTTAAATTTTTGCTTATTTAGTTTTTTTAAAAGTTTTTAAATTGTGTCTTATTAGCTTTTTCTAAAAATTGATTTGGTAAAAGTTTTGGTACGTGCTTATTTAGTTTTGCTTATTGTGGTGTTAATCTAGGTTTTCAAAACCCTAATATCTCGAACTACATGCAAAATTACTTATATCCCGAATTAGATCAAACTTCATTATTCAGACTTACTTCATTTTCAGTCCAAATCCACACTTTATTTCCCGAGTTACATGCAGCATTCATATTCCGAAGTAAGTGAGAATTTTCACATTCCGAATTACAAGCAAATCCAAGATTCCAAATTAACTACGGCACCAGCATTCCAAATTACTTCAACATTCTGCATTCCGAATTAGTTTTAGAATCGAGGTATTTCGGATTACGTGAAGTTTCACTTCCTGAACTAGGTGAGTAATTGTTGATTCCGGATTAGGTCAGAGAGTTGCATTCCGAGTTAGGTGTTGGATTGTCATTCCGAATTGCATTGAAGATTTGCTTATCCCGAACTACATCAGATTCCGAATTAGTTATCGGATCATGTTTTCTGAATAGAGTACACGACTCGAGGATTCCGAATTGCATTGATGATGGGTATTCCGAGTTAGGTTGTTCACAAGTACTCCGAGTTAGGTTGTTCACAAGTATTCTGAATTAGGTTGGTTTATGATTCTGAACTAGGTGCTGGGTTTATATTCCGAGTTAGGTTGTTCACAAGTATTGAAAACGTCGCATCATCACAATCCTTTTTTTGATCAGCATCATGCTAGTCTTCATCGATCATTACTTTTTCCTCATTATCGTTGGACCAATCTATCATAAATCCTTAACCAATTACAAGCAGCACTTCAATAAACACAAAGGACCACAAAATATCTCTCTTAAAACAAACCCTGTTGGGTCCAATTATTAAGTTGATAAGTCAAAACACAACAAAATAAGAAGACAAGGGCTAAAAAGTACAAGTTGCAAAAGAACAAGCCGTTGGAGTCTTTTTATTACTTTAGCTTTCTTTGTAAGCTATGTTTTCTAGTATATAAAGAAAACATAGGACGTAGGTTTTAATCATATTATATTCACAATGTAAACCTAAAGTGTGTGTCGCACTAGACGTGGGATTCAATGTATACACGTCTAGTGGATGTTTGTTATTAATATAATGAACATCCCCATTTGTTTTAATTCGTGTTCTTTTGTGCCCAAACACCTTGTCATGATCATTGTTCTTTTCCGCTATGTTATCATATGAATGATGATCAACCCTAGATATATGGTTCATAACCATTGAGCCCAACGATCATAGGACTCATCAATTGGTATCAGAGCCTAAGGCTCTAGATATCTAGGTACGACGAGGTGTTCGTGTATGGTGAAGAGAAGAAAAATTCGTATTGAATTTTTCTGGACGTTTTTGTGTGCGCAGCAGTATTCAGAAGGTCATAACTTTTGATCTAACCGTTGGATCGTCACGAAATTTTAGATGTGTGTTCTACATACATAGATCTAAACATCCACCGGAGGGATTGTCGAGTTTTATCCTCAGGCAAAAGTTATTAAGCGTCAAAGTTGGCAGCAGAGGTGATTTTCAGATTTCCTGTTTTACATAGAATCATGATTTAGGGTTTTTCTACAAACCCTAGATCGTATTTACACAGGAATGAAGATATGCTCTTGTTCATTATTATCAAGTATACTAGCTTTGGTGAGTGATTTTCTAAAAATCATGATGAACCCTAGTTTCTTGTTCATGTCTGTTGTAATTTTTCGTTTAGGGTTTACTTGATAAACCCTAGATCCATGAGGTTTAGCAGCAGATTATGATGATGACAAGCAGCAGAAGATACATGGTAGCAGCAGATTATGTTTGATATTTATCAAGAAGGTGATTCTTGGATATATATTTGTTTCTGCCAAAACCCTAAATCTGGTGCAATCGTGATGTTACTGTATGTCGAGCATTCACATGGCCAAACCCTAATGTGTTATTCAAAAACTTTAATCCACTACATGCTTGTCTACTGTATTACGGTAAGTCCTTTGTTTTCATTGGTGGATTTACATGCGTTCACACGGCCATAGAATGCATTCACACGATTGCTAGATGCTTATTGGTTGAAGAGAGTTGCATTCACACGGTTAAATTCTAGTATTTGAAGCTCGGATACTCTACATGCTAGTGTATGTATTACCGTGAGCCTTCAGTCTTGATTGGTTATTTACAAAGTGTGTTCACACGGTTAGATAACTTGTGATTGGATGACAAAGTTTTGTGAGAGCTTCTATGTTTTTCTTTTAACTGACGTAAGTTTGAAGTCAAATCAGTGGTAGGATGCAACGTTGACAAAAGCAAAGTTTAACGCTGATAGATTTCAACGCTGATGTTAGCAAATTAAACGCTGACAAGGTTTAACATAGACGCTGACAGGATTTTAGGTTGGCACTGACGTGTGTAATTCAGACGCTGACAGGAAGGGTTTCGACGCTGACAGGAATAAGTCAACGCTGATAGGTTGACAGTGTCATCCGATATATGAGCTTCAACGCTGATACGTATTGTCAGATATCGGACAATACATCTGACCAAGATATTGGACAGAAGAGATATTGGACAACACATGGATAGCTGTTGTTTGAGAAAACTAGTACGTTTTAAGCACACAAAAAGAAGGGAAAGACACACAAAGGTACATGGAATCTCCGTTTTAATATAGAATATCAAGTTGATATTTATGGCTCGGATATTTTTAAACGGATTAATGATTTTAAAGTAAGTTAGCAACAATTTGTGAGGTACTTTATTGGATTTGATTATGTAATCGGGGTAGCCTTGTAAAAGAGTTATCCGTCTTGAGCTTTTACATATGATATGAAGAATAAGTTTTGTCATGAAGAAGTGTTAGCTTAAGGGGAAGAATTCTTATGGAAAGTTTGATGATTGAAGAAGATTTTCGCGAGTTTGTGTTCTATCATATCTTAAAGTCATGCACTTCCAGCCACTGACTTTAAAGGTAACTTGTTCGTGCTTACATAGTTGGTGACGAAGACTTGTCATAAACACTTGAAGGAGTTACATTATCGTGCTCAGTGTCTCACAAAGGATGAGAATATTGACAAGGGATCGAGGTCTACTTATATTTTTCTTCAGGTATAAGTTCTTCATCACATGGATAAACAAGACATGGAACATAGGTTTGTGGTATTCTACTTCTGCATCAAGACTACTTTATTTATTTTTCTTCAGGATCATTACATAGAGCTACTTTTGGAGAATCTACAAGATTGCATACTTTCACATATTCCCTATTGATGTGTCAAAAAGGGGAAGAATATGTGCTATACTTAAGGGGAAGCGTCTTGGAGATCATGTACTAAATACAAAGGATTCATGCTTAAGAAGAGTGTTTTGACATCATCAACTAGGGGAAGATTGTTGGGTCCAATTATTAAGTTGATAAGTCAAAACACAACAAAATAAGAAGACAAGGGCTAAAAAGTACAAGTTGCAAAAGAACAAGCCGTTGGAGTCTTTTTATTACTTTAGCTTTCTTTGTAAGCTATGTTTTCTAGTATATAAAGAAAACATAGGACGTAGGTTTTAATCATATTATATTCACAATGTAAACCTAAAGTGTGTGTCGCACTAGACGTGGGATTCAATGTATACACGTCTAGTGGATGTTTGTTATTAATATAATGAACATCCCCATTTGTTTTAATTCGTGTTCTTTTGTGCCCAAACACCTTGTCATGATCATTGTTCTTTTCCGCTATGTTATCATATGAATGATGATCAACCCTAGATATATGGTTCATAACCATTGAGCCCAACGATCATAGGACTCATCAAACCCTTGGCTACGTTCTTTTCTTTTGTACTGCTTCCATTATTTCTTGAATCTACCACACAATTATAAATCTCATAAATGTCCAACAGTGCCCATGTCCTTGTACTTTTTGTTTTTCTCACATGCGAACTATGATCACATAAACAGAACATATATCTAGGGTTTCAAACACAAACCCTAAAAATTAAATCACAACTCCCTTAGAACATCTTCACAAAAACAAAATTAATTCATTATCCAGGGTTTACAACGAACACAAACCCTAGATAACAAAAACACGAACACAAAGACTAGTACTTCCTTTTCTGCAGCCAACTTTGACGCACCATATCTTTTTCATGAACACTCAAATCGAAAATCTCTTTAGTTAGATCCTAGACATATGTGCCGAGAACCTACAATTCAAATTTCATGACGATCCAACGGTTAACGAAGGATTTATAGTTGTTTCAAAATGGATGTACAGAAACATCCGAACCTAGAAACCCTAAATGGATTTTTAGGTTTGTTCTCCATTCTTCGATCGTAAAACACCTTGAATCCTATATATCACAAGCCACCGGCTCTGATACTAATTGTGGAGTCTATGGATCGTTAGACACAATGATTAAAAACCATTCATCTAGGATGATCATCGTTCATATGAGATTAGTTATTGCAGAATAGAATAATAATCATACCAAGGTGCTTGAACAAGACAAATTCTCCCAATGGTTACTTGCATTAAACATTAATAAATAACCTCTAGACATGTATACATTAAATCCCACACATAGACATACAAAAGACACTTTAAGTTTACATTATAAATGACCGATATGAAAAACCTACGTCGAGTGTATTCTTCATATATTAGAATACCCAGGCTTTACAAATGAAACTAGATATTGACTACATCTTTAAAAAATATAATATATATTGTGAGACTCAATCTTCATATTTTGTCCATCGGCTTGAATATATCATCATTGGCATATTTAGTCCTTGTCTTTTGTGTTTTGACTTATCAACTCATAATTTCGACCCAACAGTTATAACATATGAGTTTAGCAGGTTTAGTTGGGTATTTTTTATGGCACATAAAAATTAGACAAATGGTTTACTTAAAGATTTTGAAGCTAATCTGAGTTCAGTTACACAAGAAGATGATGCAGCTATCTCTGATTCAGAGGAAGATGTTGATAAAAGTGTCTTTATAGCTGTTTTATCTCATACTGCACCTACAATGTCTAGCCCAAGTCAGAAGAAGGCAATGAAGCCAGTAGATGCTCAAGCCTCACAAGAAGAATTACAAAGGCTTATTGATCAAGAGAAGAACCAGGCTCAGCAGTACATACTACTACTAACTATACCTTTGTCTCAAGTACCGCTGAGCATAGTTTGATACCAGTAAAAGATGTCTTTGATTGTTTCTCTTTCTTGAAAGATAAAGACATTCCTGCAAGTACTGTTGAAGATCTGTTGAAAGATGTCTTTGATCATTTTCAGTCCTTAGATAATAAAGACATCCATGCAAGTCCAAATGAGGGTATTTTCTCAAATTCTTCCTATGATGAGGAGGGTGAAGTGGCCGACTTTAATAATATGGAACCTTTTGATCCCAAACATAGGTCTATTTATCTTTTGTATTATCGAGATAAATCAAGAGTAATACGTAGAGAAACTTTGTGGAACCAATAACCTAAGTTTTATGCGGGATCTAACACTTAGAACAAAGAACAAAGCAGACAAACGATTAACAAACTTTTAATTGATTAGTAAAACAGAGTGAACAATGTATGCAAGCATTATTCGACATCTAACATTAAGGCCTCCTTTTATAGATTAAGGAGCCTTGTACTGTTGATCCCAAACTTAGATAGATTAGCTTTTGTATTATCGAGATAAATCAAAAGTAATACATAGAGAAACTTTGTATTATCAATAATCTAAGTGCTATGCGGAATTAAAACTTAGAATAAAGAACATAATAACAAAGTATGTAAACCAAACTTTCAAATTCTATTGATAATAATGACGGTGAAAAAAGTGATGAAAGTATATGAAACATAAACCTAAAGGCCTCCTTATATAAGCATAAGGAGCCTTGTATACAAAGTTATCTTGTCAACTATTCTAGGAAGATATACTAAGATAAACATTGAAAATACAATATTCATGCATATCCACCTAATATAACAAAACGTGTTGACTTGTAATCTTGACAGCGACTTGATAAATCTTGTCTGGGCCTATTCGGTCAGCGGCTTGATAACACATTTTCATCGGCTAGATATCATTTGTCAGCGGCTAGTAGACTTAACTAATTTTATTCCAAACAATCCTCCCCTAAACTTGATATTACCCATAATCATCAAGTTTCTGAATAAAACAAAACATAGAGAGGATTGTTACAAATAAATCCTATTCTGATAACTAAGAAATGATAAATTTCATCAAGTCAACTTCTATTCCACTTGTGTAGTCCACTTTAAGTTTGGTGCTCATCATCTTCTTCAAAACATCTTGGGACCAAGGATACTTCCTATCAAACAGCAACAATTCTGAAAAATTTATTGTGTAGAGATTAAATATACCAACAACCGAATACAAACGCCACTCCAAAGTGCTTAGATCACCCAAATCCAGCCATACTGGATCTGCTTCATCATGGTCAAACATTCTCTTGAATGTTTTCCATATCTTTATTCCATTTTCAGAAGTAGGTGCTTCAACCACATACTTCTCCTTCAACAGACTCCAAAGAGTCTCCAAATCTTCTCTATCAATACTGCCAAACAGGGACATAAAATATGTGAACATATGAACTTTGTCCTCATACCTTGTGATCACCCATAAACCTATTGTTGGATCTTCTCCAGATTTAACAATAGGATTCTTGAAGTCAAGTGAAATCACAGCACCAAGATCACCAACTTACAAATGAGAAAGTTCCATACTTTTCTTCAAAGGACCCTCATTGTATTTTGGGTCCAATGGGCTAAACTCAGGGAACTGAAACTTTCCTTTCTTCTTCAAATGCCTAGGAGCAATAGATGCTTTCTTCATCGTCAACTCCTCTTTAATTTCTTCCTGTCTCTCAGCAGAAAGCAACTTGTATGTATTAGCTTCATAAACATAATCCCAAATTGGATAAGCTAGATACGCTAACTTCTCAAATGATAACTTCCTATGTTTTGTGTATGTCCATCCAGTCTGGTGACGTCTTAGAAGCATATAGTATAATTCCCTCCTTGCAGTCTTGTTCTCACATAAAACTTTGTTTGCCTTATTCTACAAAATGGTTCTGTAATCCCTTTGAACTCTCATCATAATCTCCATCCCCTAAATCTTGCTAGTCAAAGGAACATCAAAATTTTCTAGAAACTCCCTCTCATACCTAAAATAAATATTGCAAATTGAAGGTATTTCAAAATCAAATTTCATCTTAAGCTACTTAAGCCTCTCCAAAGATGCTTTACCTTCTCCATACTCTAATTTTTCTGGTTCTTCTTCCATATTAGCATTAGAACCATAATCACTACTTTCATCCTAATCACTCTCACTCTCGCCAACCCTTCTCAAACTCTCAAATTCTAAGCTAATCTGAGCTTTAATATCCCCTTTTTCAATCCCTTTCTTCTTTCCTATTCACCCAATTGTTGGGCCAACATAGCATCATACTTGACCTATGCATCATTCTTGGGGCTTCTACCTTTAACAATTTGCCTTTTCTTTTATCCATTGGATCTATAGTTGGTAAAGTAGATAGGGATACCGGTGTAGAAACATCTTTAATTACCAAAGATGGTTGGGATACATCTCTTGATTTATCAGCGGCTGCTAATGAAGTGTCTGTGGCTACATTGGCTTTGTCAGCGGCTGACCCAGTTTCCTGTTATTTCATCAATTCTACAAAAGAAAGTTGTGTAGGTGTCACCAGAGACACCTTAGATGAATCAAATCTTCCCTGATCTTGATTCTTCTTTCCTCTTAAAGCAGCAGCTATCTCATTTTCTCCAAATGACCCTTCTTTTGAACTTCTATCACTGGCAATAAAGGGTTTAGTTGGTTGTTCTTCCTACCCTTTGGAAGAATCCTCTATCACAAACCTTCTTCTAGACTCCAATACAACAATCCTCTCCCTCAACGTATTGAGTTCAAGGTCTTAAGCAATCAATCTCAGTACAAAATCTACATTTTGCTTTTGCAAGCTCATGTAGAGTACCGTCAATTCCAAGTTAGTTAAAGGTTACATACTGACCTCATCCACATGAGGGAAGTTAATCCCAAAGTTGAAATCATGGGGCATGGTGTTGGACTTAGCTACAGTGGACCTGGCTTAACCTGTAATAGGGTCAATAGGTCCAGCCACCCCCATATCACCAACCAGACTTGTGGTAGTGGTTCTCTCCACTAAATGGCTAGGAACACCAAGGGAGAACACCCCAGTGGTCCTTTGTCTTTTGGCTGAGTGCAAGTGTTGAGGTGGTGAGTCTGAAGAGGTGTTTGGGTCTATATAGGAAGTGTCAGGGGCTAGGACTGAAGTGTCAGCGGCTAACATAGAAATGTCAGCAGCTGCAGGTTTGGGTTTAATATGTGGTTGTAGATGTGGTGATGGTGGTGGTTTTTCATGAGTTGGTTGATAGGTGTGTAAACACCCATCCTTTTACCACTTAATTCTGGCTAAAACGAGACCAAAACGCGTATTTAATATCATTTGTTTGGAATTATGCGTGGTTTTTGTGTTTATTGTGTTCTCAGAGCCAACCGGATGAATATTGAAGAAAACATGGGATTGCACGGGGTTTATCGAAGAAAAAGACTCAAGACAGAGTTTATTGTCCAAGAGATGCAAAAGATTTGAAGTCACTGGGCCTATTTGACGATCTATCGAAGAAAAGGACCAAAGATGGAAGATTTACATAAGTCGAAGAAACTCAAGTCTATTAAACGAATAAATTAAAAGACGAGTTGAATTTAATCGACGACAAATCCCGAATCAGAATCGAAAACGTCAACTTTTCTGAAAAGACGAGAAGACAAGAAGAACGGGAGAAAGCCCACTCACCAACCAAAGGGGACACCTATATAAAGGGTTCCCCTCACACTTTTCATCGTTTTTTTTTCATTCCCTTCTTTTTCTCTTTTGTTGTTCGTAGTCATCACCAACACCACTAGGGTGTTTGGTGATTTTGATTATTGTTCTTCCAAATCTTGAAGTTTAATCTTGTCTTTTATTTTGTTCAACATTAATCATCAATACAAGTTCTTATTTAATCTTTTCATTACTCTTGTTCATCATCATCTTTTATTTCAAGTTCTTAAGTCCTTATTTGGTTGAGTTTTGATTTTAAAAAGTTGTTGAAATTGTGTTTTTACTGTTGGGATTTGTTGCTTATGGTTATTAAATGATTATTGGTTAATTTGGTAAAACCTTTTTGCTTATTTAGCTTGATTTTGGATTAAAACGTATCTCCCTGTTTTTCTGTAAGGTTACTGTTCTTGAGTATTCCCAGGTTCCGGATGAACACAAACTTCCGAATGAACCAAAAGTTCCGGATGAGCAAATAGTTCCGGATGAACACAAACTTCCGAATGAGTACAAAGTTCCGGATGAACACAAACTTCCGAATGAGTTTTCTTTTAAAAAGTTCCGAATCAATTCTCAAAAGTTCCGAATCAGTTGATAGTTCCGAATAAACTTCCGACTCAAAGTTCCGGATAAACTTCCGGATAAACTTCCGGATCAATCTTCCGAATCAATCTTCCTAGTGAACTTCCGAACGAAAAGTTCTGGGTTAACTTCCGAACTAACTTCCGAATCAAAGTTCCGCATGAAGGTTCCGAGTAAGTTCCGAGTGAAGGTTCCGGATCAACTTCCGAGTGAAGGTTCCGAATCAAGTTCCGAATCAAGGTCAACTTACGAATCAATTTTCTTTTGAGCATTTTTTTAATCTTACTTACTGTTTCTTCATTTCATATTTAAATTTTAATTTTAATTCAAGTTTTATCATTTGTTATAAATTTAATTGCTTTTAGATTTAAGTTTACATTTTAATGTATTTAAACCTTTAGTAGAATAGAAAACCACTCCCGTTTTTAGTAACCAAGAACAATCATTCCACTTAGAACCGAGATCAATTCAAGAGGATACCGAGAGAATTTAGAGAACCCATTGAAAAAGTCTTGTATCAAATGGCGCCGCTGCCGGCTCTTCTCGTTAAGATCAAAAGTTTTTTGTGAGAACTTGGATTTTGGGATCCGTTCCCCGTGAACGTTAATTTTTCATAAAAACTTTCAAAAAAACACAAAAAAATATAAAATTTTCAAAAATCCTAAAAATTAAAAAACATAAAAACCAAAAATATTTTTGCTTTGTTTTTGTCTTGTTAGTTCTTTTGCAGGTGTCTGCGCACTCGATCAACGTCTTACCAAGAGCCCGAGCCTCTCGATAACTCAGACATGGCCGGTGTACAAAACAACAACAACATACCACCTCAAAACAATAATAATAACAACAACAACCCACCTTTCAACAACATGAATAATAACAACAACAATGAGCCTCTACCGGATAATCGCCCGATGATTGAACTGCTGCAAGCTCATGTAGATGGCAACACTGATCCAATTGTTATACCAGCGATTGCAGCCAACAATTTTGAGAGAGCATCGTGCCTCATGGGCTGATAAACTTGATGATGCTTTGTGGGCTTTTCGTACTGCATAAAAGACTCCGATTGGTTGTACACCATATCGTCTCGTGTACGGGAAAGCGTGCCACCTCCCCATTGAGTTGGAGCACAAGGCTTACTGGGCCTTGAAGTGGGCTAATTTTGATATCAACAAAGCCGGTGACCTACGCAAGATCCAACTCAATGAGCTGAATGAACTCCGTAATGAGGCTTATGAAAATTCTTTGATCTATAAGGAAAGAACTAAGCTCATTCACGACTCCAAGATCAAAAACCGAGAGTTCCAAGTTGGAGACAAAGTTTTGCTCTTTAACTCTCGGTTGAAAATCTTTTCGGGCAAGCTGAAATCTCGTTGGTCCGGCCCATTCACCATTGCCCAAATTTTTCCATATGGTACTCTCGAGCTCGCTCAACCTAATGGACCTAGTTTTAAGGTGAATGGCCAACGAGTGAAGTTGTACTTTGGTGAGGACACCTCTCAGGAGATGATTCCATCCCTCACCACGTTCCCCATGAACTAATTTTGGGTCGAGTCAGGCTCGTGACTCGGTTATCAAAAACAAGCTCTCCTCGGGAGGCAGCCCGAGTATCTATCCTTTTCCGTTTAACCTCCTAAGTGTAGGGGGACCTCTATAGGTGTTTGTATTTGTGTGGTGATGTGATTACAGGGATAAGTGCACTCTTGGAACCTTTGAAGAACCGTGCTCCCGCGTTATCCGAAATCCGGTTCTGTCTCTCAACTATCGTGATTCAATTTTTTTCATACTCACATTTGAAATTGATCACGTTAGTCGTCTCTTCCTTAACTTGAGTTAACCAACGTGCACAATGTCATAAGTGTAGGGGAGACTTTTCCCACATGCTTAAACATTGAGGACAATGTTTATCTTAAGTGTAGGGGGGACTTCTATCGAAGTTTTAAGTGGACTTTTCCATGAAAATGCCTTCATTTAACCGGAAAATCATCTTTTTCAACATTTTTCAAATTTTTTAATTAACTTTGGCCATTTAGTCGTAATTTTTAAATTTTTATCGTTGCTTTCATATGTATATATCCCGCAATAAAGTCAAAAATATTAATAAAGTGGTGTAGCTAGTTTAGAAGTCTTTGACATATTAGGCCCGTTGCGTTTATTTTGACTCAACCCGAATAGAATTATCCAAGTTTATTCTAGCTAGTATCCTTAACCATGTAGACCTTAATTGGTTTATTAGGCTAAGTATCCACGAGTCTCATTACTTGAGATTTTAAATTGTGGAGGACGAGAAATGATAGAGTCAATTATAAGTCGGTATTCTTGCACAAGCTTACTTGGTGTAATTATTTGCCTATTCTCCCATCACTTGCTAATAATTTATCTGCAATAAGTAAGGTCGTACGATTTGAAAGGTTACTTAGCTTCTAGCCCAAGATCGTTTAAAAGTTGCTCGGTAATGATAAGAGTTCATAGCCAAGGCATAACTTATGAAGCGGGGCGCGAAGATTGGCGAGTCCGAAAAGGCCCTAACAAGGCATGAGGATTCCATTTTATTGCTAAAGATCCAAGGTGATGTGAAAAGCATTATTCCCAAAGTCAATATGAAGGATCAAGACTCACGACGAAAAGCAATCAACTCCCATAAAGATGATGGAGAAGTCTATCCGAAAAGACCCTAACAAGGTATGAGGATAAATAGATCCAAGTCCGAAAAGGAGGCGGATCGTTGTATCTCAAAATCCCAAATAGAGATTGAAGAAATAATCATGAAGTCGTGGTCAACAAAGTTGGAGTACCCCTCAAAAGTCTCCAAGTGAAGAAACTCTATGAACGATGAGAAGACCATTATCTCAAGCACGTCTCTCAAGATATGAAGTATGAAGTACATGCCAAATATCGGCCCGAGAAAGGTCTCAAATCGTGAACCGAGTTATGCCAAGATATGAACTTTTTGATATCCCGAGAAGCAGTTTTAAGAGATTTTGTCCTTTAGCTAACTATTGATCAAATCGTCCTACTTTGCTTTCAGTCTAAATAAACTATCGAAATAAGTCCAAAAATGCATCTTCATGATCATTCTAAAACAAAAATAAAATATAAGAGATACACCTAGGAATAAGGGAGTTTAAGCATATATTTAAGCCATGTGTGTAAGTGTTTCATTTACTAACTTATAATAACAATGATCTCGTTTTTAAGCTTAGTTTGGGGAACGTGAAACTTGAGGGTTATAAATCTTCGCAGCACCAAAGCCCTAATGTAAGTCATTGGTTTCTTTGCAAGTTATTTCCATCCTTTTGTTTACTTTAAAGTTTTAATTTCTCTTAGTATTTTAATTTTTGTTTAGTAGTATTTTAATAAGGCCAAGGTTGATTGATTATGAGAAAAGTGTAAATTTGCTTTATCACTAAGCATTGCATGAGGGCATGGCAATGGTTAAGTGTAGGGGATTTGATAGGTGTGTAAACACCCATCCTTTTACCACTTAATTCTGGCTAAAACGTGACCAAAACGCGTATTTAATATCATTTGTTTGGAATTATGCGTGGTTTTTGTGTTTATTGTGTTTTCAGAGCCAACCGGATGAATATTGAAGAAAACATGGGATTGCACGGGGTATCGAAGAAAAAGACTCAAGACAGAGTTTATTGTCCAAGAGATGCAAAAGATTTGAAGTCACTGGGCCTATTTGACGATCTATCGAAGAAAAGGACCAAAGATGGAAGATTTACATAAGTCGAAGAAACTCAAGTCTATTAAACGAAGAAATTAAAAGACGAGTTGAATTTAATCGACGACAAATCCCGAATCAGAATCGAAAACGTCAACTTTTCTGAAAAGACGAGAAGACAAGAAGAACGGGAGAAAGCCCACTCACCAACCAAAGGGGACACCTATATAAAGGGTTCCCCTCACACTTTTCATCGTTTTTTTTCATTCCCTTCTTTTTCTCTTTTCTTGTTCGTAGTCATCACCAACACCACTAGGGTGTTTGGTGATTTTGATTATTGTTCTTCCAAATCTTGAAGTTTAATCTTGTCTTTTATTTTGTTCAACATTAATCATCAATACAAGTTCTTATTTAATCTTTTCATTACTCTTGTTCATCATCATCTTTTATTTCAAGTTCTTAAGTCCTTATTTGGTTGAGTTTTGATTTTAAAAAGTTGTTGAAATTGTGTTTTTACTGTTGGGATTTGTTGCTTATGGTTATTAAATGATTATTGGTTAATTTGGTAAAACCTTTTTGCTTATTTAGGTTGATTTTGGATTAAAACGTATCTCCCTGTTTTTCTATAAGGTTACTGTTCTTGAGTATTCCCAGGTTCCGGATGAACACAAACTTCCGAATGAACCAAAAGTTCCGGATGAGCAAATAGTTCCGGATGAACACAAACTTCCGAATGAGTACAAAGTTCCGGATGAACACAAACTTCCGAATGAGTTTCAAAGGTTCCGAATGAGTTTTCTTTTAAAAAGTTCCGAATCAATTCTCAAAAGTTCCGAATCAGTTGATAGTTCCGAATAAACTTCCGAATCAGAGTTCCGGATAAACTTCCGGATCAATCTTCCGAATCAATCTTCCGAGTGAACTTCCGAACGAAAAGTTCCGGGTGAACTTCCGAACTAACTTCCGAATCAAAGTTCCGCATGAAGGTTCCGAGTAAAGTTCCGAGTGAAGGTTCCAGATCAACTTCCGAGTGAAGGTTCCGAATCAAGTTCCGAATCAAGGTCAACTTCCGAATCAATTTTCTTTTGAGCATTTTTTTAGTCTTACTTACTGTTTCTTCATTTCATATTTAAATTTAAATTTTAATTCAAGTTTTATCATTTGTTATAAATTTAATTGCTTTTAGATTTAAGTTTACATTTTAATGTATTTAAACCTTTAGTAGAATAGAAAACCACTCCCCTTTTTAGTAACCAAGAACAATCATTCCACTTAGAACCGAGATCAATTCGAGAGGATACCGAGAGAATTTAGAGAACCCATTGAAAAAGTCTTGTATCATTGGTTCTGGAATAGGGTCTGGTTGAGATTTTGCTGCTGGTGGGTGTAAAGTTGCTTGTATAACAGCAAGCATGTGTGGCGTCAAGGGAATTAGATCATATGGTTCAGTATTGAGAGCAACAAAAAGATTTTTCTTTTGGGTAGGGATCTCATAAATGTTTTTATGATCCCTACCAAAGTATTCTTGAAGATCAAAAATCATTTGCAAAAATCTAGGGTAAGCAAGAGTCATCTTGCTACCCTTGTTTTGTAACATGCCCATAAAAATCGTTTTTAAAAACTAAAAAGTTACCCAATTGCTCAACACACAACTGCACTCCCAATTGATTAGTTGATCTCATTGATGAAGAGCATTTGGGACTAAGGCATTGTAATAGGACATGTATCAAAACTTCCAGGCTGGGGGAATTGACCTTTAGCATATTTCGTAATTTTCCCTTCTAGGGGTATTCTATATCCCAAGCCTCGAAGACCATCATGTAGCAACTCCTTGGGAAGGGATACCACACCATCCACATCATTAAGATGGAAGGCTTGGCGAACCAAAGCCTCAATGATCACCCATTGTTTCCCATGGATGATTCCCTCTATTCTAGGCACTCCATCAATTGTTGTGGAACTAGGACTGTTCTAAAAATGCTTGATGTGTGTGATGTGGATGATAGGAGCATGAGTTAAAGCATACCTTAAAGGAGAATCCAACAAATACTCTAACATCTAAGTATATTGAGGATTTGCATCATCAGTATTCAAATACGCAATCATATTTTGTTGGTCTTTGAACTCCAACACATCATCATTGGTTTTAAACTTTGGCGCCATGGATGAAAAGAAAGCTTTAAGTGAAGGTAAAGGTTAATAGGTAAAAGATGAAAGCAAAAGAAATAAGTTGTTGCCATGTTACACAATATGGTGAGCCGAATATATCGTAAAAATAAGATAGATGTTATTGGTTGAAAAATGAGGTAAGTGAGAAAATTTCTCAAAAGTAATGATTAAAATCTTTGAAAACTTACAACTTATCTCATAAAAATTAAAGAAAATAACCACTCCCTAAAATTACGGCTCAAAATATCACAAAAATAACAAGTAGGTAGGACCTAGTGGTTTTCAACAGTCAAAAAGTTTTGTCAGCGGTAACGACTATATTTGTCAACCGGTAAAATATGCTTTGTTTGGGGCTAAAATGTGATTTATCAACGAATAATATTTTATTAATCAAAAAGGTCAAAAATAAAAGAAAAATAAAAATAAAAGACCTAACAAAGATTATTAACCCTAAGAGAGTTATCTTATACCGAAAGAAATAGAGTTTTGCAAGCACTGTCCAATCATACACACTTGCTTACACAAGATAGATATGAGTGTCCTCAAGTCTCCCTTGCTCAACACGTCCTTAAGAAGGAAGATATTTCATATAATATCTTTGTAACTCCCAGGTAATCCGATTCATATGTAACCAAAGGCTCCATAACCAACCATCCCAATTGTAGGTCAAAAAGTCTTGGCACCATGCATGCAAAATAAACTACGTGCATGCTACAGTGCCTCAAGGGTAAAAATTCCACCACCTTTATAAAACGAAGGCATCATAATTTGAAACCCTCACTCACCTGTGTACACAATCAAGAATTGTGATAAGAGTATTCTAAGAATACCTAAGAACCTAAAGGTTATCCTAAACCTTACCTTAAACTATAATGAGTATACTTTTATAAAAATAAATGTGACAAAAATATTTATTTCAAGACAGAAATATAAATATTTCAACCATCATAAACAAACTTTGTTGCTACACTCCTTGAGTCCATAAGCAACTCTGTATCCATATTTACAATGTCCTAAATACCTGCAATGTTAGATGAAAAACCACAAAAATACCATAAAAGCTGTCAGTGGCTTCTTTCCACTATGTCAGCGGATAGAATGCCTTTGTCAACGGATAGAAAAATAATGTGGAATAATAAGTCGTATTTAAGTTCGTTTTTCTCTCGGTCTTATTGAATTGATCAACAATAACAAGAAAGTACTTATTGTTTTTTGTATTAGTAAGATATTTGGAATCTATTTCTAATTGGCAGAAAGCAAGTAAAAAGGAAAAAAAAATATTATCTATACTACATATACCTACTATGCTAAAACATATTGCAAGTACCAAAAACAAAGCATAAGGTACAAGTATAGTAAACTAATACCAAACTATTCAAGTAAATGTAACTACTAAACAAATTTAACAAACTTAACAAATTTTAACCAAGAAATTAACCAACTAGAAAATGTAACAAATTTTAACAAAATTACAACTAACTATTTTTAACAAATTCTTAACAAACTTTTTACCAACTAATTTTTATAAAATTTCTACAAATTTTTACCTATCAACTTTTATAAAAGTGAAAATTACAATTTTATCAAACTCTAAATTTTCCTTTCCCTAAATGTGTTACAAGCAGATTCGTAAATTTATCCTCTTTTAAACTAAGCCTAACCTCCTACACCAGCTAATCCAGTAACTAACTAACTGCTTAAACCAACTGGCCCAATAACCGAACACTGATCCAAAACTCATTAACGGAATGGACGTAAACTAGCTATCACATTAACACTTATAAAAATAGAATAACAACAAGTTTTTATATCCTACAAACTTAGTTATCCAACTGCTAGCTAGTCAACTATGAACCAATTATTGAATACAAGCTATTCAAAAGAATCAAGATCTAAAACAAAATTATGAGAAATTATTCAGTATTACTAGAACTACTTCAATGCACATTTTAAAACAAATTCAAGCAACAAGCAGCCATAGATCGTTAACAACCTAAAAAGGTGTAGTAAATTCGAAATAAGAGCTTAACCATGAATTTTAGATGCCTTCGTCGAAGACGAAGCGTAGCGGTGAGCTAGCTTAAAACCAACGAACTTGAATTGAGACCAAACCAAAACCGATATCGAACCTTCAATCAAACTGAAACAAAAACTCAGAATAATAGTTATTCTCGACCAATCATCAAAGTCTTGAGCGTTAATGGAAAAACGACTAAGATTGAACGATTTCTCTTAAATAAGCTTATTTGATAATCGATACCAATTCATTCTCCAGCTCCCACGATAAAATCAAACATCTACTACTTCTTCTTGCTACCAACTACATAATCTGCTCAAACGAAGTACTCTTGATCCGTCACGAAACTAACTTGAACTAAGGAGTCACGTCACAAACCTTAGCAATATCTCGTCTATCAGCATCAAACTTCTCAAAAGTCGAACAGAATGAAATCAAATTCGAATAGAAACTCAGATGTGATCTCAATGAACTATTATCACACTACATTTTTAATCACAAACAGAATCTTCGGCCATGGCAACTCAACATGAAACAGTAACTAGCAATGAATAGTAGGTGAGTAAACGTAAGATCGAAGATTAACGAGGAATTAAAGAAATTTTTATTTATTGATGGAAGGATTGTTTGTTACAACAGAATTAATCTCCTCTAACTAACTAAGGCAAAATGTGTATGTTTAACTGTGCGAAAACACAGTGAAGATGGAGAGAAAAAGATAAACTATCTTTCTAAATTTTTCTAACTATATGAAAATAAAATGGGACAACAACAGTATTTATAGCCTAAATGATAGGAGGTGAGTAGAAGTACATTGATATATAGACGTGGCATCACCAATCTCTTTTTGACACGTGGATCTTCTGTAATTTTGTTGAATGGAAAAAAATTGATGTGGCATGATTTAATTGTGTTTTAGAAACTCACACAGACTGAACAAAATTTATGATCCGTGTGAGGGGATATGAGGCCAGTTGATTGGTTGCTTTCTGGTGTGAGTGAGATTTGATTAGCTGGGACATTCAGTGGGTTTTAAATTCTACATGTCATTAAGTAGCCGTCTTTGGAAGATTTGGTTCATTAATACTCATGATTGCCTCTTTTAAATCGCCAATGATTGCTGAAGCATTAAATGGCTGATGATTATTTGCCCATTAAGGGATGTTGATTATCGATCCATGTGAGTAGAAACCTTGCATCCTGATTGGGTAGAAAGTATGCACATGGATTGAAGGTCTTTCAAAAATGGCAGAATAAGTCCTTCTAGTTTGGAAGTTTTTGAAATCACATGATAACTTTATAAGCTTGCCATCTTAAGCCCTTCATCTTCAAGAATAAGCAGCTTTAGTCCTTGATCTTTGAAGCTTGGCCACTCTAAGTCCTTTTTTTTGTCTTTTTCCCATAAATTCCCTTTGAAATCCGTGTTTGCACCAAAACGTATCATTTTACCTACACATCCACAAACAACAAAGAATACCACGTAATTCTGTTTTATCACTTTAAAACTTTGTAATTTCTTTATGTTTTAGGGGTTTAATAGATTATAATTGATATGAGATTTCACTCATATCAAATCTCCTACACTTGACCATTGTCATGCCCACATGTAATGACGTATTAAAAAGCTCTATGGTACATTTTTTCTCAAAATTAATCCACCTTGGCCAAGATGATATGCTATTATACTATGCTATGCTTAAATGATGCATGATTATGGATTTTTTTTAAGTATGCAATGCAAAGAAAGCAATTATATTTACATATTTTTTGTTTTTCTAGATATGGTTTGATGGAAATAACTCATAAAGAAATCAATGACTTTGATTAGGGCTTTTGTACCATGAATACTTATCATCCTCAAGTTTCACTTTCCTCATACCAAGCTTAGAAAAGAGATCATTGTTATTCATAAGTGAAAGTGCATCGACTTATTCATAAAAATTAATTGTGTTACTACATACCCCCACTTATTATTCCTCTATCTAATTTTAATTGATCAAATTGCTTTTCATCGAATTTGTCATTATTTGGTGTGAAATATAAGAATTGTAAAATCTGAAAATAATGAAGCACGGTTATAATGATAGATAATCATCTTATCCATTACTAGAAAAATCGCCCACAATTGATATAAGTCCGGCATAAAATAATAAGTCATACGACTTATGTGTAAGAAACTTATGTCATGCTCTAATAAGTAGTTACTCACTCGCTAATAAAAAAAAATAAAACTCAGGAAATAATTTATATCCGCCGCCTTTTTGAGACCTTGGATCTTCAATCCCGCAACCCTTGTGAGAGTAATATTGGATTGGAGCAACTACTAAATTCCCATAACCTTTGTGAGAGTAATATTGGAATTTTATAGCTACTATAATTAACACCACACTGTCCCTCTTGGTAGTCTTGTATACTTATTTTTTTCTTGTTCTTTTTTTTTCTAGCCACTCATTTTTTATACGCTGCTCTTAATTTTATATGATTCCTCACAAAGAATAGAAAAATAATTAAAAGAAAAACACCCGCTAAGTATTAAGCATGACAAATGTCTAGTACACATAAAACGTTCTAACATAGAATATTAAGACGTATTTATATCAACCACGAATGATTAGTAAAAAATGCATAAGAGACTACATAACGATTAAAACCGTTCTTAATTATTTATTAACAATATATACATGCGTTAACAAGAAAGTAAAGGTTACAAAAGGGGGTAAAATAGCCACAAGTAATTAATATGAGGTTTATCTAGCCCGTTAGACACGTCAAACTCTATCATCTCTCGTTCTCTACAGTTTAAAATCTCAAATAATGTGACTCGTGGATGCTTAGCCTAATAAACCAAATGAAAGGTTTACATGGTTATGGATACTAGCTAGAGTAAGCTTGGATAAGCAAACTCGGGTTGAGTCAAAATATTCATGATGGGCCTAATATGTCAAAGACGTCTAAATTAGTTAAACCATATCCTTTATTATATATATTTTTTCCTTTCATTTTATATTTTTTTATGAACAAAAGAAATAAAAGACCATGCAAATGTGTTATCTAAATGAAAAATGATTTATGCAAAAATAATTAATGCGATATTTATGTAGCCAAAGTAGATCAAAAATTAGAAAAATGTTGAAAATTTTAATTTTCCCAATTATCATGAAGGCAAAAGAGATGGTCTAGGCAAGGTCACTTCGATAGAAGACCCCCTACACTTAAGATAAACATTTTCCTCAATGTTTAAGAGCATTGGAGTATAAACTCCCCTACACTTAGGACATTGAGTAACTTTGCTTAACTCTTGCTAAGGAAAGGTCTACTAAAGTAAATTAATTTTAGACATTATTAATAGCCAAGTTTGAATCACAAAAGTATCAAAGTAAACCCGATACGAGAGCCTCCTCCATAAGCTCCATGAATGAAATGAGAGAGAGAAACCCTACACAAACACCAAAAAGGTAAAAGAGAGGCACCCCCTACACTTCATATCAACTATATCACCATCTTATTATTCCTAACCTACCAAAGTCTACTCTAGATGATCTAACCTAGTTATTCAAGCTTGATTTAAGGAGTCTCTAGCTCGAATCATCCCACAATGAATTAATTCATGGGGAAAATAGGGGTCTCTTGGACCATTTCCACGGAAATATCCTCCCCAAAATAATGCTTCACACGATGGCCATTCACTTTAAACTTTCGGCCATTTGGTTGAGATAACTCAAGAGTCCCATAGGGAAATACTTGAGCTATAGTGAATGGATCAGTCCATCGTGACTTAAGCTTACCAGTAAAAAGTTTCAAGCTTGAGTTGTATGGTAAAACTGAATCTCCAACTTTGAACTCATGGTTCTTAATCTTGGCATCATGAAGTTGCTTAGTTTTCTCCTTGTAAAGAAATGAATTCTCATAATAATTGGTTCTAAGCTCATTCTTCTCATTGAGTTGATTCTTCGTATGTGAACCAACTTGGTTAAGGTCAAAGTTAGCCCATTTTAAAGCCCATGAAGCCTTGTGTTCCAACTCAAAAGGGAGGTGGCATGCTTTTCCATATAAAAGACAATATGGTGTTCAACCTATAGGTGTCTTGCATGCGGTACGAAAAGCCCACAATGCATCATCAAGTTTATCCGCCCAAGAAGCGCGATGCTCTCCCACCGTATGTTCCAAAATTCTTTTCAAACCATGATTTGTGACCTCGGTTTGCCCATTGGTTTGTGGGTGATACGCGGTAGAAAATCGATGGTTAACACCATATTTCTTCATGACTCTAGTAAATTGATCATTACAAAAATAAGTCCGGCGATCACTAATAATGGCACAAGGTACACCAAATCTAGCAAACAATTACTTCATAAATTTTACTACAACTGAGGGATCATTAGTAGACAAGGCCTTAGCCTCAACCCACTTTGAAACATAATCCACCGCTACGAGTATGTACTTATTTCCCTTGGAAGATGGAAAAGGTCCTATAAAGTATATTCCCCACACATCAAATATTTCACACTCTTGTATGAAATTTTATGGCATCTCATCACGTTGATTAGTTTTTCCTTGTCTTTGGCATACATCAAAATATTTCATCATCTCTTGTGCATCCTTGTAGATTGAAGTCCAATAAAAACCAGAATCAAAGACTTTCTTAGCCGTGTGGTTGGGCCTAAAATGGCCCCCATGGGTCCTTTATTGCAAGCTTCTAAGATCTTAAAAGCTTCGGGCCCATCTACACACCGTCTTATGATTTGATCCGCACATTTCCTAAAGAGGTAAGGGTCGCTCCAAAATTAGAATTTAGCTTCTTTTAAAAATTTCTTCTTTTGTTGGGAAGTAAGACCCTCAATAAGCACATCCCTACAAGATAGTTTGCAATATCCGCAAACCAGGGGGTGGCATCCTCTTGTGAAGAGATAGACATGAGTTCCTCAATAGGAAAGGATTCATTAATCTCTTTATGTGGTAAGTCCCCTTGAAAAGGATCCTCAAGTCTACTCAAATGATCTGTGGCTAAATTCTCGGCTGCCTTCTTATCATGAATCTCAATGGAAAATTCTTGGAGCAACAAAATCCATCTTAACAATATAGGGTTAGCATCTTGTTTTTTCATAAGGTATTTGAGAGCGGAATAGTCCGTATACACTATGTTCTTTGAGAGAACAAGATAGGGGCGAAATTTCTCTAAAGCATACACAATGGCTAACAACTCTTTTTCTGTAGTAGTGTAATGTAATTGAGCACCCGTCATTGTTTTACTAGCATAGTGTATAGGTTAAAAGTGTTTGTTAATCCTTTGTCCTAAAATGGATCCAACCGAATAGTTACTAGCGTCACACATGATCTCAAAAGGCAATTCCCAATTTGGTGAAACCAAAACTGGAGCCTTGGTCAATTTTTCCTTAAGG
Organism: Glebionis coronaria; assembly: GCA_025667525.1. NCBI lineage: Eukaryota > Viridiplantae > Streptophyta > Magnoliopsida > Asterales > Asteraceae > Glebionis > Glebionis coronaria. The sequence continues at coordinate 290,608,855 of CM046877.1, read as the reverse complement.
ATCTCAAAAGATTCTAAACACTGTTGTGTGAATATGAAAGGAGCCTCTTTTTCCAATAGGTGGGTCATGGGTCTAGCTATCTTAGAAAAGTCTTGTATAAAACGTCTATAGAAACCCGCATGTCCCAGAAAGCTCCTAACTCCTTTCACAGTAGTAGGTGGGGGGAGTTTAGCAATAACATCAACCTTAGCCCGATCCACTTCTAATCCTATCTTAGAAATATTATGGCCTAAAACTATCCCTTCTTTAACCATGACGTGGCACTTTTCCCAATTTAGAACAAGGCGTGTTTCCTTACATCTTTTAAGCATACGTTCTAAATGGGAAAGGCAAGAAGTGAATGAATCTCCAAATACCAAGAAATCACCCATAAAAACTTCCATGGTTTGATCGATCATAACATGAAAGATTGACATCATACACCTTTGAAATGTCCTAGGAGCATTGCACAAACCAAAAGGCATTCGTTTGTAAGAAAATGTTCCATAGGGGAAAGTGAATGTAGTTTTTTCTTGATCTTTTGGATCAATTGGGATTTGAAAATAACCCGAGAATCCATCAAGAAAGCAATAGTATTCAGTTCCCACTAAACTCTCTAGCATTTGGTCCATGAAAGGTAAGGGAAAATGATCCTTACTTGTGGCATCATTGAGCTTCCTATAGTCAATACAAACTCTCCACCCCGTGACAAGTATAGTAGGAATTAACTCATTGTTTTCACTGGGAAAAACGGTTATTCCACCTTTCTTAGGCACACAATGCACCAGGCTAACCCATGGTGAGTCAGAAATTGGGTAAATCATGCCGCATCAAGGAGTTTGATAACTTACTTTTTGATGAATTCATAGATTTTTAGGTTAACCCTTCTATGATTTTGAACCGTGGGTTTAAAAACATCTTCCATAAAGATCTTATGAGTGCAAAAGTTAGGATCAATCCCCCTAATATCGGAAATTTTCCAAGCAATAGCTTTCTTATGCTTTTTAAGAACCTCAATCGGCTTTTTCTTTTCATCCTCTTTCAAATCTATAGCAATGATAACATGTAGCTTATCCTCTCCCTCTAAGAAAGCATACTAAAGGTGTGATGGTAAATCCTTAAGCTCTAAGGAAGGTTGACTCTCATTTGAAGGTTGTACTAATGATGAATCATCATTAGTAACTTCTTATGGAGTTGGTGAAAGAATGGCGTCCTCATTGAGTAACTTTTGGATAGTAAGAATGTCTTATTCCCAATTGATGGGAGAATCTTCATTTCCAAGAAAGTTAGACACAAGTTCCTCTAAGAGAAAATCACTCTCTCTAAATGGAGTTAAGGAGGGAGCAATTAAGGCTACGGTCTCAACATGTGTAATGTCCTCATTATTACTTTTGTAAGAATCATGAAAGTGTGCATCACAAACTTCATCAAGGACATCCACAATATTCACAGCTTCACACACTTGAGATTTCTCAGTCACTTTTCCCATCTTAAACGCAACTTTCTCATCTTATACCCTCATAATGAGTTCCCCTTCCGCAACATCAATGAGAGTGTGACCGGTTCTTAAGAAAGGTCTTCCAACAATAAGGGGAACTCTCGGATCCATATCATAATCCACAATGACAAAGTCCGTGGGGAATGTAAACTTGTCAACTCCTACAAAAACATCTTCCGCTATTCCCACTGGATAAGCAATCGTCCGATTTGCTAATTCGAGTTTCATTTTAGTGGGGGTAAGCTCGGGAAGGGAGAGTGGTTTCCAAACAGATAAAGGCATCAAATTTATGCTAGCCCAAAGATCCGCTAAAGCCATACCATTCTCTACCCACGGAAAATTACATGGAATTAAGAACCGGACCGGATCACCAAGTTTAGTAGATAACGTCTTTAACAACACCGCGGAAAAATTCTCATTTAAGGAAGTATTAGGCACATCAACAAATTTTTCTTTGTTCGATAGAAGGTTCTTAAACATTTTGGCAAATTTAGGCATGTAAGCTAAAGCCTCCGCAAAAGATATGTTGATATTCAATTGCTTAAACATCTTCAATAAATTGGATACTTGTATATCATCTTTATTCTTTAACTTCTCCTTCCTCAGCCTAGAAGGGTATGGTAGATTGGGTTTGGGTGAAGGGTGAGGAGAGGGTGTTGGAGGGCTTTCTCGGTTGACTTTAATTGTGGGCTCGGAAAGTATAGGGTCGGTTAATGGTAGAATGTCACAAAGAGGGTCCGTGGGAGGAGTCACCGAAGGGGGAGTAGGATTACTCATTGTTACCTTCGGGCCTTGTTCCTCCTTTGATAGCGAAGGAATGGAAGGTCCCACGATGGTTTTTCCACTCCTTGTTATAATAGCATTAACATTAGCTCGAGGGTTCGTTTGGGTGTTTGAGGGTAAATCACCTTGAGGCCTTTGGTTTAAGAGCAACATAAACTTCTTACTCGTCTCCTCTTGCATTTCCTTTAATCTTCTCTCATTTTCTTGAAATCTCCTTTCATTGTCTTGGTTCATCTTATGAAGAAGCTCAATAGTGTTATAGTCATCTGGCCCATTCCCTTGAAATCATTGGTTTTGAAAATTTTTATTCTGATTATGAAAACCTTGGTTATTTCCATGAAAGTTATTTTGCTCTTGGAAATTATTTTGACCCCTTCTGTTGGCATTCCCTTTATTGTTTCCTCTATTTGGCCCTTAGTTCTATTTTTCACTCGTGAATTGTGACCTTGGTTTTGCGTAGGTTTATGTGGTGGGAAACCTAGTGGAGCAAGATGGTTGTTTGATTTGTATGACAAATGATTAGGGTTGATATTAGATTTAAAGTGTGCCCTCCCATCATCATTATATGCATAGCACTCCCCTTGGTTATCATTTTGAATCTTGTCACAATTCATATATGAGTGAGGTCCCCTACAAGTCTCACACTGAAGGGTAATGGCATTAACATTGTTGTTGGAAGGAGTGCTGATTGTGGTAAATACGACCTTTTAGGAAAAAGGCGTAAAAGCGGTAAGTATTAAAAAATGATTTAGGAAAATCAAGTGCTAATGACCCAAATAAGTTCGTTTCCCAAGAAGGTATTTGTGTGTGAATAATTCGTAATGATTTAGATTAATATGAGAGAAAGAAAAGATGAGAAAAGAGAATGACGAATACGTTAAAATTACACTACGACGACGAAACGAAAAACCGTAAAAAGTGACAAAATAACAATTAATTCTAAAAAATCCGAAAAAATTATAAAAAATAGCTAAAAATGAACTAAGAGTTTATAAATGATCAAAACGTTTTCAAACCATTTAATTAATTAAATATTAATTTTTAAATGCTAATTAAAGCCCTAAACAAAATAATTAATAAAAAGTCTAAATTAGGAATTTTCAATTTGTTAAACTCTAAAATGAATTAAATAAACTAAAAACTATTTTTATCAAATTTAAACCAATTAAAACTGTTTAAAATGATTAAAATCTAAGATTAAATATTAAAATAATATTAAAAATTCAAAAATTATAAAAATTTCTAAAACTTGCAAACTAGTTTATTTTAACCTAAATAAATAAAAAATGAAAGTGAAATTACCAAAATACACTTATTGGGCCTCCAAATGGGCTAAAAACAAAAACAATGCACCTTAATGGGCTTTTTAGCAATAAGCCTAAAATCAACCAAATAAGCTGAAAAGTTCCAGTCTGACTCAATATTTAATTCTAAACACAAAACTCTAAAGGCCCAAAAGCTGAAAATGTGCTTATCACAACTTAATAAGTCAACAGGTTATTCTGAATGGGCTTTTTGGCCCATTAAGCTATAAGCTAATGCCATAAGCTCTAATTTGACACACAAACTTCTTTTGGGATGCTTAAGACATCTGTAAAAAGAAATTTTGAAAAAACTTAACCAATAAGCCAGAAATAAGCCAAGTATGATTTCACTAAAAGACAAAATAGTCGACTTAGAGATTTAGACCACTTCAGAACTTGATTTAACTTGCAATACTCTAAATGACTTAATTAAGACAAATCAGTCAAGAAAAATCCAATAAGCAAAGCCAAATAAGCTGAATAAGTCAATAAGCACTTATGAAAAAGTCAAATAAGTTGGTTTTCTAGTCAAACCCTAAAGTCAAAAGCCCAAAAGCTCCAGAATGAACAAATGGGTAAAATGAGGAAGATTGATTACCAAATTCAAGTTGTTGCACGATTCAATAAGCTATTATGGCTTATTAATAAGCTGAAACAATAATAACACTAGAAGTGGTAACAAGCAGTGGGAAAGGAGTTCCCACTGCTGCTTGTACATATCTGTTTTAAACTTGATTTCACGCTTTGTTTGATGATTTTAAATGGAACAAAGGGCACCCCAATAAGCTTTGGCTTATTGGGAGTCAATAGAAACAAGAAGAACACCAAGTACTTCACATAAATACACACAAAATCAAGCAAAAACCAGTTACTGATATGAATAGCTGGTTTGATGAGATTTTGCTGATCTAGTTGACCAATAAGTGAATTTCAAACCACCCAATCCCTCACAATACACCACCAAACTACAAATAAACAAAACCTAACCCTAGGTTACCATTAACTCTAACAGAATCCAAGATTTGAAACAAAGAAATGTTGAATCAAGCTAGTTTTAAGCCTATTGATTATTTTACCAAATAATACTAATTCAGACTTTGTTTTAAGCTATCCAACTAAAAACTAGTGACTAATATAACCCTATTACCACTATATAGGTGTGTTTATCCAGTTTTAAAGCAACAAATTTGTCAAAAAAACTACTCCCAAACACCCATTAATAGCTGAATAACAAGATTATGCATACAAATACTTATAAAATTCCACAAATCAAGAACACTCAACACAAATTGATCACAAATCACTCAAATAAAGCAGGATTAAACAAATTAATACCACAAAACCACAAAACTCATCCAAGTCACATAATATCACAGAAATATGATAAAATAATCAAAAAGATTGAGAGATCAAACCTCCAAGATGTACATCCACACCTTGGGGGGTTTTGAGCTTAAGTGGTAGCTTAAAAAGCCACTAGCTTCCTACTTTTGTACCTGCAAACGGTTAGAACACCAAAAACACAAATATGCAATATTTTTCAAAATTCCAAAAATATTTCAAAACCTCTTTTGAAAACGTTTCAAACACGAATGAGAACAGATTAAGAAAATAAGAAGGAATTATATTTTATGAAAAACACCAACTTTTATTTGAATAAAAAGGGATTACAAAAGGTAAATAGCAAGCCTGGAACAAAGGGATTGCCACAAGTTGGGTCTCCTTTTATAGGCAATGCTTATAAACACTGTTCACAAACCCTAACAACCTAAATTTCCTAATCTAGCATTGAAGAAGCTTCTAGTTTTGATGCCAGCTTGTTTGGAGGAATTAAGGACGTTCATTTTGTTCTTGGTGACCAAGGAATGCGTTTGGTTCGTTGATCTTACCAAGTTACTAATCCTTGCCATGTGTCGACTTGTAAATTGTCCTTGTTGGGTCTCCCTGGTAGTGGGATTGAGGGTTTTAGTGTTGGGATATGATTCATGTGAGGGAATCACACGTGAGTCTAACTAAAAACTAGTGACAAATATAACCCTATTACCACTATATAGGTGTGTTTATCCAGTTTTAAAGCAACAAATTTGTCAAAAAACTACTCCCAAACACCCATTAATAGCTGAATAACAAGATTATACATACAAATACTTATAAAATTCCACAAATCAAGAACACCCAACACAAATTGATCACAAATCACTCAAATAAAGCAGGATTAAACAAATTAATACCACAAAACCACAAAACTCATCCAAGTCACATAATATCATAGAAATATGATAAAATAATCAAAAAGATTGAGAGATCAAACCTCCAAGATGTACATCCACACCTTGGGGGGGTTTTGAGCTTAAGTGGTAGCTTAAAAAGCCACTAGCTTCCTACTTTTGTACCTGCAAACGGTTAGAACACCAAAAATACAAATATGCAATATTTTTCAAAATTCCAAAAATATTTCAAAACCTCTTTTGAAAACGTTTCAAACACGAATGAGAACAGATTAAGAAAATAAGAAGGAATTATATTTTATGAAAAACACCAACTTTTATTTGAATAAAATGGGATTACAAAAGGTAAATAGCAAGCCTGGAACAAAGGGATTGCCACAAGTTGGGTCTCCTTTTATAGGCAATGCTTACAAACACTGTTCACAAACCCTAACAACCTAAATTTCCTAAACTAGCATTGAAGAAGCTTCTAGTCTTGATGCCAGCTTGTTTGGAGGAATTAAGGACGTTCATTTTGTTCTTGGTGACCAAGGAATGCGTTTGGTTCGTTGATCTTACCAAGTTACTAATCCTTGCCATGTGTCGACTTGTAAATTGTCCTTGTGGGGTCTCCCTGGTAGTGGGATTGAGGGTTTTAGTGTTGGGATATGATTCATGTGAGGGAATCACACGTGAGTCTAACTAAAAACTAGTGACAAATATAACCCTATTACCACTATATAGGTGTGTTTATCCAGTTTTAAAGCAACAAATTTGTCAAAAAAACTACTCCCAAACACCCATTAATAGCTGAATAACAAGATTATGCATACAAATACTTATAAAATTCCGCAAATCAAGAACACTCAACACAAATTGATCACAAATCACTCAAATAAAGCAGGATTAAACAAATTAATACCACAAAACTCATCCAAGTCACATAATATCACAGAAATATGATAAAATAATAAAAAAGATTGAGAGATCAAACCTCCAAGATGTACATCCACACCTTGGGGGGTTTTGAGCTTAAGTGGTAGCTTAAAAAGCCACTAGCTTCCTACTTTTGTACCTGCAAACGGTTAGAACACCAAAAATACAAATATGCAATATTTTTCAAAATTCAAAAAATATTTCAAAACCTCTTTTGAAAACGTTTCAAACACGAATGAGAACAGATTAAGAAAATAAGAAGGAATTATATTTTATGAAAAACACCAACTTTTATTTGAATAAAAAGGGATTACAAAAGGTAAATAGCAAGCCTGGAACAAAGGGATTGCCACAAGTTGGGTCTCCTTTTATAGGCAATGCTTACAAATACTGTTCACAAACCCTAACAACCTAAATTTCCTAAACTAGCATTGAAGAAGCTTCTAGTCTTGATGCCAGCTTGTTTGGAGGAATTAAGGCGTTCATTTTGTTCTTGGTGACCAAGGAATGCGTTTGGTTCGTTGATCTTACCAAGTTACTAATCCTTGCCATGTGTCGACTTGTAAATGGTCCTTGCGGGGTCTCCCTGGTAGTGGGATTGAGGGTTTTAGTGTTGGGATATGATTCATGTGAGGTGAATCACACGTGAGTCTAACTAATTTAACTTTCCTCTTTGTTTTACTCTTTTTTGATCCTGGGTAAAAAGATGTTCAAGTTATGGTAAAATCTCTATAGTAAGAGTTACCCGCGTGTATATAGGATTCAAACATTGAGAAGGGCAGGTTTGGTCCTTGTGTTTTGGTGAAATGTTTAAACCATGTTTATTCAGCCCATAAAACGAAATCCTTTGTTAATAAAGTTATCATTTTCACACTTTGGCCATAAATACTTTTCCAAAGTATTTTCAAGGACTTGTTTTGCAATTTTGGATATTTCAAGGGCTGATTTTGGACATTTTTGAACTTTGAAGGTCTTCATTGGATGTTTGACTTCATGGAGGACCATTTTTGACAATTTTGAATTCTCGAGGGACTAAACTTGTCAAATCTTCAAAGTTGAGGGACCATTTTGTAATTTTGACAAACATAAGGGACCAAACTTGTAATTATGAATATACAAGGGTTTTAAGTGTCATTTCTTCATAAATGAGGGATCATTCTTGTACATTTTCAAGTCTTCAAGGATTTTATCTTGGAAAATCATAAACTAGGGCCCGGTTTATTGTGCGGATTCGTTTCTCGTGTTCATTTTTTCTTGTTTCTTGTGATCATTTTTCGTTTTCACGATATTCATACCTAAAATACACAAGTAAACAAACACAAGCATATATATGGTATTTGGATGACATTTTATGAATTTAAAGCCCGAAAAGAACGATGAGATCATGTATAAATGCCATATCATCAAGTGCTCATTTGAAATTCACAAAGTTTTTGAAGCAATTCATTATTTTGTTTAGTAAGAAAAAACATATCATTTGAATGAGGATCACTCTCTTGCACAACATGTACCACTTCATCCCTTTCCCTATTACTTTGGACCATGGACGTAGTTTCAATGATGTCCCATGCGACTAGGGTGGACTTAACATTCCACCCGTGGCCGAATAAAGGGAATCTTGGTGGTGAGGTCACAAACCATTATAGAAAGTAGTGATTTGGTGAACTTGGTCAAAACCATGATTAGGGTATTTTCTCAACAATTGTTTAAATTAATCCCAAGAATCACTAAAGGTTTGATCTTGATTTTGTTTAAAACCAATGATTTGATTCCTTAAAGTGGTGGTATGTGATGGTGGAAAGAACTTATTCTCAAACTTTTTCTTTAAGTCCTCCCAAGTGAGTATGCTAGTTGATGGTTGTTTTTCTAGCCAAATACTAGCATTCCCCTCCAAAGAGAAAGGGAAAAACATGAGTCTAATAACCTCGACCGATACCTCATTGTACTTCACGGTGTTACTTAATGACAAGAATCACTTAATATGGTCAAGGGGGTCATCCACAGGTCTACCACAGAAAGGTATGGTGGAAACCATTTGTTGTCCCTAATAATATGATGATAGATTAAAGAAATGAGATGGAAAAGATATGAATTTTAGAGAGAGAAAGTAGTGAGAGAAAGTAGAGAGAGATGATTAACTTGTGAAATTAGATTAAGAATAATGAGAACATCCACCCTCCTAACATGCTAGGAGGGTGCTTATATAGTCTACCCACATGCAGGCTCTCTAATGGACTATATAGTTTTGGGTCGGGCTTGAATAAATACTTAGTACCTTAAAAGAGGCTATTTAAGCTAACCATCAAGCCCGTAATGTCTCGACTACTTTAACTAACTATTAAAACGTCCTAATAAATATTACAAAATAAACCTATGACCGAACATTCTTGTTTGACTCAATATTTTGAGGCTAATAATCTCCCCTAATGTGAGGTCATTCCTCTTAGACATTTGGAAATCAATAGAGATTATGAATTTCGTCATAAATGAGTCTTGAACGTGTAATAGTCGTCTTGTTCCTTCATGCTGTGATCTTTGACCCTTTGTCATTGTCTTTCGACTTTGTCTTTTATCTTGAGATCTTCAAATCATTCTTGACGTGTCTTTTCTATCTTGCAATCTTGTGTCTTTATCCACATGCTCATACTTTGCACAATCTTGAAATCTTGCTAACAATCTCCCTTGAAGAGAGGTCATTTCTCTACATTAATTAATAAGGAAGATTTTGATCATCAGAGTTGTGGAAGTCTTTAGCTTTCTTGATTATTGGATGTCTTTGGGCATGAGTATGTGGTTTTGAATCTCTGACTTTGCTGAGTACACCGTAACGTCACCTTCTTGAGACAAAACATAGACACAGACTGAATGGCTTTGACATTCGTCCTAAATCGGTAGCGTTTTACCTCCGGTCGGTGAAGACCGTTACACGATATATTAAATATCGTACCTGTGATTAGGTAGATTCAATTAAGAATCTCCTTGACAGGGTTTCGCGGCTGTACTAGCCGTTCTCTTTACTCGGCCGTCTCAAAGCAAGACTGCGAACATAAAGAGTGAATCAATTCAAAATTCCTGGAACAAGTTTGATGCATTAAGAATCATACCATTGTTGCTTTCCAGTTGACACAAGCTTGATTCATAAGAATCTCGCAAGTTACCTACCGTAGCGCTGTTTGATGTTAACGCTAGAAGGATTTCCATTCGTCACAGTGAGTATTAATAAATATCACTCTGAATGTTCTGGCAAGACCATAAAGATATTGCGTAGAAACATGAAACGAGTTTGAATCAATTCAGAATCAAACTACTGTTGCTTTTCAGTTTTACATATGTTCAATTCATAAAGAATCTTATACATGACCTACCGCAGTGCTGTTTGTTGTTAACACTGGAAGGATTTCCACTCATCATTATGAATACTAAGTAGTATCACTCCGAGTGTTCTAGCAATATCACAATGATATAGCGTAGGAATCTCTTGATCTTCATCCGTGTGTCCTAACGAGATTTGATTGATCTCTTGGCTCTAGACTCAATTTGTGAACTTTTAGTAGTCGGAGGCTGGAGCAACTTCCACCTATTCAATATCAACTATCTCGAAGTGAGAAAGTCAATAGAAATCGTGTTGATCTCCGTGATAATAAAAACAAACTTCTTTTGAGAGAAGCCTGAGTTAGCTGGGGAGGGGTTGTGCAATACATCACTGGGTTCATAATGCATTGTCTTCATGATGTGTTGACTCGGTTTCTGCCTAAATTATATGGAGGGCTTCTTTCTTTACACCCTTTATCCTTACATTTCTTTTTCATTCTTCAACCCCTTCAATGCTTACGAAGACATCATTAATAGCACCTTGTTGTGATTGTTGCTATCATCAGTACTTAGTCGGCATTCAGCTTCGTTCACATTCTACTCCATCTTTCCTAAGGACTTCTAATAATCTATTGGATTGTCCCTGGGAAGATCCCTCCGGTTCTGGTTGGATCATAGGACTTAAACCTAACCACCCTTTTGACACCAATAACGTCATGAATTAAAGATGTTGTGGGTATTTGATTGTAACCATGAGTGCTTGAGTCTTTAGATCACATTTTAATCACATTTTCTCCCCTATCTCTAATATATAAAATCGATTGATATTATAGATACCAAATTTGATTAAAATATATTTTGAAAAAATAGCCTTGAAAAACTTTCGGGAGAAAAATGTGTCAACCATAGCATGAATTTGGAACGCTCCCCCTCAAAAATTGATCCAATGGAATTGTCATTACGGGGATATGATTAATGCAAGAGATTTTGTATGTAAAAAGTTATCGTCCGATCTTTTCGAATTGAAAAAGGGAAAAATGTGCGACTCAGCCGTCTTTTGGTGAAAAATAATATTTTTTGGTTGTTGAAAAATTAAATTACAAGACGTTAACGTAAATGACAGGTAATTAAATCTAAAACTAATTAAAACTTAAATGGTGCAATATTAAAACTTTTAAAAGTAAATCAATTAAATGACTTAAAATTAAAGCGTGACGAAAATTAAATTGACAATGTAATAAAAATGTGAACTTTAAAATTAAACTAAGACAAAGCAATAAAAATAACACTTACGAAAAATGGCGGGAAAATAAATGCTTAAAAATAAAAAGGAAGTAAACAGAACCTGAGCCGGGATCCAAAATACTGTCACTATCTGGAATCCAATCTTACTCTTATCCTGAATAACAAGCCTGCTGCTTATTCGGAATAAAACTGTCACTCTTATGTGAAACGTTGCTTCAGCATGCTATCCGGAATACTCGTTTTGCTGCTTATCCGGAATGTTCAAACAAGCCCTAATCCGGAATAACTAGGTTACAGTTATCCGGAATCCGTCACCCTAAGATTATCCGGAATGTAGACTGTCACTCCTTATCCGGAATAACTTAGGTACCTTATCCAGAATAATCTGAATCTGCTTATTCGGAAAATGTTTAAAGGCTTATCCGGAATCCACAAGTCGCTCCAATCCGGAATAAGTGAATAACCACTTATCCGGAATGAACACCAATCCTTTGTCCGGAATACCTTCTTCAAGTCCTTATCTGGAATAAATCTTCGAACTCTTATCCGGGATATGACTTGTGCCTCTCATCCGGAATGTGCGTTGTCACTACTATCCGGAATAATCTGAAACGAAGCCTTATCCTGAATACTAAATCGTGCAACTTATCCGGAATAATTCCTTGAGTCACTTATCCGGAATAAAGGGTTTCTGAACCCTTATCCGGAATAAACTTCCTGATGGCTATTCGGAATAACTTGTTTTGGCGTATATCTGGAATAAAGGGGTTTTTACCAAAACCCGGATTACAGTAAGAATGAAATAAGCTAAAACTAAATTAAGCTAAAAACAATTAAGCACTTAACTAAAACTTAACCAAAATCAATTATAAGAAAAAGCTATTAAATCAAAATTTAAAAACTTTTAAAAACACTAAATAATAAAAATATTTAAAAACAACTTTTTATAAAAATTAACTAATAAGCACTTAATCAAATTTAAGACAAACACCATAAGCTATAAAATCATTAAGCTACTATAATCATAATCATAAAAACATAACCATTAATCAAATAATCATAACAATAAGCACATAAACATAAAGATTAAATCAAGACAAGAAAGGTAGAAATTAGAGACTAATAAAAACTTTGATTAAAAATTAAAGATTCAACAATTATAGTAAAGACAAGAATTAAAAGCTTACAAATTTAAGGTGCAAGACATGTAATTAAAGGTGCAATTAAGTAAAGTGAAAGTAATTAAAATGGAAGACTAGTTTGTCAAAATAGCCAACACCTCCTAATGTGAGATTAGGAGGGTATTTATATTGATTAGGGAGGCTAAGCATGTGTTGCTTCCTTCTTTCTTTCTTTCTCGTCTTTTCGTCTTCTTAATTCTTCGACTTTTTCGACTTTGTCTCGGGATTAATAAACTCGTCTTGTAATTTCTTCATTAATTTAGACTTGAGTTCTTCGGCTTTATTAAACTTCCGTCTTTAGACTTTTTCCTTGATAAATCTTCAGAATAGGCCTTGGACTTCCGTTCTTTTTGCAATCTTGATCTTTTGACTTCGTCTTTTGTCTTTTTCTTCGATAAAAGCCCGTGAAAGCCCGTGTTTTCTTTCCTTTTCATAATTTGGTCCTAAATCACAACAAAAACACAAACCACGCATAATTTCGACATTTACGACATAAAATACACGTTTTGGCTTGGTTATTATTATAATCAAGTGGTAAAAGGATAAGTGTTTTCACACTTATTAAATCCGCTACACTTGACCATTGCAATGTCCTCATGCAATGCATTAATTACAAAGCAAGATTACATTTTCCATCACAATCAATCCACGTTGGCCTTTATTAAAGAGGCAAAATATTTAAAGGAAGAAAACAAGTAAAAAGATCAAAAACTTACCTTGGGGTTTTGGTATGTCATGAATGTTTATCACCCTCAAGTTTCATGTTCCCCATACCAAGCTTAAAAACGAGATCATTGCTATTATAAGTTAGCAAACTAACACAAACTCATGTGGGCCAATTATTTACTTAGACTCCCTTATTCCAAGGTGTATCTCTTATATTTTATGATTGTCTTGAATGATCACGAGGATGCATTGTTGACTTATTTTGATAGTTATTTAGGCTGAAAATAAAGTAGGACGATTTAATCAATAGTTAGCTAAAGGAAAAAATCTTTTAAAACTGCTTCTCGTGACCTCAAAAAGTTCATATCTTGGCATAACTCGCTTCACGATTTGAGACCTTCTCAAAAAGTTCACATCTTTCTAGGTGGTAACGTTTTGTCAAACTCCACTCTATAAGGAAAGATCGTCATGGCATCGATATCAGATTTAATCTCGCCAATTCTTCTTCAATTTCACAATCAACTAATATCTACATTTCTACGAATATCAACCATTTGTTGGGATCATAAATATCCACAACTTGGTTTAGATCTAGGATAGCTAGAATTCCTACGAGAATAGCTTCGATTAATTTACTAGGGGATTTAGGGTTCCTTGTGACAATCTACGTCGTATAAATACCTCGTATAAATATTAAAATAATCATCAAACAATCATGTAATAAAATTACATCATATATATATATATATATAATCCAAGTTATATATATATATTAAAATAACACTTCTCAGTCTGGCCTTGTCGGTAACTCGGGAATTCTTCGGCACCGTTATAGTCAAAAGATTTTTAGACATTTTGTGAAAAATGTTTATAGTTAAAAGATTTTGAAATGTTTCATTCAAAACCTTGGTTTTAAAAATCTTTCGTTCTCTATAACGAGAGCTCTGGTACCAAACTGTAACACCCCCAAATTTATACAACTCAATACAGCGGAAGACTAGTTGGTGTTACGGGATAGCACATTACTCACATCATAGACAACGCATAAAAATCGCGTCGTTTATTAATAAAGCATTTCCATTCATAAATATCAAAGTTACATAGGTCCCAAGTCATTGTATTTAATACAGGTTTTACAAACATTTGAATGGAAATTATTGTTTAAGTGCGGGCCATGAATTCTTGTTGTCTTTCCGAGAATTACCTTCAAGTACCTGAGACAAAACATGTTAAAAGAAAAGGTCAGCGATAACGCCGAGTGAATTCATAGAGTTTAATAAAATCCATCAATATAATATCGGTATAAAATTATTACCGAAAATCATTTTGTACAAATCTTTGTAATAGGCCATAAAATGGCCAAAATCATTTTTATACAAATCCTTGTCGAAAATCATAATATAGGCATTTGCCTTAAAAATCATTATACGAACCATTGTCGTTAAAAACATCATACAACACGTTTTATAACGTTGTATAGATTAAATAAAAACTGTTATATGAATATGGTTATGAAAACCAAAACACGAACATAATATCAATAGTATGACCCCGTATTGCTAGTCAGGCAATACATCGTAATTCGGTGCGTATAGTAGTATTTCGTTAACTTGGATTATTATAAACCGCATGACATTGTTACCTTACTAAACCAAACAACGGGTAGCTAGCCCGATACTCAATTTTCCCATCTAAATTAGCGTGTCGTCACAAAGGTCACGCTATGGAAATCTTCTCATACATAAATTCGCTTACCAATCAATGTGGCACGACGGGGATCAACCGTCAAGGCACGAACTGGGGTGATCGTCCCCAAATAGTACTATTATATGCATAAGCGTCTACCAAATCCCGGTAGTTAACAATTCATGCTAATGGGACTTTTAGTGACATAACCTAACTTTAATAATCCATTTTATTTCATCTATCGAGTCCTTTAATCATTTATCAGGTCATACAATCGGGTCATACAATCATTCGGGTCCAAATCAATAAACAAACAATCGGGACAAATGGTGTCCTTTTTTATAAAAACTAACATGTTATCTCCCTCGCGGGTTTATAAAACATTTATAAAAACATTTAAAAGAGTTTGAGGCTATGAACCCACGTTGATATGGGAAGGCGGGTTATCGGCAATTCGGACGTACGGTACGTGCTTCAATCACGGAAACCTAGACAAATAATACTCGTCTTAGACTCATGTCCAATGACTTTATAAAAATAACAATTATGTATACATATGATGATTTTATATATATGATGATCAAGTGGGTTTACATATTCTCGTTTACTCATTTTAGTGTTTTTGTGTTGATAATTTTTATACTAGTTTACTAGTTTTACCTATTTTCGTGTTTTAAGTCCAATAAGCCTATTATAAGTTTGTTAACTTGTATTAATCCATTTCATACTTTTATTATCAGTATTTACACTTTACATGTTGGGCCCAAATGGGTTAAGCCCAATAAATAAGTTTATAAGTGTTTTAGCCCATTTTGTTGTATTATTAGTCCAATAACGTTAACTTAGCCCGTTAATGTCCGTATGTTATTTAGTTCGGGTTTTATCGGTTTTTACTTGTTATATATGTTTATATATCAGTATATGAGTTTTATAAAGTTCATATTAGACGGGTCCAACCGTCTAATTTTTATTTAGCAAAAACGTTAATTTTACGGTAATAGCCGAAAAAGTCGTAAAAATCATGTTTATAGTTTTTATAACTTATAAAACATAACAAGTTACCATTTTTATAAAATGTCCACTTACTTATCATTGTACATATTTATATAAATGTATTATATAAGTTAGTGGGTTTTAATTCATATTTTATACTATTTTTATTTGAGTGCTTATATAATACTATTATACTTTAATTTACAAAATCTGATTTTTATTTTCATGTTCACCAAAACTGCCATATCTAAAGTTCTATATGGAGATAGAAGCTCAAATATTTATGACATAAACTACATGATATGTGCTCCATTTAAATCTTCTATAGCTACTGTTGAATCATCCTCTAAGTATTTTCTAAAAATCGTCCAAAACAGTGAACTCAGATTTGTACTTTAAACTTGTTTTGATCATATCTCACTCATCCTAATGATTCCATTGCATGGCCAACTCTCACATGTGTACAAGACATATTAATTACTGTATATATATTAATATATGCCATTTTTATCAGTTCATCATATGATTCTTTACTGTTTTATACAGCCAACAATTTAAACAAGATTTTAGCCTTGTTTCTTATAGTTTTTCATCCTTTTAAGCATGTTTATCAACACCAAATCCCCACACAATATTTTTAATCATCATTCATCATCATATACATATACATAAGTAAAATAAATACAAGATTACATAATCAAAATAACAAGAGGATGAGGAGGACAATCTTTATACCACCAAGTTGATGTAGGTTGTGTTTTGGACATGGATTTTGATAGAGAAACTTGTGAATAACCAAGACCATCTTCAATACCACCATTCTTCATGAACACCTTGTGGAAAATCAGCCCCAAGACTCCTTGGAAACTCCTCCTTGGATTTTATAATCACCACCAATCAATAGGGTTTCAAAAGGGCTTCAACATGTGTATGAACAACATGGGATTTCATGGTTAAATCAAGATCAAAATGGGTGTTTTTGGGGTGATATGGGACGAACTAAGAGAGAGATGAGAGGATTTTGAGGTGGTTTGCATGTGTTGAATGTGTATAATGGTTTTAGCTAGTGGCTTTTGAGGTGTAAAAGCTTACAAGTTAAGCTAAAGACATGTGTTAGTTATCTTAGCTTACACTTGACATATAAGTGGTGTGGTGTAGCAAGTTGTGGCCGGTTATAGTGGGGTGGGAAAAGTGTCCCACTTGTCTCATCCCCATTTATTTACGGGTACTCCTCGATTCCAGTTTCCTCGATTTGCGTGCCCTCGGGTCGTTTTACGAAAAACGTTTTTATAAATTATGAATCAACGGCACAAAACGAATCTAATAAAAATTGTCTCATCAAAAACGGAGTTCGAAAACGTAAATACGTAATCCTAGGGTTTCCGGTTTAGTCGTAAAGGACGTTAAATTAAAATCGTAAGACCTAATCTCTTCTCGTAAATTTGTGAGTTTGAATCAACTCAAATTTAAAATCCCAAATTAATATTTACGGATAAATTTATTTTATGAAATGTCGAACTGTCACCAAAGATGGTGTATGTAAACGTAAGCACGTAACGTTGAATCCTCCGGTTTAGACGTAGTCGACGCTACTTCAAGACGTAAATCCAAATTACTTCCCAAAAATAAGTGAGTTCATACTATAACATTAAAATAATGTTTTTAAATAATATTTGAGAATAAAATATCAACCATAAATTGACGGATTGTCACAGTTGTGATCGCATTGAGTGCGATCGGTGGGCACGATCCATCATTACTATTTGGGTACGATCGCGTTGCGATCTGACTCTGGTTTTTGCTTACTTAGTTTTCAAATCTAGTTTTCCCCGTCCTTTTTACTTAGTTAATTTTAAACAAGTTTCAGAGTTTTTAATCATTTACATTTTAATTTCCAAGGATTGTTCACTTTTATTTTTAGTTTATTTTTTAAAGTTTCCATTTTACTCTACGACAATCTTCTTACTTGCTTTTAGTTTTAAAATATAGATAATCAAACAAACCATCCTCTTGTTTTCCAAAAGACAATTGAGTCACACTCTTAGCCGGTAATCAATTCGAAGAGATCGGACAAAAATATTTTATACTTGGCCAAAACCATGTATTAAATGGCGCCGTTGCCGGCTCTTTTCGTTAAGATTAACGGTTTCTAGTGAGAGACGCATTGAATTTTGGGACCCGTTCTTTTAAGAACGTTATTTTCCTTGCTCAAATTTTTTTTTTCAAAAACCCATAAAAAATATAAAATTTTCAAAAATACAAAAAAATTAAAAAAACCTATAAAACAAAAAATATTTTCTCTTGCATTTTCTTTTTAGTGTATGCGTACTCGATCAACGTCTTATCACGAGCCCGAGACTCTTCAAGATTTAGACATGGCCGGTGTACACAACAACAATAATAATCCACCCCACCCCAACATGAATAATCCACCCCAACCCGATTTAAGAACTATGGAGGAGCTATGCCAACGTACGATGAATGGACGTGGAGGACCGATTGCGCCGATGCAAATCACGGCTCAGGAGTTTTCGTTGAAACATCACATGATCCAACAAGTGCAAACTAATCCATTTCGCTGAATACCGGATGATGATGCCAACAAGTACCTCGACAAATTCATTACCATTACTCAAAGCATGAAGATGCCCGGTGTTTCTATGGATGTACTTCTCCTTCAACTATTTCCCAACACGCTTTCTCACCATGCCGAAAAATGGTTTGACCGTCTCCCAAAGAATTCTATTCATACTTGGGACGACATGACTCAACGATTTTTGTCGCGCTACTTTCCACCATCCATGGTCACGAGCCTTCGTAACCAAATTAGTGGATTCATGCAAGACAATGATGAATCGCTCTTTGATGCTTGGGAACGCTACAATGATTTGATCGACCGTTGTCCAAATCATAACATGCTCCCCGTCACTCTTATTGATACTTTCTACAATGGTCTAACTTTTCGTGATCGTGATACGATTAATGCCGCCGCTGGTGGTACTTTTATGAAAAGGAGACCGGAGGAGTGTAGAGAGTTGATAGAAAACATGACTACTCACCACAAGAATTGGGATTCATCCGCATCCTCAAGATCTAACCCGAGAGTCAATGTTTCTTCTACTACTTCCAATCCCGAGATAGCCGAACTTACCCGACAAGTCGCAGAGATGAACAAGAATTACATGACCATGGCTACAACCCACTTTCAACAAGCTAAAGTTGTTGCTATTTCTTGTGACACATGTGGTGGTCCTCATTCTTACATTGATTGTCCTTCTACTCAAGTAAATTTTTGTGATACCGTTAACGCGGCATACGGTAACTATCCTCCGGGAGGCTATCAAGCTCGTCCTCAAGGAGACCGTACCTTGCTAAGTTATCGTTCAAACAATTATCTTTCACCACCCGGTTTCACTCCTCAAAACCAAAACCAACAACAAAGCTATAACCGAAATAACCAAAACCAACCTCGTGCTAACAATCAATATGAATCCCAAAGAAACCCATACCCACCTCAAGGAAATTCTCAAGCTTACCAAGCTCCACCTCTCAAACAACCAACGGCGTTGAATCAAGACATCGAGACGTTCATGAGGACTAATAGAGAGATCGTGATGAATCTTCAGAGTCAATTCATCAACTTGAAGGGAGACATGGCGAAACAAGTGAGCGATATTCGAGCCGAGCTAATGAATGACATGGTGAAACAAAGCAATGATATTCGCGCAGACATGAGAGACTCTTTCAGCACTCAAGCGGATAATATACGTGATATGATAGGTTCGCTTTTCCAAGGTAATCAACCCTCTTCTTCGTGTACTCTTCCGAGTAACACCGTTGCTAATCAAAGAGGGGAGATGAAAGCAATCACCACTCGTAGTGGAAAAGGTTATACGGAACCCGAGCTTCCTACACCTCCACCCGTGATTGTGAACAAGGAAAAAGAACAACTTTCTTCACCTCCTTTACCTTCTTCCCCCATTCCCCCACCACCCACGGTTGTGAGTGATCCTATTCCTCTAAAGCCTTCCTCTTCATCCGATATACCTTATCCTTCAAGGTTGAGGAAAGAGAAACAAAAAAGCAAGGATGATATTCAAGTTTCAAACTTTCTTAAAATGTTTAAACAATTGAATTTTAACATCTCCTTTGCCGAGGCTCTCGCTCACATGCCTAAATATGCGAAGATGTTTAAAGATCTTCTTAGTGACAAGAAAAAGCTTCTTGATATTGCTAATACCCAACTTAACGAGAATTGCTCCGCGGTTCTCTTAAGGAAATTACCCACCAGACTTGGTGATCCGGGTCGCTTCTTGATTCCTTGCAACTTCCCTGGAGTAGAGAATTGGATGGCCCTAGCCGATCTAGGCGCTAGTATAAACTTAATGCCTTTAAGTGTTTGGAAGCCATTATCTCTCCCCGAGCTAGTCCCCACCAAAATGACTTTGGGATTAGCTAACCGTATGGTTGCTTATCCGGTGGGAATAGCCGAAGACGTCTTCGTTGGCTTCCCGGCGGATTTTGTTGTCGTTGACTGCGAGATGGATCCTCGTGTTCCATTAATCGTTGGACGTCCCTTCTTGAGGACCGGTCGCACTCTCATTGATGTAGCCGCGGGCGAAATAATCATGAGAGTTGGTGACGATAAAATTGTCTTCAACATGGGTAAGATTTCTAAGCAACCTTATTCATATGAGAGTGTTAATGCTATTGATGTTCTCGATGAGGCTTGTGAAGAACACTTTAATGATGCTTGCAAAAGTAATCTTTCTTCTCTACCCAATGTTGAGACCGTTGCCTCAATCGCTCCGTCATTAACTTCATTTGGAGAAAGTGATTTCCTCTTGAAAGAATTTGAAGCAACTCTAGGAGATGTGGATTTGCAATATGACGATTCTCCCTCCAATTGGGATGAAGACATTCGTACCATTGAGAAACTTCTCAATGAGGACCATATTTCTCCACAGTCTTCTAAGGCTCTCTCTACCGATGATCTGAAGTTGACTACGCCGTCCATCGAAAATCCTCCAGATTTATAGCTTAATGATCTTCCGTCTCATCTCGAGTACGTTTTCCTTGAAGACAACAAGAAGTTACCGGTCATCATCGCAAAGGACCTGAAAGAAGAAGAAAAATCCCGACTTATCGCCGTGCTGAAGCATCATAAGAAAGCGATTGCTTGGAAAATCTCCGATATTCGCGGAATTGATCCTCACTTTTGCACACATAAAGTTCTCATGGAGGACGACTTTAAGCCCACTATTCAAAGCCAAAGAAGGGTGAATCCCAAGATCCATGAAGTTATCAAAAAAGAGGTTATCAAACTTCTTGATGCAGGCATGATCTATCCTATCTCGGATTCCCCATGGGTTAGTCCAATCCATTGTGTGCCTAAGAAAGGCGGAATCACCGTTGTACCCAACGAAAACAACGAGTTGATTCCTACTCGTCTCGTTACAGGGTGGAGAGTTTGTATAGACTATCGCAAACTCAATGATGATACGAGAAAGGATTATTTTCCCCTTCCTTTCATGGACCAAATGCTTGAACGTCTAGCGGGTAATGATTATTACTGCTTCTTAGACGGTTTCTCGGGTTACTTTCAAATACCCATCGACCCCAACGACCAAGATAAAACCACATTCACTTGTCCCTACGGCACATTTGCTTATAAAAGAATGCCTTTTGGCTTATGAAATGCTCCAGGGACATTCCAAAGGTGCATGATGGCTATCTTCCATGACATGGTTGAAGAAACCATGGAAGTCTTCATAGATGATTTCTCGGTCTATGGTGATTCATTCTCTTCTTGCCTTGCCAATTTAGAACGTATGCTTAAGCGGTGTGAAGACACTCTCCTTGTTCTGAATTGGGAAAAATGCCATTTCATGGTAAAAGAAGGCATTGTGCCGGGACATAAAATCTCTAAAGCCAGTCTTGAAGTGGACCGTGCTAAAGTGGATGTCATAGCCAAATTACCTCCACCTTCAACCATGAAGGGTGTGAGAAGTTTTCTGGGTCATGCGGGCTTCTATCGTCGTTTCATTCAGGATTTCTCTAAAATCGCTCGCCCGATGACCTACCTCTTCGAAAAAGATACTCCTTTTATCTTTTCCAAAGAGTGTATTGAAGCCTTCAATCTTCTCAAGGATAAGCTAACTAAGACACCGGTCTTGGTTACCCCTAATTGGGAGCTACCTTTCGAATTGATGTGTGATGCTAACGACTTTGCTATTGGAGCGGTTTTGGGCCAAAGAGTGAACAAACACTTCCAATCAATCCATTACGCTAGCAAGACAATGACGGGGGCTCAATTGCATTATACCACTACCGAAAAAGAGCTTTTAGCTGTAGCGTATGCTTTTGAAAAATTTCACCCCTATCTTGTCCTTTCCACCACCATCGTATACACCGACCACTCCGCGTTGAAGTACTTGTTGACTAAGCAAGATTTCAAGCCAAGACTTCTTCGTTGGGTTCTGCTCCTTCAAGAATTTAACATTGAAATTTGTGACAAAAAGGGAGCCGAAAACCTAGCAGCGGATCATCTATGTAGACTTGAGGATCCTTATCAAGGGGATCATCCGAATCAAGAGATCAATGACTCTTTTCCCCTTGAGACCTTAATGTCTATTCATTCCGATCTTGATGACACCCTGTGGTTTGTGGACATTGCAAACTACTTAGCGGGTGGAATTTTCATCGAAGGGTTAACATCCCAACAAAAGAAGAAGTTCTTTAAAGATGTTAAGACTTACTTCTGGGATGACCCTTATCTCTTCAAACAATGTGCGGATCTTGTAATTCGTCGATGTGTTGATGGGCCGACAGCTTTACAAATCCTTGATGCTTGCCATAAAGGACCCACCGGTGGTCACTTTGGTCCCAATTACACAGCGAAGAAAGTATTCGACTCTGGATTCTATTGGCCCACCATTTATCGTGACGCTCACGAAATGGTTAAGCATTATGATGCTTGCCAACGACAAGGCAAGATCACACATAAAGATGAGATGCCTCAAAATTTCATACAAGAATGTGAAATCTTTGATGTATGGGGCATCGACTTTATGGGGCCATTTCCATCATCCAAAGGGAACAAGTACATCCTCGTAGCCGTTGACTACGTTTCTAAATGGGTTGAAGCTAAGGCTCTCCCAACGAATGATGCGAGGGTCGTTGTGAACTTTTTGAAGCAACTGTTTGCTCGATTCGGTGTTCCTCGTGCTATAATCAGTGACCACGGGACTCATTTTTGCAATGATCAATTTGCAAGAGTCATGGCTAAGTATGGTGTCAATCACCGTCTTTCCACTGCCTATCATCCCCAAACCAATGGGCAAGCCAAGATTTCCAACCGTGGATTGAAGCGAATTCTGGAACGTACTTTGGGAGAACATCGTGCCGCGTGGCCCGATAAGTTAGATGATGCTCTGTGGGCTTTCCGTACCGCGTATAAGACGCCGATTGTTTGTACACCTTATCGTCTTGTGTACGGGAAAGCATGCCACCTCCCCATCGAGCTAGAACATAAGGCATACTGGGCCTTGAAGTGGGCTAACTTCGACATCAACAAAGTCGGTGATCTTCGCAAGACTCAACTCAACGAGCTCAACGAACTGAGGAATGAAGCTTACGAGAACTCATTGATCTACAAGGAGAAGACCAAGATCATCCACGATGCTAGAATTAAGAACCGAGAGTTTCACGTTGGTGATCAAATCTTACTTTTTAACTCTCGGTTGAAGATCTTCTCGGGCAAGTTGAAGAGCCGCTGGTCTGGTCCATTCACCGTCGACAAAGTCTTTCCCTATGGCACCATTGAGCTTTCTCAGCCAGATGGGCCCAATTTTAAGGTGAATGGCCAGCGCGTGAAGTTGTACTTTGGTGAGGATATCTCTCATGAGATGATTCCATTCCTCACCATGTTTCCCATGAACTAGTTTTGGGTCGAGTCAGGCTCGTGACTCGGTTATCAAAAACAAGCGCTTCTCGGGAGGCAACCCGTGATCTATCCTTTACTGCTTTCATAATAAGCGTAGGGGGGAGCTCCATATGTGTTGGTTGTCTTGTTTCTTATTTTGTGCAGGGATTCAAGTTTCAAAGAGCACCTCGATGACTTTTGACGAACCGTGTTCCCGTCTTCCTGGTTCTATTCTAAACTGTCGTGATTCAATATTTCATATCCTATATGTTCACATTGAATTCACTTTAGTTGTCCTTTCCTTAGCAAGACTTAAACAAAGTGCACAATGTCCTAAGTGTAGGGGAATTTATTCCCACATGCTTAAACATTGAGGACAATGTTTATATCAAGTGTAGGGGGACTTCTATCGAAGTAAGTGGTCTTTTCCATGAATTTGCCCTCATTTTAACCAGAAAATTTGATTTTTCGACATTTTTCAAAATTTTTAATCTATTTTGGCCTTCTAGTTTTCCTTTGTTATCGTTATTTACTTTATTTGCTAGAATAAATTTGTAATAAAGTGGTTTTAAATTTTTCAAAGTCGTGAATATTTTGACTCAACCCGAGTTTACTTATCTAAGTTTACTCTAGCTAGTATCCTTAACGTGTTTAAGTCAAGTTTTGCTAGGATTTTATTTAGGGAGCTTTAAAACACGAAAGTCTTAACTCTCACGGGTTAAGAACAAGAAATTTTCGCAAGTTCCTATAATTGATCCTGGAGAGTTGTTTATCAAGGGAACTTTAAAATGCGAATTCTAAACTTGAAAAAGTCCAAGAGTTTGCAAGATCCTATAGATGACTCGAAAACCCAAAACTTTGATTTAATAGGCTAAGCATCCACGAGTCTCATTCCTTGAGATTTTAAACTGTGAAGGACGAGAGATGATAGAGTCAATTATAAGTTTGGTATTCTTTCGTGAATTTATGTGAGTTAATTATGAGCCTATTCTACCATCGCTTGTTAATAAATTTATCTGCTATAAATAAGGTTGTACGATTTGAAAAGTTACTTAGCTTCTAGCCCAAGATCGTTTAAAAGTTGCTCGGTATTAAATAGAGTTCATAGCCAAGGCATAACTTACTGAAGCGGGATGCGAAGATTGGCGAGTCCGAAAAGGCCCTAACAAGGCATGAGGGCTACATTTTGTTGCTAAAGATCCAAAAGTGATGTGAAGAATCATTTATCAAAAATCAATATGAAGGATCGAGACACACGACGAAAAGCAAATACTCCCGTAAAGATCATGGAGAAGTCTATCCAAAAAGGCCCAAACAAGGTATGAGGATAAATAGATCCAAGTCCTAAAAGGAGGCGGATCGTTGTATATCAAAGTCCAAAATAAGGATTGGAGAAAAATGAAGAATTCGTGGTCCAAGTATGAAGAATCTCTCAAAAACATCAAGTGAAGAAATTCCTATTATGAAGAGAAGACAATAATTTCAAGAACTTCTCTCAAGATTTAAAGTATGAAGTCGCTGTCAAATATCGGCCCGAGAAAGGTCTCAAATCATCAAGCGAGTTATGCCAAGATATGAACTTTATGAGGTCCCGAGAAGCAGTTTTAAAAGATTTTGTCCTTTAGCTAACTATTGATTAAATCGTCCCACTTTATTTTCGGCCTAAATAACTATCAAAATAAGTCAAACAATGAATCCTCGTGATCATTCAAGACAAAAATAAAATATAAGAGATACACCTAGGAATAAGGGAGTCTAAGTGAATAATTGGCCCACATGAATTCGTGTTAGTTTGCTAACTTATAATAACAATGATCTCGTTTTTAAGCTTGGTGTGGGGAACGTGAAACTTGAGGATGATAAACGTTCATGGCAGCCTAAAACCAATGTAAGTCTTTGATTTCTTTACTTGTTTTCTATGTTTAGTATTTAATAAAGGCCAAGGTGGGTTATTTATGATGAAAAATGTAAATCGTGCTTTAAAATTAATGCATTGCATGAGGTCATTGCAATGGTCAAGTGTAGGGGATTTAATAAGTTTGAAAACACTTATCCTTTTACCACTTATTTCCAATAATAACAAGACCAAAATGTGTATTTTATGTCATAAAAGTCGGAATTATGCGTGGTTTGTGTTTTTATTGTGTTTTAGGACAAAAAGATGAAAAAGGAAGAAAACACGGGCTTTCACGGGCTTTTATCGAAGATAACGAGAAAAGACGAAGTCAAGAGATCAAGAGTGCTTAAAGAACGGATTGTCCAAGACCTATTCTGAAGATTTATCGAAGAAAAAGTCTAAAGACGGAAGTTTAATAAAGTCGAAGAACTCAAGTCTAAATTATAGAAGAAAATTATTAAGACAAGTTCAAATCCCGAGACGACGTCGAGAAAAGACAAAGAATTAAATCGAGTCGAGAAGAAAAGAAAGAAGGAAGCACACCATACATTCACTTCCCATTTAGCCTATAAATACCCTCCTAATCATATTAGGAGGGTGGTTAGCTAGTTTTAGTTTTCATTTTTTTCCTTTTTAGTTTTTAGAGAGAGAAAGTTCCAAACTTTCTCTCACTAAGTTTTTTTTATCTTTTCTTTCTTTTAATCTTTCAAGTTTAAGCTTTTTGTATTTGGATTTCATTAATCTAATTCAAGTTAAGCTTTTTGTTCTTTAATCTCTTTCTACATTTCTTGGTTTTACTTTACTTTTGATCCGAATCATTCATAATCCGTGATTGAGTTTGATGTTGTGTGGTTAGAAAGTTCATTTCTTTTGTTCCTACATAAGCTCTTAGACGTATAAGCTATAAGCTCTTAATGTTTAGTGGCTTATTCGTTGTTTTAGCTTATTAACCTTTAAACTTTCTTAAAAAGTTTATCTTTTTAAAGTTCGGTTTATAAAGGTTATGTGTTTAGATTCCTAATAGTTTCAAATTTGTGCTTATTTATCTTTGTCTGAAAGTTTGAAAGTGCTTATTGTGTCTACTGCTTATTCGATAAGCTTGGTTACTCTTGGGATTTCATTACGATCTCAGGAGGGTTTTGTTGTTACGATCATCTGGCTTCGATCGCATTGACTACGATCTACACGTTTTTCCCTAGTATGATCCACACCCACGATCACTCATTGCGATCTGTGGGTGCGATCTAGTCACACCTCCTTGTTACGATCACATTGATTGCGATCTGTTATGTTGCGATCACTTCCTGTGATCATAGGACCACGATCCACTAGTTGCGATCGTGGTTGCGATCTGGGAGTTCGATCATGTTTACCCATCGCACTGCTGAGTGCGATCTGATTCCTTTGTTGTGATCGCATTGAGTGCGATCGGTGGGCACGATCCATCATTACTATTTGGGTACGATCGAGTTGCGATCTGACTCTGGTTTTTGCTTACTTAGTTTTCAAATCTAGTTTTTCCCGCCCTTTTTACTTAGTTAATTTTAAACAAGTTTCCGAGTTTTTAATCATTTACATTTTAATCTCCAAGGATTGTTCGCTTTTATTTTTAGTTTATTTTTTAAAGTTTCCATTTTACTCTACGACAATATACTTACTTGCTTTTAGTTTTAAAATATAGATAATCAAACAAACCATCCTCTTGTTTTCCAAAAGACAGTTGAGTCACACTCTTAGCCGGTAATCAATTCGAAGAGATCAGACGAAAATATTTTATACTTGGCCAAAACCATGTATTACTCCCCTACACTTAGGACATTGTGCACTTTGTTTAAATCTTGCTAAGGAAGAGACAACTAAAGTGATTCCTATTTTAATATTGAAAAATATAAAATAGTGAATCAAAAGAGTTTAGGATAGAACCGGGAAGATGGGTACACGAAATCACGGGTCGTCAAAAGTCATCAAGAATGGATCTTTGAAAGCTCGAATCCCTACACATCATAAGAAAGAAAACAACAAACACATACTAGGGTCTCTCCCTACACTTATTTTGAAAACAGAGAAAAAGGAGAGATACTGCGGGTTGCCTCCCGAGAAGCGCTTGTTTTTGTTAACCGAGTCGTGAGCCTGACTCGACCTTGATTAGCATAGGAAGAATCTTGAAGAACATCCACCGGGATCAAATACATGGTTTTCATCCATCAAATAGCACAATCTTAAGGCGAACAAGGCAAGCCAAATTAGAATAGGCAAGGTTCCCTTAAGCAAAGATGGAGTACAGTGGTAGCAAGTGTGCTGAGGTGTAAGCATATCTCCAAAAGTTCCAAAGATATTTCCTTTTATTTCATAAGATGGATGCTGAGATGACTTAAAAAGTGCAATACCGGGATCGAACACCTTTTCCTTTAGGGGAAAATAACACTCAGGCTCAGCAGATCTTGAAGAAGGTCCGATCATAAATCTCGCAATCTCATCCTCAGAAGGTGGATGTAGAGGTGTCAAGACATAAGTGCTGCGGATATCGGTGTTGGCCGGCTTCTTTTCCTGTGAAACATGTTTCTTCATATCCAAACGAGGATAAAGACCATAATCATCAAAGTCCAAAGGAGGAGCATCACTTTCATTTGGGAAGTAACTGTTGAGAAAAGTAGCGAAGTCTTCCTCAAATGAGTAGGCATCCAAAGTAGGATCAAGTGTTGTTGGCGGAGGATCTTCATCATGTGAAGAATCACTCGAAAGAGTATCAGCCTCATCATAAGTGGGCATGTCTGGATACTCAGAAGTAAAATTATCATAATCATCCCCATCGGAACTAGAATCGTCATCATAAGCATCAATTATCGGTGGAGAATCATAAATTGGTGGAGGATCAGAATTAGAGAGAGAATCATCCACATCATCTTGGAACAGTGGATCATCATAGCAAGAATCGAATAGAGGATTGTTGTAGACGACAAAATCATCAAGCACATTAATCATATTCGCAGATTCTCTTCCATTAGATTTGGTTGTGATCTTCCCCATTTTGAACACTTGTGCATCATTCCTGACTCTTAAAATGAGCTCACCTTCAGCAACATCGACTAATGCTTTTCCGGTTCTCAAGAATGGCCGACCAAGTATTAATGGAATACGAGGGTCCATTTCATAATCAACAACAACAAAGTCGACCGGAAAAGTGAAGGTGCCAACTTTAATGAACACATCTTCGGCAATACCAACGGGGTAAGCGAGAGTACGATTTGCAAGCTCAAGAGTCATCTTTGTTGGTGAGATCGGGTAATGATAACTTTTTCCAAACACTTAAAGGCATCAGATTTATACTTGCCCCGGGATCGGCTAAGGCAGTAAATTCTTCGGTTTGGTGAAAAGTACATGGTAGCACAAAACGACCGGGATCTGCAAGTTTCTCCGGAAGTTCTTTAAGAAGGACGACAGAACAATTTTCATTCAATCGAGTATTAACAAACTCGGCCATCTTCTCCTTCTTATTAAGTAATTCCTTAAACATCTTGACAAATTTAGGCATTTGTGCAAGAGCTTCAACAAGGCTAAAAGTGATGGTCATTTCCGAGATCTTCTTCAAATAGTTTGACACTTGAATGTCATCCTTGGTTTGCAGTTTGGCCTTTTCTAAGCGAGATGGATAAGGAATATTGGGTTTATAGGTGGAAGGTGTAGGTGTAGCAGGTAAAGGTTGAGATGTTGAAGGTTTAAAGGTGGAAGGAGGGGTTGGTGAAGGGTTCTTCTTGGGTACTTCAGTAAGAGGAGGAGACGGTAATGGAGAACTAATACTAGGCGTGGAAGTAGGAGGGATAAATGGTGGTGGAAGAGGTGTAGATGGAGTAACTGGGGGGAGGGATAGATGGTCCTACTAAGGTAGCTCCACTGCGTGTAGTAATAGCACTCACATTCGCTCTTGGGTTGGTGACGGTATTTGAAGATAGAGAGCCCGAAGTAGAGGGTTGAGTGGTTGGTAAGAAACTAGCCAGCATATTCTTCAAATCATTTGTTTGAGTGCTAAGGAGGTTTGTATATCATGTCGAAGCTAGGATCTAATGTCATTACCATGCTTAGTGATGTCCCCTTTCAAATTGATAATTTTGCTTTGTAGATTCTTAATTTGCTCTGCTTGGGTTCTCATTAAAGCTTCAACATCTTGATTAATGGGTGGGGCTTGTTGAGCGGGTGGGTGATAAGGATTAGAAGCTCGAGGTGGGATTTGGTTGCTTCGATTGTAGTTGTTGGGGTTTTGGTATTGAGGAGAAAAACCGGGTGAAAAAAAGTTGTTAGAACGGTAACTTAGGAAGTTACGATCACCTTGAGGTCGGGCTTGGTAATTTTCCGTTGAATAGTTACCATAAGCCGCATACACGTTTTCCGGATTGTCTTGTGTAGAAGGATAATCAGTGTATGAATGAGGACCACCGTAAGTCTCACAAGAAATTGCTACAGATTTAACTTGTTGTTTATGATTTGTAGCCAAAAGTTGCATATTCTTGCTCATTTCGACCATTGCGCGGGTCAATTCGGTGATATCAGGGTTTGAAGAAGTACAAGAAACATTGACTCTCGGGTTATTCCTTGAAGAAGCGGATGAATCCCAATTTTGTGGTGAGTAGTCATGTTCTAAATAAGCTCTCTACACTCCTCGGGTCTTCTTTTCATAAATGTGCCACCGGCGGCTGCATTAATCGTATCACGATCACGAAAAGTTCAACCGTTGTAGAAAGTATCAATTAAGGTGACGGGGAGCATGTTGTGGTTTGGACATCGATCAATCTAGACATTATATCGTTCCCAAGCATCAAAAAGTGATTCATCAGGTTCTTGTGTAAATCCACTAATTTGATTCCGAAGGCTCGTGACCATGGATGGTGGAAAGTAGCGCGACAAAAAGCGTTGAGTCATCTCATCCCAAGTATGAATTGAATTCTTCAGAAGACGATCAAACCATTTTTCGGCATGGTGGGATAAGGTGTGTGGAAATAGGTGAAGGCGAAGAAAATCCATAGTAACCCCGGGCAACTTCATGCTTTGAGTAACGGTAATGAACTTGTCGAGGTGCTTGTTGGCATCATCATCCGGCAATCCGCAAATGGACAAGTGTTCTGCACTTGTTGGATCATGTGATGCTTCAACGAAAACTCCGGAGCCGTGATTTGCATCGGCGCAATCGGACCTCCTCGTCATTCATCGTGGGTTGACAAAGCTCCTCTATCGTCCGAAGGTCGGGTGGTGGAAGAACATTATTATTGTTATTATTGTTGAGGTGCGGTGGGTTATTGTTGTTGTTGTTCACATCTGCCATATCTAAATCTTCACGTGTCTCGGGCTCTGGATAAGTTGAAGATCTAGTACGCATACACCTGAAAAAGATACCAAAGAAATAGATAATATATATGTACGTGTAAAATTAAAAATAAAATCTTTTTGGATTTTTGAAATTTTTTAATTTTTATGGATTTTTTGAAATTTTTAAGCAAGAAAAATAACGTTCACGAGGGAACGGATCCCAAAATACAACGCGTCTCTCACAAAAAACGGTTATAATCTTTACGAAAAGAGCCGTCAGCGGCACCATTTTAATGCAAGAGATTTTGTATGTAAAAAGTTATCGTCCGATCTTTTCGAATTGAAAAAGGGGAAAATGTGCGAATCAGCCGTCTTTTGGTGAAAAAGAATATTTTTTGGTTGTTGAAAAATTATATTGCAAGACGTTAACGTAAATGACAGGTAATTAAATCTAAAACTAATTAAAACTTAAATGGTGCAATATTAAAACTTTTAAAATTAAATCAATTAAATGACTTAAAATTAAAGCGTGACGAAAAATAAATTGACAATGTAATAAAAATGTGAACTTTAAAATAAAACTAAGACAAAGCAATAAAAATAACACTTAAGAAAAATGGCGGAAAAATAAATGCTTAAAAATAAAAAGGAAGTAAACAGAACCTGAGCCGGGATCCAAAATACTGTCACTATCCGGAATCCAATCTTACTCTTATCCTGAATAACAAACCTACTGCTTATCCGGAATAAAACTGTCACTCTTATCCGGAACGTTTCTTCAGCAGGCTATCCGGAATACTCGTTCTGCTGCTTATCCGGAATGTTCAAATAAGCCCTTATCCGGAATAACTAGGTTACAGTTATCCAGAATCCGTCACCCTAAGCTTATCTGGAATGTAGACTGTCACTCCTTATCCGGAATAACTTAGGTACCTTATCCGGAATAATCTGAATCTGCTTATTCGGAAAATGTCTAAAGGCTTATCCGGAATCCACAAGTCACTCCTATCCGGAATAATTGAATAACCACTTATCCGGAATGAACACCAAACCTTTGTCCGGAATACCTTCTTCAAGTCCTTATCCGGAATAAATCTTCGAACTCTTATCCGGGATATGACTTGTGCCTCTTATCCGGAATGTGCGTTGTCACCACTATCCTGAATAATCTGCAACGAAGCCTTATCCTGAATACTAAATCGTGCAGCTTATCCGGAATAATTCCTTGAGTCACTTATCCGGAATAAAGGGTTTTTGAACCCTTATCCGGAATAAACTTCCTGATGGCTATTCGGAATAACTTGTTTTGGCGTGTATCCGGAGTAAAGGGGTTTTTTACCAAAACCCGAATAACAGTAAGAATGAAATAAGCTAAAACTAAATTAAGCTAAAATCAATTAAGAACTTAACTAAAACTTAACCAAAATCAATTTTAAGAAAAAGCTATTAAATCAAAATTTTAAAATTTTAAAAACACTAAATAATAATAATATTTAAAAACAACTTTTTATAAAAATTAACTAATAAGCACTTAATCAAATTTAAGACAAACACAATAAGCTATAAAATAATTAAGCTAATATAATCATAATCATAACAACATAACCATTAATCAAATAAGCATAACAATAAGCACATAAACAGAAAGATTAAATCAAGACAAGAAAGGTAGAAATGAGAGATTAATAAAAACTTCGATTAAAAATTAAAGATTCAACAATTAAAGTAAAGACAAGAATTAAAAGCTTACAAATTTAAGGTGCAAGACAAGTAATTAAAGGTGCAATTAAGTAAAGTGCAAGTAATTAAAATGGAAGACTAGTTTGTCAAAATAGCCAACACCTCCTAATGTGAGATTAGGAGGGTATTTATAGTGATTAGGGAGGCTAAGCATGTGTTGCTTCCTTCATTCTTTCTTTCTCGTCTTTTCGTCTTCTTAATTTTACGACTTTCTCGACTTTGTCTCGGGATTAATAAACTCGTCTTGTAATTTCTTCATTAATTTAGACTTGAGTTCTTTGGCTTTATTAAACTTCCGTCTTTAGACTTTTTCTTCGATAAATCTTCAGAATAGGCCTTGGACTTCCGTTCTTTTTGCACTCTTGATCTTTTGATTTCGTATTTTGTCTTTTTCTTCGATAAAAGCCCGTGAAAGCCCGTGTTTTCTTCCCTTTTCATAATTTGGTCCTAAATCACAACAAAAACACAAACCACGCATAATTCCGACATTTACGACATAAATACACGTTTTGGCTTGGTTATTATTATGATCAAGTGGTAAAAGGATAAGTGTTTTCACACTTATTAATGATCCACATTAAACTTTTGAGGATAGGAGTTGTTGAACACACAATTTTTGAAAGATTTTGAATATCATTGAGAAATTCGTGAAAAAATTGTATTCAACGCTTTTTGAAAAATCAATTCTTTTTGGCGAAGAGGTTTTTCTAAAGCATAAACTTGAGTTCATACATGTTTGAATGTCTTGACGAATCCACTTAAGTGTAACAAGATTTAACTTCTTTTGCTAAGGGTATGGGAACGAAAGCGTACACTCCCCCGTGAATTTAGATCGGGGTTGCAATCTGAAAGTGATTACAAGCCATAATGTTGAGCTCAAAACGTTGAATGTTTTGTGACAAGCTCAACCCAAGATAGATTTCTCTACCCGTTGTTGGAAATGTTGTCCAAAAGAGACATTTTCCGTTATAAAAGATAGAAATGACATGTTTTGAAAAATATTTACAACTTTCATTCGAGCTTTATGTACACACCCGTATCGTTATTGAGCGACATTTCTAGGCACGTCCATATTATCGATACTGAAAGACATGTCGAGAAGAATATTTTTGGATTTTCAAAGATTTTTAATTTTGTATTTTGCTTTTTCATTAATACTTACAGGTAGATGTTTGATAGATGAATCAAGCAGGCTTCTTTGCCAGAATCTCCAGTTCTGCTGGAGTCAAACATCTCATACCAATTTGCCTAACAAGATACGCAAACCTCTCTTTCGAAAGAGCTTTTGTAAACAAGTCAGCTAATTGGTAATCAGTTCCAACAAAGTAAAATTCAACAATACCCTTTTCAACTTGTTCCTTAATGAAGTGATATCTGATATCAATGTGCTTCGTGCGGGAATGGTGTACCGGATTGCAGGAGATGGCTATGGCGGACTTTGAGTCACAGTACATAGGTACTTTTAAAAGTGGAAGCCATAATCCATGAGTTGTGTTCTCATCCAAAGAACTTGAGCACAACACGCAGATAGAGATACATACTCCGCTTTGGCTGATGACAATGATGTGCAATCCTGCTTCTTGGAAGACCATCCCAGAAGCTTATCTTGACCTAGAAATTGACCACCAGAAGTACTTTTACGTGTATCATGACACCCTACATGATCAGAATCTGAATAGGCCGTTAGAAAGAAACCGGTTTCCCTCGGATACCAGAGTCCCATGTGAATGGTATTCTTAAGGTACCGAAAGATCCGTTTTACCTCCTTGAGGTGCTTTTCAGTGGGTCGTAATTGATATCGTGCATAATAATACGTAGCATGTGATATATCTGGTTGGCTTGCTGTTAAGTACACGAGGGAGCCGATCATGGAACGGTATCTCGTTTGATCTATGGCATATCCCTCCAAATCAGCATCTAGGGATGTGGTTGATAATGGTGTCCCAACGGGGTCACATGAGGGCATACCATGCTTTTTGATTATCTCTTGACAATACTTAGCTTGGTTAATAAAGATACCACTTGGGGATTGGTGAACTTGAATTCCTAGAAAGAATTTTAGTTCGCCCATCATAGACATTTCAAATTTGTTGTGCATTACATTTTCAAACCATTTTGAAAGTTTTGGGTTTGTAGACCCGAAAATAATGTCATCAACATAAATCTGCACTAGAAAAATGTCATCCCCATATTTATAAGTGAATAAAGTTAGATCAATGGAACCTTTTGAGAAACCTTTGGAGACCAGAAATTTTGAGAGCTCGTCGTACCACGCCCTTGGAGCTTGCTTGAGTCCATAAAGTGCTCTGTGGAGATGATAAAACTTGTCAGGATAATGAGGATTAACGAATCCTTCCGGCCGCGTGACATAGACTTCTTCCTTCAAAGGACCATTAAGAAACGTCGTCTTTACGTCCATTTGATAAATGATGAATCCCTTATGTGCAATAGCATTCCTTATGGGTTGAGTATGTGGTAACCTTTCCTTTCCATCCATCTTGGGGGAAAACACAGGTTTTGCAAAGGAAGAATTTGAGAAAGCAGATGGTTTTCCCAAGATAGAGGATCTATTCACTCTAGAGGCATTGGGTTGTCTAACAACAGGTTTCCTAACACTAGGTTCCATAACTTTCCCACCCATCTTAGCAACGAGTTTCTTCAACTCTGCTATTGCTATGTCTTTTTCTTGTAACTGAGCATTCAAATCCGAAATATCAAGACTTTTTTCGTTTAATAATCGACATGACTCAGATAATTTTACTTCTAAAGATGTATCATCTGAAAAGCTGCCAACTTTCTTTTGCAAAGCAAGTTCAAGTGAGTGACAATGTTTTTGAAGATAATCATATCTATGCTGAATTAACGAAAACTCTTTTTGGTCAACTTTATTCGAAAGCTCAGTTTCAAGACGTTCGCATTCTTTAACTTGATCAAGATATTTGCATGCAACATCAGAATATTCATCAATATCAGCACAAGATGTAACATAAGCACACATAATATCTTTTGAGAGACATTCATGTAAGAGTAGATCATAAGCTCTAGAAAACTCGTCTCTTTCTGGTTGATGGTCGTTCACTTCTTGTTCAAGAGATTCCACATATTTCAAATCATCAAACATTTCTTTCTTAATTAGTGTTTCAAATTCCAAAATATGTTTTTGCGTTCTTTCCGCAAGCGGAATCAAAATGCTTTTCACAAGCACAGTTATATCGTGAGGAATTTCTTTGTCTCCTTTCGAAAGTTCACGTTTTTTCCAGTCATCATCAAAAACCTTTTTGAAATTTTCAATGTTATTTTTGAGAATACTAAGAGCTTGCTTACTCTTGCTTACAGAAGCTTTAAATGGAAAGTATTCAATAAAGTTTGAAACATTAGTTTTCTTAGTGGCAAAAGCTTGTCTCCATTTCATTCTTATTTGTTCACATTCGAAAAATATTTGCTCACGAGTTTTCTGTGTTTGCGGTTTGAAAAGACCATAAAGACTGTTATGGTTTAACAAATTCTTTATTCACTTTTGGTCTACTCTCTTCTTCCACATCATGTGTCTCTTCACTATCGGGCTTAACAGCAAGATAATCAAGATCGGTCCATTGGGACTCATCAAGATATAGGCGCTGATTCTCAGATTGAGCATGCTCAAGGTACTTATGATTAGTAAAACTAGGTCTATCCTTGAAGAACAAACGAGGTGCCAACATTCTCATGGTTTGAATTGATTGATTTGTTTTGTAAACAATTTTCTTGTAAAAATCAAGTTGAGTTTCAATTTCCACCATTTTGTCGATGTCCTTCGCTTGTTTAGTTTTGAAATCCTTTTCCATCTTTTCAACCACTACTTTCTTTTCATTCATAAGTTTAGTTTTATCCTCTTGAAGAAAACCATTTACTTGAGTTAGCTCATTGACTCCAGTGGTAGCAAGATACGTTTTGTGACATTCAGTACTCAAAGAGGTGTTATAATTACGTTTCTCTTGTTCAAGAAGCTTAAGAGTTCCGTTATATTTCTCTTGAAAATCGTCCTTTTTAACATTAATTAAACACCCTTTGTACCCCTCAACCTCATTGGTCTTTTGAAGAAGCTGAGCTCGATTGCTATCAATGGTCTCACTAGATTTAATTAGAGCAGCTTTGCATTCTTCAAAATTTTGAGTGAGCATAGCGTTTGCCTTCTTTATTTGCTTTTGACTCTTTCTAGTTTCTTTGACATCTTTTTGTAAAGAAG
The DNA here is from genome assembly GCA_025667525.1 of Glebionis coronaria. Lineage (NCBI taxonomy): Eukaryota > Viridiplantae > Streptophyta > Magnoliopsida > Asterales > Asteraceae > Glebionis > Glebionis coronaria. The sequence goes on along the minus strand of CM046877.1, from coordinate 290,571,981 downwards.
CAATTAAGTTAGCAAGCGCAATACGCTCCTCGTCATCATCATACTCATTTGCATGTTGATCATCCTCAGACTCATTATTGCACATGTCTGATGAATCGGGTGTGGTATTGCTATCAACCGTTTCCATCATACATGTGTCATTAATGGCTTTGGGTAGCTCAGAATGCTCATGAATATTACCAAACACATTATATTCCTCTTCAGTGTGTACCTTATCGATTGGCTTAGTGTAAAAAATAGGACCATTGTTATCTTCAGTGACGTTGAGAACTTCTTCAACATTTGCCATGTACGAGTAATGTGCTTCAAGTTATTGATCGGAGGCTTCATCATCAGTATCATCAAGCATTGCTCCTTCCTCAGTCGACAGTTTAACCCAACTTCCATCTTCTTGCAAAGTAGCATCTTTTCCTTATGATAGCCAGAGTCCCTAACCCGTTTCGGCTTCCTACATTCCTTGGCCATATGCCCATAGCCTTGACAATTAAAGCACTGAATCCCACTTTGCTGAACCACTTGAGTACCAACAGTCTCCCTATTCCCAGCAGCAGTAGCAATCCTCTGAGCATCATACTTAGCAGTTTGTCGGTCATACCGTCAGAACCCTCAACATGTGTTGGATTACGTCGATCATACCTTGGAGGACTTTCATCATGTCGACGTGTATCATACCTTCGAGGACTCTCAACATATTGGTTCCTTGTATTTGATGATGTTCGAAGATTGTTGTTGGTGGGTTTGAAGATTTTCTTGTAGGTCTTCATAATGAAAGCAATTTGTTGCTTCTTCTCCCTATCCTTCTGAGCTAGTTCTTCATCATTGTCCTCTTCATATGATGACTCAGGTGAAGGTGATAGTGCTCTTAGTTCTTTGTCTCGTGATCGTGTGGGAGCAGAATACTTAGATGAAGTGGAGTATCTTGGTGAGGAGGCTGTAGTGGAGTACCTTAGTAAAGATGATGTTGTGGAGTATGACTTTGGAGCACGAGAGCGATGATCTTGAGTATGTTGAGTGGTAGACACCAAAGCAAGTGGATTAGCAGTCTTTGCTATCCTTTTAGCTCGAAGTTCATTTGCCTCATTCTGAAATTGTTTCAATATGTTAAAGAGCGTGTGATAGTTGACCTCGTCTAACTTACTTTGTTCTTTCACAAAAGTTACAAATCGTGTCCACTCAGGTTGAAGTTGATGTATAAATTGCACATTGACTTGCATGGTGGATGTGACAACACTGGTTTTGAGGTTCGTCACTTAGTTTTATTTTGTGCTAGTTACGTGTCTTTACGTGTTTGTGTGCTAATTGGTGTGTATAGATGGTGGTTTGGATATCGTTTCCGGTACGGGGTACCTTGTGAGTGAAACGATGTGTGATGATTTCATGTTCATGAGCTCACATGGTGGTGACTATGAAATGAGATGGTGTTATTTAGTGCTTTTACGTATACATATATGTATTATAGAAAATCGTATTTTTACGATTTACGGTTTAGCATTTAGAGGTCTTGGATGAGGTAATTAGTCAAATGGATATTTTTCGCGATGGTTTTAAGTCATTTAGGACTTAGTTATAAAGTTTATTTCAAAATTTGAGATTTTTTATAAAAGTGTATATTTTACGTCTTTTACGGTAAAACGCGTAAATTTGACTAGTTTTACGGTTTTGAGGTTTTGGGAGTTTTAGGAGCTTAAATAAATTAAGGTAAATTAAGGTAATATTAATAAGATATTAATTAACAACAAAAATAAAAAAATATAAAAATAAAAACGAAATAAGGGGGTGTAGGGTCGGTTTTGGCCGCCTAAAAGAAAGGAAAAAGGAAAAGGAAAGGGTAAGTGGGCTATGGGTTGGACTTGGGTTCACCCATACCCTATATAATGTTTTATTAAAACCAAAAGTCATTATTTTTCTCCTGGGGAGTTTAGAAATTCGTGGGTTTCAACAAAGAATTAGGGTTTCTTCATAAAATTGGTTTTTTCATCTTCCATTGAATTAAAGGTAAAACTTTCATAACCCTTTTCAATTAAATTGTTTTTATGATTTCTTTAATCATCTTATGATGGATTTAGGTTAGGGTTTGATTTAAAAATAGTAAATTAATGTTATATTAATCATAATATGATGATTACATAAACTAGGGCTTGTATTAATTGGGGTTATGGGTGATTAATTAGTTTAATTTGATTAAACCCGTTTTTAAAAACTGGGCAGAATTTTGAGTCAATTGTTTTGATCATATTGGGAGTTCTACAAACTATTATTTTACGATCCAAGTATCCCTGAAAAAGTAATTGAAGTGGCTTTTCAATGCAAGAAACGAGAACTAAATTGGAGGTGGGGAAGTTGGTCAAAAACAGGTCACAACAGTCGGAGGTCAAAACAGTTTTGTAATCATCCTGTTTTCTTTTTAAATTTTGGGTTGTTTGGGGTACTTAGGGTTGCATTGGGATCTTCTCACGAACATGAGAGATGGTTTATATATTTTAGTAAATATCTGCACTTGGCCTAAGGTTGTGGTTTAGGGTAAGACCCCTTAATTGTAACAAACTTTTAGTATGTTTAAAATCAGGAAATCGGGAATGACAAAAGTAAATATATATATATATATATATATATATATATATATATATATATATATATATATATATATATATATATATATATATATATATATATATATATATATATATATATATATATATATATATATATATATATATATATATATATATATATATATATATATATATATCGGGGCCTTAACAGTAGCTTTAAGGTTAGGGCAAGTGGGAGGTGTTATCTAACATATTTAAGGGTATGAATATTTCTTTTACAGAAACCATGGGTATATTTAAGTGGACGTTTGACTTAAAGTTTGGAGACCTAAAATTGGGACTGTTTTGTGTAAAATGTGAACGGGATAGTTATTAAACTTAACTAAGTTAAGGACTTGTTAGGGAAGGGTAATGGGGTGATTAGAGCTTATCAATGAGGTATTTATATGGGAATAGGCTAGATGTCCATCATAGGTTGATGAGCCATCTTAGTGATTGGTTCATGTATTGATTGCGTGTTTTTGGTTTGTTAGCTTGTTGCTAGTGCGAGGACTTGTGAAGAAGCAATCAGGTGAGTTTCATAGTCCCATGTTTACTATTGATTTTGACTTCCAGATGGGATGGAAGAGACACTGTGTTGAGTTATTTATAACTTGATGCTGTGAATGTTTTTGAGGTTTGTGATGGACTTGTGTGTACATTATGTGATTAACTGCTATGTGATTCTTGATTGTGTATGATTTGGATTAGAAAGGTACATAGTGTGATCATCTATGGGACCAAGGGGATGTTGACAAGGCGGGGCCTTGGGGAGGTACATAGCGTGATCGTCTATGGGACCAATGGATAATGACAAGGCAAGGCCTTGGGATAGGTACATAGTGTGATCATATATGGTACCATGGTGTTTGGTAAGGCTGGGGGCCTTGGTTTTGGTTTGGAATGATTGATATTGAATGTTAGATGTTAATGCATACTTGTAACACATTGTCCATATGTTCTTTTGTTGATGGTTGTTATTCACAGCTTATAACTGATTTGGCATTGGAGTCTAAACCTATGACTCTCACCAACTTTAAGTTGACGTATTTTAGTGTCTCTTTCAGGTGAGAATGTGGTTAAGCTTGGGTATAGAAGTGGCTAGCTTTGGAGGCATTAGGATTGAATTTAGAAGGAGATCCCCGTTCCTTCTTACTTCATTTTTAGGTGTTTTGATTAAGTGATACTATGAACCTATATGTTGATTTGTTGTGTTATTTGTTTGTCCTGTGTAAGAGGTAGGACTGTTACCTACTTACCTAGACTCTTGCATTGATGTGATATTGTCATGACATTTGTGTCACCTTTTATGACATTTTTATTTCATATAGTTCTCTCTATAGACACGTTGTTGTTGTGATGATATCCATACGTCGCGCCCTATATTCTGCCATGGTGGGGTATGACAGAATGGTATCAGAGACAATGGTTATAGAGAATTAGGTTGCTTAGTCATGTAACCTAGTCTATAGCTTAAGGGTCCCTGCATATAGGCGTCATAGGAGTATGTGTGCATTTTATAATAATTGATGTGTTTGGATGTTATTTATTGTGATGTTTTGACTAGTATGAATTGAACAGTAGTAAGTTCATACTTAGCCACATGTTATTTTCTTTTTGGGTTGTGACTACTGAAGGTTTAACCATAATCATGCACGCTAGTCATTGTTGTATTTTGCCTAAATTGTACATTATAGTACATAATTTGGTACATGGTAGTTTCTATCTTTTGTTGGGTTATTTTATGTACCTGAGGTATAGTATTTTTCTTTTGAGGTTTAAGTCATGTTCCCTAAGAGTCATGTGGTGATTCGAGTTATTGGAGTAGGTGGATATGAAGGGTTTTAAGTTGTTTCCACTCTTATGGGCGACATGACTTATAACTGATTATGTTTTCGTTTTGGATTTAGTCTATGCTGTTTTAGCTAGACAATGGATTTCGGTATTCCAAGAGTTTTACTATGTTATTTTAATAGATGGAGTTTTGGACCTTATTGGTTATGCGGTTATGAGCTTATGTGAGTAGATGGATTTATGTGTTATATGTCGTATTGATTCTTATAAGTGTCATCATAGGAGGGAGTGCATTGAGGAAAGGGTAATTGTATAAGTATGCTGGCCAACATAGTTATACAAGTACCACAACTTCAATGGGTTCTCAAGTATAATTGCATGAAAGAGGGCTAGTACATGCTTGTATGTGATGAGATGTAGAATTTGGGTATACGTATATATATGGGTCTATGTAATGGTTGCCTATGATATGGCTATTGTTCCTTTTGTGTTATATGTTTTGGGATTATAGTGGTGTTGTGTGATTATGGGGTCACACGATATGGTTTGGTTTTGGAGGTGGGATTTATGCCTTGTTGTGGCACGGTGAGATGGTGATTACTCGTATGGAAAGAAAAAAACGAGCGTATAAAGCGATTGACTGACTTGACATGTATGATAACGAGTATGTTTGGGAGATTCAATAGGTATACATATGCGGATGTATATATACTAATAGATGTTATGCTATGATTTACGGTCGTTCAGTAGTTATTATAACTTGAACGTACCTAGTGCTCTCTTGTGTTTAAACAATTTATTAGTGCTCGAGTTTGGTGGAGTTTCAACGACGTTTTGAATCTTTTGAAGTGTGTCTTGTAGCTTATTCTTTGAGTTTCGTATTTCACGTGTACGTTTTAAAATGGTGTTCTTGGTTTTAAGTCTATTAAAATAACTTGGGATTTCTTTTGAGATAATGAAAATTTTGTGTTGGGTCTTACATTTCTTTTGGTCGGTATATATTGAGAAAAAGGGGGACTTGGAAATCTATTATAGGGTTAGATAGTTGGTTGTATTCGGTAAAATAAGGGTAAGGTGTTGGAGTCGTGTTTGAAACAAGATGTAACATAAGATTTCTTTTTAATCAACACTTATGTATTTCAAATTCTAAAAGACTTTCTTTAAAATAAAGCGAAGTAAAATTTCTTTCTACTTACATAGTTTATATAATTGGGTTTAACCGATTCACGTCATTTATAATTATTAATACAAGGTTAAATTGAGTTTATGAAGATTTCACATACAATTTATCTTTCATTAATATAAAACTGTTTTGTTCATAACTTGTTCATTTTTAAAACTTTTTGGATGATTCAAAAACCTAAAATTATGTACTCGGAACGTATTTTTCAAATATTCAGAATATATAGTCATGGGATGTCAGTATCTTGGCCGAAATTATTGTACAAGTGTCGGGTTAAAAGTTGAGTTTGAATAGTAGTTTATTTTTATGATTTGGGATGCACGGGATACCTAGTTTTTGGGTTGAGTTTTGAGTTCGTCAAGAGGGTTGTTGGTAGATTGTTTGAGTCACATAGATGTGGGAGGTAATAATAAAAAAAGGGATATATGTTCTTTTTGAAAAGTCGATCTTTTGCACGGTTTAAATAATATGTCGCGGGGCGTAATATGTTTGGTTGTCATTGGGTGTTTCTTGGATTATTTTTCGTTGTCATGGGTCATTTTGAATTGATACACGTTGTGGGTTTGAGTTTTCTTTTGAGTCTCGTGGTTTTTGACTTGTTTTAACTGGTGCACGTGAAATGTCGTTAGTTATCCGTGGGTTTGATTCGTTGATCGTATCTGGTGGATTCAGGATGTAGTTTTGGTTTCGTATTGTTCGGGAGCGTTGAGGTAGTCGTATGAAAGACTTGGTCGCGCCTATACGATTATGTAGGTGACCATGAGAGAACGGTCGGAATGCCCTTAGTGGGGAGGAAAGAAGTTCGTAGACGAACTAATGTGGTCATGAGGTCTCTTAGGAGTACCAAGGAGATGAATAGAGATTTGTGGGATACTAGCACAAGTAACGCGCCATTGAGAGTGTTAGAAGGGGATACAATACCTCAAAGGTATTTATGATTGTTCGTAGGACATGTAAGTTTTCCGAAACTTTTCTGAAATTTAGTAGGTTTGCCTATTACTGTGAGGTAGAACCATAAATAGAGCAAGTAGGGGAGGTGAGAGGAGTTGTAGTTAGTGCCTTTCCAAGGAAAATCGTTGATGGAGTGGTTTAAAAACAAGAGTTGCTAGAAATTACAAGGAATGTCAGATAAAAGTTGAGTTGCTTAGTAGTAGATTGGATGTGGAAGGAGGTTGAGTGGTCCGATGAGAGGAAGTACCGGTCTTTTAAGATGCGTATAAAATTTTGCAAGTAGAACGAGTTAGGAATCTATTCGTATTGTCGCTAAAAGAGGGTGAAAGGAGGACATAGCTGAAACTGCTAAGGATGTTGTAGGAACGCTTTGGGTTTACAGTTATGCATTTGGCTTCGCCAAAGCACTAGCGGTTTTCATGGAGTCAATGAACCAAGTGTGCATGAACGTGTATAAACGATTTGTCATCAGGAGCATCAACGACATCTTGATATACTCAAATCTAAGAAGGAGAGTGAGGCGAATTATGTGTTGGTTTTGGAGTGGAATTATACGTGAGATTTTCAAGTGTGAGTTTTAGTATTAAGTCTACCATGATGAGTAGTTAGAGATGATGGCATATTGATTCTAGTAAAATAGGTCTCTTGTGTAAGTGAAAACAAAAGAACGTATATGAGCGGTAAGTATCGAACAAATGACTTTAAGAAAAATCAAGTGTTAATGACCCAATCACTTAAAAAGAGAGAAAGTTCGTTTCCCAAGGAGGTATATGTGTGTGATTCAACTTGTAAATGTTTGAGATTAATATTGAGAAGAATGGGGGTGAAAGGATGAAAAGACGGTTACGTTAAAATTACACTACGACGTAAAAGACGTAAAGTCGTGAAAAACTACCCAAATTAAAAATTATACTAAAACCAAAAACAAAATCAATAAAAGATTAAAAGGCTAAAAACAAGTCTTAAATAATATAAATGAAGATAAAAATCCAACAAAGATATTTTAAAACCTTTTATTAATTAAATATTTAATTTTAAATGCTAATTAAAGCCCTAAAATTAAATACAACTAATAAAAATGTCTAAAATATGATTTTATTGATTAATTACTAAACTTATATTATTAGAAGACTAAAAAGTAATTTTCTAAAAATTAAAAGCTATTAAAACTATTTTTAAAACTCTAAAAATGATTTAAAATGATTAAAACCTAATTAAACTTAAAATAATAATAAAAATAAATCTAAAAGCTATAAAAATATTCTAAAAATGGAAAAGGTCCTAATTAATGATAAAGATCTTAAGAAAAATGAAAAAGAAATAAAAATAAAATTTTGATTTTTTAATAATAAAATAATATTAAAATAATGCTAAAAATAAAAAGTTTCTAAAATTAATTCTAATAAATTTCTAAAATCTTAAAATATTCTAACTAAGAGAAAAACAAAAATTAAAGTTCCTAAACCCTTTTTAATAATTTTATAAAAATGTTTAAAGTTTATAAAAAACCTTAAAATAATATAAAATTAAAAATTAAAGTTTATAAAACCAAAACTAGATGTAAACCTCAAAATATTATTTAAAAAGCTAAAAATTATTTTTCCTAAAAATTAAAACTCTTTTTTCTATTTTTTATTGATTTAATAAAATACGGCTATTAAATAAATTGTAGAAAATAAATAAATAAAGGGAAAATTATGAAACTAGGCTAGAAAAATCAACAATCCAATAATGGTCCTAGGAAAAATAAGCTAAACAAAATTAGCTTAATAAATAAGCTAGAAAAGCTCAAAATAAGCTACGGCTTTTAATAATAAGCTAGAAAAGAAAAACGTATTAAATAGAATATGAAAACAAACTATAACGTAAAAAGCTTATCTAGATCAACGGTAGGACACTTAACCCTCCAGCGAGAGGTCTAGGGTTCGAGTCCTGCTACGGGTGACCTTTTTACAACTTTTCTCTTTTTTTTTTTCTTTTTAAACTTGATTCCAGTAACTTAAATGAACACAAAAACTCAAAAACCAACTAATTTAAACAATGATTAAGCCTGGAAATGAGCAAAACGTGCCCAGGTCTGCTATGTGGACTGAAGAACACACAAGTGTTTTCACTTGTGTGCAAGTATGTTCCAAGAGGACTTGGATTGTTTGATTTGTGGATGTTTTTGGATGACAAAGGTACCCCTACACTCTTTAGAGTGTAGGGAGTCAATAATAAGCAGAAATCAACACCACTTAGCACACAATCACTTCACAAATAAGCCAAGTCAAGCAAATGAGAGTTGCTGACATAAATTTCAAGGTCTGGTGGGTGTTAGAGCTTTTACATGCACAATGTTCAACTTTCAAACCCACCAATCTTGCACAAACTCACATAAACTAGCATACAATCAATTGCAATCCTTCCTTAACCCTAAAATCTAACAGAATAGCAAGAATCAAGCTCAAAATCCTATGAAAATGCACTGAAATCTGACTAAGCAGGTTTAGGCTATCATTTACTTTTTTACACACAAACTTGTTTCAAAACTCTTCCAAACTGAACCAAAACTAAAACACTTCCTATTACTACCCTATTAAACACTTTTACCAGGTTTTAAACTTCAAATTCTATCAAAAAGAACCTGTTAAACCTATATCCAAACACTCCTTTATATTTCTGAAAACGTTTTTAACACATCAACTCACTTCAAAACTATTTCAAACTGATTCAAACAACATCTAACATGCATAACATTCCATTTAAACACAAATCAATCCATATAAACTCACTTAATCATGCAAATTCACCAAAAGCAACACTTTCTGAAATTTTCAAAAGGGAAGAGAGTTTTTACCTAAGAACCCCACATCCAGGGTTCTTTGTGGTTGCAATACCACCTCCTTACCAACTGGGGTTGGTGCTGAACTAAATCAACAAACAATCAACCAAAATCCTGCAAATCAAGAACAAACACAAGAAAAACACTTTTCTGATGTTTCTGAAAACTTAAAACCTTGAAACCCTTTGACTTAACACGTTTTAAAAACACTTCAAACTCACAAATCAAGGGTTGTTAATCCACTTTCACTTCTTAACACCCAATGATTTCTGAATTCAAAACTTTTTAAAACACTTATGAAAACTGAAACTTCAAACACCAAATTCTTTCACAATTTTAAATGGAACTCAGTAATAGCAATCCAAACACACAAACTTTTTATAAATAATTAAAAGGAATTACAATTTATATCAAAAATACCAAACTTTAATTTTATAAAAAAGGAATTACAAAGGAATTGCTAAAAACTGGAACAAGGGCTTTACACATGTTGTAAGCTCCTTAAATAGACTAACTAGGAACATTCTAGGACTACAAACCCTAATACATGAATTGCCAAAAAGGCCCTTGAGTCCTTGACTGAAATTTAGTCAAATTCGTGCCATGTGATGAGCCAGCTGGTGTTGGTGATGTTTGAATGAATCTTGGACGTCCATTTGAGCTTGGGGACCAAGGGGAGTATCTGGATGGTTGGTTTGGTCGGGTTTTGGGGTTGTGGGAAAGAGACGGGTGCAGGGGAGGTTTGGGGAGGGGTCCACAGCCCATGTGGGTTTGTCAAGTGAGGTGGGAAAGGATTAGGGGACGGGTAATTAGTGATCTGCACGTTTTGGGGATTAATCCCTTTTTTTTGAATAAATTGGAGATTAGGGTTTATGGGATTAAGGTGGGTAGCAGGTTAGGTTTTAATCTAAAATGGGATTAAGTGTTTTTTTAAATATGTGTTAATGGGGGGAAAAACGGGGGTTGACTGGTTGGTTTGACCAAGTTTAATAAGTAAACTTGGGTTTGGACGGGTAGGGTTATGGGTTTGGGTAGGGTATTGGGTAAATGGGTGGGTGAGGGTGACGTGGCATTGTCTGGTTGGGTGGGAGAGTTTGGGTAGTTGGCAGATTAGGTCCCCAAGCATTTCATTTTCTTTCACTTTGTTTTTAAATGCTGTCAGCGCCCAAATAACAAGTGACAACTTTTGGCAAGTTGTCACTTTTGGCACAATTACTTCCAAAGCTTAATCCAAGAGTTTCTTTTGTATATTCTTCAAATTTCAGGGACTGGTCTTGTAATATCTTCAAACATTAAGGATTATACTTGTACATTTGATATTTTGAGGGTCAAATGTGACAAGTTCTTCAAAGATGAGGGGCCATTTTTGCCAATCTTCAATTCTTCAAGGGTCATTTTGCAAATTTCCAAATTTGGGCCCGGTTCATTGTGCGACTTCGTTTCCCGTGTTTGTTTTTTATTGATTCTTGTGATCTTTTGCCAATTCCTCAATATCCGTACCTAAAAATACACAAGTAACAAACACGAGCATATATTTGGTCTATTTTATGATATTTTATGCATTTTAAGGCCGATTTGGACGATGAGACTATGTATAAAATCAGTCTCATCACATATCATGGAACCAGCAACGGGCAAAGTGAAGAAGGATGAGGAAGCATTTTGGAGGCTGAAGAGGTGGATTGGATAATGAGCCGATCTTGGCATTATCGGAAGGGCTGGATGAATTCACGAAACATGACGATATGTGGAGCAAGGATTTGGACGCGTACGAGGACGACAAAGAAAGGCGATCACTATACGTTGCAGGAACGGAAGATTTGGAAGAACTGGATAGACTTAGTTAGTGGAGCTGGATTTTTATATCTGCCTAGAATGCTAGAGGCATTTGGTGTACGAGACGTGGAGAATGATCTATACGGATCATGAACGTCTCCAACACATATTCAATCATCTAGATTGAACATTTGGCAAAGGTGATGGGTGGAATTAATTGATGAAAGAAAAATTGCAAGGCCAAGTACCATCTGGGAAAGGCAAGTATGGTCGATGGGACATGGAATAAGAAGGATGTGGTGAAGCTGAGACGAACTTGAACTATAGGGATGACGTATTAGGGCGGTTTGGATAAAGGATGTAGGGTGCACGAGTTGAGTTGTCTAAAGCAGAGAACGCGTCAACATTTATGTTGCATGGCTTGGACAACCGTAGGGAGGAAAGGGACGTAGACTATACTTCCTACATAGATAGGAGTAGCTTAGAAAGGGCAATGTAAGGACGAAGTTGGTGGAAGGGATACATAATGCAGTGGAGGATTAAGTACGATGAGAGTTGGGTGATAGTCGATAGACTGACTAATTCATCACCTATTTCAAGAGGAATGAGAAGTTACGTAGTTGGGAAGTTGGAGTAATTGCGTACGGATGTGAGGGAATCAAGGGTTTTGCGTAAAGGTTAGCCTAATATGTATGGAGTGCCTTATGAAGGATTCTGTCAAGGGAAGAAACGAGGGGAAGCATCACATCCTGATGTATGGTAGGGAGTTAGGAAACTCATTAGCGATGGCTGAGTTTTCATATAATGATGATTATCATACTGGAAGTCGATAAATGCCATTTGAGGCACTATATGAAAGGATAGGGTGAGTTGTCCCCATTGTGGAATAGAATTGGTAAAAGAGGCTACTAATGTGGTAATGGTGTTTGTGGACAGAATGAGAGCAACAAGGGATGCTATGTAGAGAAGGAGGAAACCACTAGAGTTAGTGACAAAGTTATGTATGAAGTTTCACCCATAGTAACGGGTGGTATGTTTTGGTAAAATGGAAGAGTCGATGTAGAGTTTTGTAATTTCATTTATGATCTTTGGAAAGACTGGACCAGTAGCATATGAGCATAGAATTACCTGGGGGAAATTGAGTGATATACATGATATATTTAATGTATTAAGATTGGTAAATGTTGTTTGAGAATGCGTATTTGCATGTTCAGTTATTCGGGATTGGTGCTAATAAGAGTCTTTGTTTTATCAAAGAGTAATTTGTGAGATTTATTGACTGCGAGGTCAAGAATTGGGAAATGAATTTAAATATTGTCAGTTATTATATGTGGTAATTTAAGACTTGAACTAAAGTTCACGTGGAATGAGAGGAGTTCATTTAGAACAAGTATCCTCGTGTGATTTTTTGTTTGTGTGTTTGATCCTAAGGACTAAATCTCGGGACGATATTTCTATTAGGAGGGAGTGATGTGACAACCCTTGTTTTAAGGTTCATCACTTAGTTTTATTTTGTGCTAGTTACGTGTCTTTACGTGTTTATGTGCTAATTGGTGTGTATAGATGGTGGTTTGGATATCGTTTCCGGTAAGGGGTACCTTGTGAGTGAAACGATGTGTGATGATTTCATGTTCATGAGCTTACATGGTGGTGACTATGAAATTAGATGGTGTTATTTAGTGGTTTTACGTATACGTATATGTATTATAGAAAATCGTATTTTTACGATTTGTGGTTTAGCATTTAGAGGTCTCGGATGAGGTAATTAGTCAAATGGATATTTTTCGGGATGGTTTTAAGTCATTTAGGACTTAGATATAAAGTTTATTTCAAAATTTGAGATTTTTTATAAAAGTGTATATTTTACGTCTTTTACGGTAAAACGCGTAAATTTGACTAGTTTTACGGTTTTGAGGTTTGGGGAGTTTTAGGAGCTGAAATAAATTCAGGTAAATTAAGGTAATATTAATAAGATATTAATTAACAATAAAAAGAAAAAAATATAAAAAAAACGAAATAAGGGGGTGTAGGGTCGGTTTTGGCCGCCTAAAAGAAAGGAAAAAGGAAAAGGAAAGGGTAAGTGGGCTATGGGTTGGACTTGGGTTCACCCATACCCTATATAATATTTTATTAAAATCAAAAGTCATTATTTTTCTCCTGGAGAGTTTAGAAATTCGTGGGTTTCAACAAAGAATTAGGGTTTCTTCATAAAATTGGGTTTTTTCCATCTTCTATTGAATTAAAGGTAAAATCTTCATAACCCTTTTCAATTAAATTGTTTTTATGATTTCTTTAATCATCTTATGATGGATTTAGGTTAGGGTTTGATTTAAAAACAGTAAATTAATGTTATATTTATCATAATATGATGATTACATAAACTAGGGCTTGTATTAATTGGGGTTATGGGTGATTAATTAGTTTAATTTGATTAAACCCGTTTTTAAAAACTGTGCAGAATTTTGAGTCAATTGTTTTGATCATATGGGAGTTCTACAAACCCTTATTTTACGATCCAGGTATCCCTGAAAAGGTAATTGAAGTGGCTTTCCAATGCAAGAAACGAGAACTAAATTGGAGGTCGGGAAGTGGGTCAAAAACAGGTTACAACAGTCGGAGGTCAAAACAGTTTTATAATCAGCCTATTTTCTTTTTAAGCTTTGGGTTGTTTGTGGTACTTAGGGTGGCATTGAGATCTTCTCACGAACATGAGAGATGTTTTATATATTGTAGTAAGTATCTGCACTTGGGCTAAGGTTGTGGTTTAGGTTAAGACCCCTTAATTGTAACAAACTTTTAGTATGTTTAAAATCAGGAAATCGGGAATGTCAAAAGTATATATATATATATATATATATATATATATATATATATATATATATATATATATATATATATATATATATATATATATATATATATATATATATATATATATATATATATATATATATATATATATATATATCGGGGCCTTAACAGTAGCTTTAAGGTTAGGGAAAGTGGGAGGTGTTAGCTAACATATGTAAGGGTATGAATATTCCTTTTACAGAAACCATGGGTATGTTTAAGTGGACGTTTGACTTAAAGTTTGGAGACCTAAAATTGGGACTGTTTTGTGTAAAATGTGAACGGGATAGCTATTAAACTTAACCAAGTTAAGGACTTGTTAGGGAAGGGTAATGGGGTGATTAGAGCTTATCAATGAGGTATTTATATGGGAATAGGCTAGATGTCCGTCATAGGTTGATGAGCCATCTTAGTGATTGGTTCATGTATTGATTGCGTGTTTTTGGTTTGTTAGCTTGTTGCTAGTGCGAGGACTTGTGAAGAAGCAATCAGGTGAGTTTCATAGTCCCATGTTTACTATTGATTTTGAATTCCAGATGGGATGGAAGAGACACTATGTTGAGTTATTTATAAATTGATGCTGTGGATATTTTTGAGGTTTGTGATGGACTTGTGTGTACATTATGTGATTAACTGCTATGTGATTTTGATTGTGTATGATTTGGATTGGTGAGGTACATAGTGTGATCATCTATGGGACCAAGGGGATGTTGACAAGGTGGGGCCTTGGGGAGGTACATAGCGTGATCGTCTATGGGACCAATGGATAATGACAAGGCGAGGCCTTGGGATAGGTACATAGTGTGATCATCTATGGTACCATGGTGTTTGGTAAGGCTGGGGGCATTGGTTTTGGTTTAGAATGATTGATCTTGAATGTTAGATGTTAATGCATACTTGTAACATATTGTCCATATGTTCTTTTGTTGATGGTTGTTATTCACAGCTTATAACTGATTTGGCGTTGGAGTCTAAACCTATGACTCTCACCAACTTTATGTTGACGTGTTTTAGTGTCTCTTTCAGGTGAGAATGTGGTTAAGCTTGGGTATAGAAGTGGCTAGCTTTGGAGGCATTAGGATTGCATTTAGAAGGAGATCCATGTTCCTTCTTAGTTCATTTTTAGGTGTTTTGATTAAGTGATACTATGAACCTATATGTTGATTTGTTGTGTTATTTGTTTGTACTGGGTAAGAGGTAGGACTATTACCTACTTACCTAGACTCCTGCGTTGATGTGATATTGTCATGACATTTGTGTCACCTTTTATGACATTTTTAATTCATATAGTTCTCTCTATAGACACGCTGTTGTTATGATGATGTCCATACATCGCGCCCCATATTCTGCCATGGTGGGGTGTGACAATGGAGACTTGCAAATTGTTTCTTGTCATGTCATTCATCATCTTGTAGAACCTTGAGTAATATGAATCAATTGATTCCCCATCCAATGATGTAAACTTAACAAAATTGGAGAACAAGTTAGTTTTGACATCTTGCTTGTTAAGTGATTCACCTTGTTGCAAGCGTTCAATGGCAAACCACATCTCTTTAGCAGTAGAGCATGCATCAACCGTTGAGTAAATATCATCCCCTATCCCACTTAGAATCAAATAGATTTCTTATTTATCTGTATCAATCCAAGCACGGTTCTCTTTCGAAGTGTTCTCATGTTTTTCCTTAATTGTTTGCTCATCGGAACCGGTCCTCGAGTCGGTTGCTGGAATTGCAGGAACGGTGATTGTAGTGGGAGTATAAGGTCCTTCTTTGATGCAACGTCGAAGAACATCACCATTGGGTTTGGTGTCAAGATATCTAAGGAATCGTTATTGTCATTGTGCATATCTACCAGTCACAAGCATTGGTGGTCTCTCTTTGTTACCCGCCATTATGATGCTGTTATTAGTAACACGATATTCAGCTATAGAATCCATCTCAAGAATGAAGTGAAGTGAATAGGATCTTAAGTAGATGTTGTTGTGAGTAGATTGTGTTTGAAACCCCAAACAATGTCTTCGTATGAAACCAAAAATTCTTAAGCGAAAAAATCACACGATTCCAACCTAATTCGGAATAAATGTATAAAAAAATTCGGAATCCAATGAACCTATATTTAATTCGGAATGACTGATCGTGAAGTAATTCGGAATACTTGATGTAATTCGGAATGTTAAACAAATACTTAGTTTGGAATCTGTTAAACCATGACTTAATTCAGAATGAGTCTTGTTCTGACCTAATTCGGAATAGTCTTGTTCTGACCTAATTCGGAATAGTCTTGTTCTGACCTAATTCAGAATAGTCTTGTTCTGATCTAACTCGGAATAGTCTTGTTCTGATCTAATTCGGAATAGTCTTTTTCTGATCTAATTCGGAATCAAGGAAATGCTGATCTAATTCGGAAAAAATGGAATTCTGAGCTAGTTCGGAATCAATAGAGTTCTGACCTAATTCGGAATCAACGAAGTTCTCACGTAGTTCGGAATCAATGAGGTTTTGACCTAATTCGGATTGTGAGTCAAAACCTAGTTCGGATACTATGAGTCAAGACCTAGTTTGGAATCTCTAGTCAACACCTAGTTCGGAATCTGTAGCCAACACGTAGTTCGGAATCTGAAGTCAACACGTAGTTCGGAATCAGAAATCTTTCATAGTTCGGAAAACGAAGTCAACACGTAGTTCGGGATCTGAAATCCACACGTAGTTCGGAATCTGTGATGTTTAACTAATTCGGAATCCCACTTACTGAAACAAGATGGAATACACGTTTCACACATTATTCGGAATACAAGTGGCACACCTAGTTCGGAATACGTCTCTTTCCCACCTAATTCGGAATACCTATTTTTCCCACCTAGTTCGGAAAATTCCAAAACCATAGTAACCCAAATTACAAATTTAGTGATCCCGAATAACAACAATTTTTTACCTTTTGATTTTTCCCAAAAATCAAGCCAAAAATTCTAACTTTTTATGAAAAATCACCAATATGAAGAACACAAATTCCTACCACAACTTTGTAGTCAATTTGTATGAAGATTTTGAGCTCAAAAACACAATTTTTTTTATACGAGATGCTTTTAAGATGAAAATCACACGAAATAAAAAATGATAACCACAAACTAAACACAAATCTACCCCATGGCGATTGATACCAATTGTTGTCCCTTATTATATGATGATAGATTAAAGAAATGAGATGGAAAAGATATGAATTTTAGAGAGAGAAAGTAGTAAGAGAAAGTAGAGAGAGATGATTAACTTGTGAAATTAGATTAAGAATAATGAGAACATCCACCCTCCTAACATGCTAGGAGGGTGCTTATATAGTCCACCCACATGCGGGCTCTCTAATGGACTATATAGTTTTTCGTCGGGCTTGAATAAATGCTTAGTACCTTAGAAGAGGCCTTTTAAGCTAACCATTAAGCCCGTAATGTCACGACTATTTTAACTAACTATTACAACATCCGAATAAATATTACAAAATAAACCTATGACCGAACATTCTTGTTTAACTCAATATTGTGAGGCTAACACCATTTCAATGATACATGTCTTAAGTTCGAAGTTATTGGCGGCTATATCAAGGATTCAAATGGAATCCGCGTTTCCATCCATGGTGGATTGAAGAATCTCAATAATGTGACGTTGATCCATGGATACAATAGCGGTGTCGAAAGTGTTGGGTCCACTAGATGTGGATCTTGCATCCTGTTAGGGACGGTGAACGACTTCTGTAATCACAAGTCTATTCACAGAGAGACTCTATATAAATCACACAGTATAAGTACGGAATACAAATACTATGAACAAGAAGAACATAATAACTATAACGACTTGATCCTTTACTAAGGATTTCTAATATTAATATGAACTAGAATAATGTTTTCTAAATCAATGTTCAGAATTCTAATTTTATCCTCATATTCTCGTTGAGTATCTTGAAGCCACCTCTTTTGTTGATCCAATGTTTTTAAAGAATTCCTATATGCTCGAACCTCTAAAAAATACTTATCATTCTGTTCATTTAAGTCATTATATTGAGACAACACCTCGGAATATTTATCATGACAACCAAGAGGACAATGTTGTACCTAAGGTGAGATGCCCATAAGAGAAAACTATTCTGCTTCCTCGGCATCAGACAGATTCCCAACAATCATTGCAAACACGTCAGTAGAAGGTTCAGCTGTTTCCAGGGTAGCATTCTGATGATCACCCTAGTTGACCATAGAGTCAACAGATACCAAAGCCTTCTTGTCATCCTTCACCTCCTTAATCTTGAAAGCTGAATACCTGCTCTTCTCCTGGTCATGCTTGTTAGAGCATTCCCTAGCAAAGTGACCTTGCTGCTGGCAGTTATAGCATCTAACCTTGCTTCTGTCAAACATTGCTGGCTCTCTTGGGTTATAGTTAAACTTTCGACCGGCTTTCTTCTCAAACTTGTGAACCCTAAGAGTGAGCATGGCCATCTGCCATTTGAGATCCATTTCATCCAGGTCAAGTTTATCAACCTGTTTGAAGTCATCAAAAGAAAGTTGTTGTTGAGGATCAACGTCAGCAACAAAAGAGTGAAGAACAGCTTCTACCATGCTACCAGACTTGGCTTTTGGTTCAGGAGTAGAAGTATGCTGAAAAGTATGCTGAGAAGACACATTATTGCTTGGGCTACTACCATAAGACATGGGACTAGATCCCATTGAACTCAAAAAGGCAGGGTTAGCAGGAGTAGGAAAAGAATCACTTGAGTATCCCCTCACATGAGGCTCAAAGGTTTTGAGCTTATGAAACAAATCATCAAAATTAAGATAGTCAAGCCTACCTTTTGCTTTGAGAGAGATTACCACCTGATTCCATGAGTAGGGTAAGGCTCTAAGAAACCTTGCATTGATATCTCCTTTGTCAGGTTTTGACCGGAGTTGATTCAACTGGCTCCGTATCTTTTGGAACCTATCATACCCTTGATGGATACCTTCAGTTTCTGAGATCTTGAGGTCTGTGAATTCATCTCTCAGCATGGATCTTCGCATTTTCTTTGACTCCTCATTTCCACCAAACCTTGATTTTATTCCATTCCAGATTTCTCTAGCATTGTCCAGATGATAAAAGTCACCCATGTGATCATCAGGTAGAGACTGAAGCAAAATAGTTTTTGCTTCGATCTCCTTCTAAACAGCTATTATTTCTTCATGAGTTTTAGGGTCAAGAAGAATAATACTACCATTCTTGTCTCATCTAGTAGACTTCTTGCTGTTTCCATTCAAAATAATCTTCCTAAGATCTTGATCAGTGTTGGTGATCCAGCATTCCATCTTCATTGCCCAGCTATCATACTCATCCTTTTTCAGAAGAGGAAACTTACCATTTGTGTTGGAAACCGTAGCAATGATCTGCTGAGGTTGCTGTGTTTTAGGGATGCTATCTTCTCCTATTTGAGTAGAACTTGAGGCAGAAATAATTAAACAAAGATTTTAGTAATAAGAGAAATTGATTTTTCTTATACAGAGACTCTCCCAGGCTCTGATACCACTTGTTGGGTCCAATAGATGTGGATCTTGCGGCCTGTTAGGGACGGTGAATGACTTCTGTAATCACAAGTCTATTCATAGAGAGACTCTATATAAATTACACAGTATAAGTGCGGAATACAAATACTATGAACAAGAAGCACAGAATAACTATAACGACTTGATACTTTACTAAGGATTTCTAATATTAATATGAACTAGAATAATGTTTTATGAAGGTATCTTGAACCCTTCTGCCTAAGATTCCTTTTATACTACCAGGAAACCCTAATACATCATTAAACCAAAATGTGTAAAACTGATATGCATATCCTTTCCTAACATATCTCATGCATATCCTAACAGACTAATCTTTAAATAATAAAGTTTGATTTTTTATAAGACCAGGAGCACGGCTTGCTCCTACTACTACTAGGACCAGGAGGAACTACATACCTTCTAATCTACCTATTACAAATAACTATTCCAAAGGTCCTATCAGAAATCGCGATGCTCGTGATCGGCTTGAAAAATAGTTTTCTTGTTCTTCCTTTTTGGAGAACAAGGTACACCACTAGGTATGTGTGTATGCGACCATGTGTGCATATAAACACGAGGAATAAGGGAGGAGCCCTCAGTTGACTTTGAAAGGGAAGAGATTATCCCCCTCGAGGTTCGATAATTAATATCCACAAGAAAGTATATACGTAATACTACTTAGGTGGCACACCACTTACTATTATCACCTTTGAAAGAACCACAAGGGAGCGGAGGAACGAGGCGGCGCGAAGCACATAAGAGCCTTCTCCTTTCGAATGTGAAATACATTCTCCTTATACCCCCACATAGTGGATTCTTTCTCTAGATCAAATAGCTTGTAGTATTTATCTATTGTGCCTTCATTATGTTTGATCGATACACGTAAGTGGCACCGGAACGCCACCACAACCAGTGTATTGCGATACAATACTTATTGAAGTAGGTAGATTGGGTGTTTGTATCTACGTATGCTTAATATGTACATATAGTAATATAGAGAAAATATTTTTGTATTTTTACTTTTTTATAAGAGAATATATTTAAAAGAAAACGAGAGAGAAATCGAAGTAGAAAAAATAATATGTATAGTAATATGTACGTAAAAGTTTTGGTGTAACTCTTAGGAAAGAGTTATGTTTGGATTTTTTTATATTTTGGTGCAATACTTAGGAAATAAATTGCTTTTGATATTTTTTTTTATCTTTGATATTTTTTTTATATTTTTGATTTAACAAAAAGGAACGTTCACAAATGAACGGATCCTAAAATCCAATATGTATCTCACTAGAAACCGTCAATCTTCACGAAAAGAACCGGCATCGGCGCCATTTAATAAGTCGTTTTTTAGTTCGTATCTCACAAGTACCGGCAGCGGCGCCATCGAATTGATCAACAATAACAAGCAAGTACTTTATTGTTTTTGGTAATAGTAAGATATTTGGAATATGTTTCTAATTGGCACAAAGCAAGTAAAAAGGAAAAAAATTATATCTATACTACGTATGCCTACTATGCTAAAACATATTGCAAGTACCACAAACAAAGCACTAGGTACAAGTATGGTAAACTAATAACAAACTATTCAAGTAAATGTAACTACTAAACAAATTTAACAAACTTAACAAATTTAACCAAGAAATTAACCAACTAGAAAATATAACAAATTTTAACAAAATTACAACTAACTAATTTTAACAAATTCCTAACAAACTTTTTACCAACTAATTTTTATAAAATTTCTACAATTTTTTACCTATCAACTTTTATAAAAGTGAAAATTACAATTTTATCAAATTCTAAATTTGCCTTTCCCTAAATGTGTTACAAGTAGATTTGTAATTTTTTCCACTTTTAAACTAAGCCTAACCTCCTACACCAGCTAATCCAGTAACTAACTAACTGCTTAAAACAACTGGCCCAACAACCGAACACTAACCCAAAACACATTAACGGAATGGACCTAAACTAGCTATCACGTTAACACTTATAAAAATAGAATAACAACAAATTTAAATCTCCTGCAAACATAGTTATCCAACTGCTAGCTAATCAACTATGAACCAATTACTGAATACAAGCTATTCAATAGAATGAAGATCTAAAACAGAATTATAAGCAGAAATTATTTAGTATTGCTAGAAAAACATCAATGCACATTTTCAAACAAATTCAAGCAACAAGCAGCCATAGATCGTTAACAAGCTAAAAAAGTGCAGTAAATTCAAAATAACATCTTGTCCATGAATTTTAGATGCCTTCGTTGAAGACGAAGCGTAGCGCTGAGCTAGCTTAAAACCAACGAACTTGAATTGAGACCAAACTGAAGCCGATATCGAACCTTCAATCGAACTGAAACAAAATCTGAGAATAACAGCTATTCTCGACCAATCTTCAAAGTCTTGAACGTTAATGGCAGAACAACTAAGATCGAACGAGTTCTCTTAACTAAGATAATCTGATAATCGAATTCACTTAATTCTCCAGCTACCACGATAAAATCAAACATCTACTACTTCTTCTTGCTACCAACTGCATAATCTGCTCAAACGAAGTACTCTTGATCCGTCACTAAACTAACTTGAACTAAGGGGTCACGTCACAAACCGTAGCAAGATCTCGTTTATCATCATCAAACTTCTCAAAACTCGAACATAATGAAATCAAACTCGAACAAAAACTCAGATGTGATCTGAAGGAACTATTATCACACTATCCTTAGTCACAAACAGAATCTTCGGCCATGGCAACTAAACATGAAACAGTAACTAGCAATTAACAGTAGTTGAGTAAACGTAAGATCGAAGATTAACGAGGAATGAAAGAAATTGTTATTTATTGATGGAAGGATTGTTTGTTACAACAGAATTACTCTCCTCTAACTAACTAAGGCAACATGTGTGTGTTTAACTGTGTGAAAACACATAGTGAAGATGGAGAGAAAAAGATAATCTAACTTTCTAAATTTTTCTAACTATATGAAAATAAAATGGTACAACAGTAGTATTTATAGCCCAAATGATAGGAGGGGAGTAGAAGTACGTTGAGATATAGATGTGGCATCACCAATCTCGTTTTGACACGTGGATCTTCTGTAATTTTACTGAATGGAAAAAAAATGACGTGGCATGATTTATATGGGTTTTAGAAACTGACACAGATTGAAAAAATTTTATGATTTATGTGAGGGTATATGAGGCCAGTTGATTGGTTGCTTTGTGGTGTGAGTAAGATTTGATTTGCTGGGACATTCAGTGGGTTTTAAATGCTACATCTCATTAAGTAGCCATCTTTGGAAGATTCGGTTCATTAATACCCATGATTGCCTCTTTAAAATCGCCAATGATTGCTGAAGCATTAAATGGCTGATGATTATTTGCTCATTAATGGATGATGATTATTGATCCATGTGAGTACCAACCTTGCATCCTGATTGGCTAGAAAGTATGTACATGGATTGAAGGTATTTCAGAAATGGCAGAATGAGTCCTTCTAGTTTGGTAGTTTTTGAAATCATATGATAACTTTATAAGCTTGCCATTTTCAGCCCTTCATCTTCAAGACGAGACAACCATGGTTTTAGGGTCCGTCACTTAGACTATAGTTTAGGGTGTTTTGTGCAAATATGTGCTTTTATGTGCTTATGTGTTTATTTTGGTGTTTGGAGTGAGGTTTGGATATCGTTTATGGGTATATGGTACTCATAAGTAAATTGAGGAACGGTTATTTCATGTTCATGAGCTCACAAGGTAGTGACTATGAAATGAGATGGTGTTATTTCGTGGTTTTACGTATACGTATATGTATTATAGAAAATAGTATTTTTACGATTTAAGGTTTAGCATTAAAAGGTCTCGGATGAGGTAATTAGTCACGGAAATAGTTTACTGATTGGTTTTAAGTCATTTAGAACTTATTTGTATAGTTTATTTCATATTCTAAGAGTTTTTATAAAACAGTATATTTTTACGTCTTTTACGGTATACGCGTAAATTGACTAGTTTTAAGGTTTAGCGGTTTTGGAGGTTTCAAGAGCTGAAATAAATTAAGGAAATTTAAGGTAATGATAATTAATAGTTAATTTACAGTAAATAATAAAAAATAAAGAAGAAGGCTATTTGGGTCGGTTATGGGCCAATTTGGTGGAAGGGGGTTAGAAAATATGGAAAGTTTTGGTTTTAGCCTTAAATTTGGATTAGGAAAGGTGTTTTAATATAAATTAAGACTCCTAAAGGCCATGAATGACTTATATCAGCTATAGGGTCGAAAATACATCAATGGAGGTTAGGATTTTCAAGAAAAAGCAATCCCTTGAAGATTAGAGGTAAAAATCATGTTCTAATTACGTTTTTATTAACTAAATCATATTTCTAATTCATGTAAATATTAGTTATGATGGATTTAGGGTCAGGGAAAAATTAAAATCTGAGAATTTATGTTATTATAATGATTAGATAAATTAGGACTTGTGATTAAATAAATTATGAATAATTAATTAGGTTAATTCAATTAAATTCGTAATTAAAAACTGGGCATTATTTTTGGTGCATTGTTTTGATCATATCTAGAGTTATACAAACTTTTAATTTTTGAATCTTATATCCCTGAAAAGGTAATTTAATTGGCTTTCAAATGCAAGAAACTCAAATTGAATTGTAGGCCAGGAAGTGGGTCAAAAACAGGTTACAACAGTCGGAGGTCAAAGCAGTTTTGAAATCAGTCGGGTTTAAATTAATGTTTTAAGATGTTTAGGGTACTTAGGAGTATAATTGGACCTTGAAACGAACATGAGACTTAGATTATATATTAAATAAAAGATCTGGAGGTGGGCTAAACAAATGGGTTAGGGTAAGACCCTCTGATCATAATAAACTTTTCATATGTTCAAAATCATAAATTTTGGATAGGTAAAAGTATGTATATATATATATATATATATATATATATATATATATATATATATATATATATATGGAGGCCTTAAGAGTAGCTTTAAGGTTGCGGCTAAAGGAGAGAGTTAGATAACACATGTAAGGGCATAGGTTTTCTTTTACAGGGCATGTTATTTTGGTTAAGGGGGTGTTCGACCAATAGTTTGAAGTATGAAAAACGGGACTGTTTTGGGTTAAATGTTAACGAGACGAGTTCTGAACTAAACTAAGTTAAGGGCTTTATATAGGGGTGTAATGAGATTCAAATGGCATATAAATGGGGTTAAGTTGTAGTAGAAGGTTAGATATCCATCATAGATTGATGAGACATTTTGGTATGTGGTTCATGTCTTGATTGTATACGTTTGTGTGTTTAGATTTGTGCTAGAGCGCGAGTACTTGGAGAAGCTTTTTCAGGTGAGTTTCATAGTCCCATGTCTTTTTATGATTTGAATTCCAGATGGGATGGAAGAGACACTCTATGGTTTTGTAACTAATGTTGTGAATGTTTTTATGGTTTGTGATGGACTTGTGTGTGCACTTATGTGATTAACTGCTATGTGATTCTTGATTATGTTTATGATTTGGATCGGGAGACACGTATCGTCTCAGTTATTGTGGTTTGAATTGGTACCAAGGGGATGTTGACAAGGCGGGGTCTTAGGATTGGTTCATAGGTGTATGGGCGCCTATGTGCCCATGGTGATTGGTAAGGCTTGGAGCCTTGGAATTGTGGTTATTGGTAAGGCTTGGAGCCTTGGATTTGTGGTGATTGGTTAATCTTGAATGCTAGTTGTTAATACATAATTGTAGCACATTGTCCATATGTTCATTTGTTAGTGGTTGTTATTCACAGCTTATAATTGATTTGGAGTTGGAGTCTAAACCTATGACTCTCACCAGCATTATTGTTGATGTGTTTTAGTGTCTCTTTCAGGTGAGAATGTGGTTAAGCGTGAGAATAGGAGTGGCTAGATGGAAGGCTTAGGATTGCATTTGAAGGAACCCCCATTCTTCTTAGCCTTTATTTTATGTTTGAATAGGTGATACATTGTGGACACCTATATGTTGATGTGTGTATTTGTATGTCTTTGGTAAGGGGTAGACCTGTTACCTACTTACCTAAATGCCTGCATTGTTTGTGATATTGTCATGACACTGTATCACCCATTTATGATATTTCCATTTCATTTAGTTATATTATAGACACGCTATTCTTGTGATGATATCCATACGTCGCACCCCATTTTCCGCCATGGCGGGGTGTGACAGAATGGTATCATAGCCAATGGTTATAGAGAATTAGGTTGCCTCATCTAGTAGCCTAGTCTATAGCTTAAGGATCCCTACATATAGGCATCATAGGAATATGTATGTATGGTTTTGATTGTATAATTTTAGTATTGTTGATTCGTTTTCTGTGAGTTTTGACTAGTATAGATTGAACTATAGTCGTTCATACTTAGTCACATATTAATTTCTGTTTTATTTTTTATATATGAATTACTTTCATCATAATTGATAGGTTATTTGGTGTACCTAATGTATAGTCTTTTTTCTTTTGATGTTTAAGTCATGTTCCCTAAAAAATCATGTGGTGATTCGAGTTACTAGGAGTAGGTGGATAGGAAGGATTTTAAGTTGTTTCCACTCTTATTGGCGACATGACTTATAATTGATTATGATGTTGTGTTGGAGTTTGTCTATGCTGTTTTAGCTAGACTATGGATTTACGTATTCTAAGAGTTTTACTATGTTATTTTAATAGATGGAGTTTTGGACCTTATTGTTTATGTGGTTATGATCTTATGTGAGTAGATGGATTTATGTATTATATGTTGTGTTGATTCTTATAAGTGTCATCATAGGAGGGAGTGCATTGAGGAAAGGGTAATTGTATAAGTATGGTGGCCAACATAGTTATACAAGTACCACAACTTCAATGGGTTCTCAAGTATGATTGCATGAAAGAGGGTTAGTACATGCTTTTATATGATGAGATGTGGATTTTTGTGTATATGTATAATATATGGGTTTATGTAATGACTGTCTACCATATGGCTATTTTTGAGTGTGTTATATATTTTGGGTTATACTCATGTTATGTGATTATGGGGTCACACGATATGGACTGGTTTTAGTGATGGGTTTTATGCCTTGTGGTAAGATGGTGATTACTCGTATTAAATACGAGTGTATGACGCGATTGATTGATCTGACATGTATGGTAACGAGTATGTTTTGGGTGATTTAATAGGTATATATATGCGGATGTATATATACTAGTATGTGTTAAGTTATGATATATGGTCGTTCAGTAGTTATTATAACTTGAACGTACCTTGTGTTTGCTCGTGTCTTATGGTGCTGGAGTTTGATGGAGTTCCAATGACGTTTTGAGTCTTTTGATGTGTGTCTATATTCGGGTATGTATTTTAATTAATGAGAAATACTAAATTTTCTTACAAATAAGTGTTGCTAATTATAGGAAAACGGTTTTGAAAATAATTTGTAAGTGTATGGTATGATATCGTGACTTACATATTTTTTTTAAGTTTGTGGTAGTAAGCTATAAAAAAATTTGTCTTGAAAATAATTGGATTAGTTTTCTATGTAACAGGTGATAATACATTTTAAAGGGGTAAAGAAATTTTACAAAAATTTTCTTAAGTGGAGTTAAATTCTAGAAGTATTTAACTAGACGGAAAGAGTAAAAAGGGAGATTTTATTATAGTAATGATAAAAAACACCACACCTTGTAAACGTGTAGTAGTTTAGTTATAACCAGCCTAAATGGATTTTATAAAATAATAATAATAATAATATAGAATAACATGAAAATAGAACACTGTATTTTATAAACATGTATTGGTTTCATAATAACAAGTGAAATAAGTTTAATACGGGTAAACAAGATAATGGTAAGAATAAGATTGTAGTATACTAACTAGTAGATATCTTTGATAAAATAATGAAGATGAAAGATGAGTTTATTTTTCAAAACGAGTATGATTGATTTTAGTAGTATTGAAGTTTGGTTCTTATGAGGAGTAACTAAATGGGGCGAAAGTTTAAAATTTTCTGAGGTTTCGAAATTTGGTAATACTAACCGTGACGAGTCTAATTTTTCGTTGTTGGCAAACTCCATTGAATCTTTTGGATTACATTGTTTCGTTTCAGTTGTTTTGGCTAGGGTTCATTATGGTTGATCTTTTGGTTTACCCTATATTTATTATGGGACTCGATCGGTTGGAATTCTTTTGGTACACGTCATGGTTGATTTAGTTATGCGGTTGTGGAAACGTTAGGATGAGTGGATAAAGTTGGGTAGTATTACTTATGGTTAGATATTAGAATGGAGAGATGTATTTTTGTTTAAAGGTTGTGTTGAAGGAATGATTAAGATTTGTGTAGTTTTGAAACTTAGATTGGTTACAGGAATAAGGAATAAGTAAAGTTAGTTGACTGGTCGTCGGAACGAGATGTCATGCTATGAGAAGTTGGTTGAAGTACCATTAGGAGATTGATGAAAGTACTAGCGGATGTGAGGGTAGAGTAGAAAGTTTCTACTAATGGAAGAATTAACACGTAAGGGAATTGGTATAGTTATGGAGGCAAGGTAGTAGTAGACACGTGAAGGAGAACATGGATGTGAAAGAATGATTGGTAGGAGGCTGATTAATGGTGAAGTACAACAAGTAAGGAAGAGTGAGCCATTGAGGGGTTGAAGTACCTTTAGAGATATTGTGGTAGATGAGTTGAATTTAGAGGCTACTGGGTAGTGTGAAGTTCCTAGGTAACATCATAGAGACGAGAAGGAGTGCGTGAAGAGATACATCGTGAATCAAGGAGCTGAAAGGACTACATGCCGGCTGCTAGAAGGAAGTAAGAGATTTCAAAGGAGTCATAGAAGTTGCAAGGACTGGAAAGGTGACAAGCACTATGATGGAAATCTCCGTACGGTTCATGACGAAGAAGGACAGATCGAGTACCGGAGTGGAGTTACAAAGAGCTGAACTAGTGGATAGTGATGAATTGAATACATAACATGGGAGGTTAAGAACTCATGGAGGTAACAAGGGGAGTCGAGTGACTACGCGGATAGAATTTTTGTGGCAATAAATATCGAGGGATGAGTAGTGAAGCTGAGCTGAATAAGTTCATGGAAAAGTGATTAGAGAGTCGGTTTTGTGAAGGTGTTATGAAAGATCTTTGGAAGAGACAGTTATGCATTATCCAATGCACTTACGATTTCCATAGAGTTGATGAATTGAGTGAGAAGTTTTGGTTGGACATGATAGTGAAGGAATTAGGGAGAACCATGGAAGGAGAGAACCAAGTATTCCTAGAAGATGATGAATGAAAGTAGCTCATGTTGGGTGCAAGATCAAAATAGAAGTATGATATTTGAATAAGAATTTAAAATATGGCTTAGTTTAGACAAATGGAAACTAATATGGGTATAAGATGAGAGTGTGATCGCATGGGATCACATAAAACTCTACTATGTCCCTATCAGGAAGGAGTAGGAGAACAGATCGTGAGGAAAAACAAGTGAAGCTACTTGGAAAAATTTTGAGGTATAGATGACTTGAAAGATGGGAAGCATAACATCGTGATGTATGTCATGAGCTACGGAAGAAGAAGGAAGTGTGGATAGATGCGAATCATGAATGAAATAGGTCGAGATAGGAACCGAAGGTAAAACTTTGGTATAGCCTAATGAGTAGACTAAGGCACTAAGCATGCTAATATTGTTGTAGTGTGGAAAGGAAATGGTACTGACCTATACTGTTTGATTGGAAGGCTTAGTATCGATAATCGAATGGTTGAGGAGTTATAGATGTGATGTGTCATGAGAGACGAAGGGCTTGGTCTAACTGAGACAAGATGAGGAGCACTATGACCTTGAAGGTAAGACATTGTGTAGGTATAAAGGAAGTGTTAAGTATCAGAGAAAAAATATTTCATGGAGAAAAAGTGAGAAAGAAGTGTATAGGTGCCACTAATGATCTATCCAAATTTTATGGAAGTAGTTGTAGCATGGGTTTGGATGGCAGTTGATAGACTAACTAAGATAACCGTCCTTTTGGTGATGTGTATAGATCATAAGTTGATTTGGATTGGAAGAGCTTCGTTGTGATAAACTAATCAATATGTGAAATATCGTCATAGGTCACTTGTGTAAGGAAATTGGAATTTTTAAGTAGTTTCCGGTATGGACTAAAGGAAGTTGATGAACATGATTGGATATGAGTATATCCAGCTAATTGGAAAATGATGGACGAAGTGGGAAATTGATACAAGTATAGGAGTCGTGTTGAGAGCTTGGCTGACTGATTTAGAGGAATGTGGTAAACTCGTTAGTGATGTCTGAGTTTTCATATAAAAATAGTTACCATACTAGAAGTCGATGAATGCCATTTGAGGCACTATAAGGAAGGATAATGTGAGTTGTCCTTATGGTGGATTAAAATTCGTGAAAGAGACTACTAATGTAGAAATGGTGTTTGTGGAAAGGATGAGAGTATCAAGAGATGATATGTTGAAAAAGAGGAAATCACTAGAGTTTAGTGACAAAGTTATGTAGGAAATTTCACCTTTAGTAATGGGTGGCATGTTTTGGTAAAAGGGAAAAGTTGATGACGAGTTTTGTAGGTCCATTTATGATATTTGGAAAGATTGGACCAATATCTTATGGGTATAGAATTACCTAGGGAATTGAATGGTATACATGATATATTTCATGTATTAAGATTAGTAAATGTTGTTTGAGAATGCGTATTTGCATGTATGGTTATTCGGGATTTGTGTTAATAAGAGTCTTCGTTCTATCAAGAGTCATTTGTGAGATTTATTGGCTGTGAGGTCAAGTGTTTGGGAATGAATTTAAATATTTTTGGTTAGTATATGTGGTATATTGAGTCATGAACTAAGGTACACATGAACATGAGAAGATTTCATTTTGAACAAGTATCCTCATGTGATTTATTGTTTGTGTGTTTGATCCTAAGGAGTAAATCTCGGGATGAGATTTCTATTAGGAGGGAGTGATGTGACATCCATGGTTTTGGGGTTCGTCACTTAGACTATAGTTTAGGGTGTTTTGTGCAAATATGTGCTTTTATGTGCTTATGTGTTTATTTTGTGTGTTTGGAGTGAGGTTTGGATATCATTTATGGGTATATGGTACTCATAAGTAAATTGAGGAACGGTTATTTCATGTACATGAGCTCACAAGGTAGTGACTATGAAATGAGATGGTTTTATTTCGTGTTTTAACGTATACGTATATGTATTATAGAAAATCGTATTTTTACGATTTAAGGTTTAGCATTAAGAGGTCTCCTATGAGGTAATTAGTCACGGGAATAATATACGGGATGGTTTTAAGTCATTTAGAACTTATTTGTATAGTTTATTTCATATTCTAAGAGTTTTTATAAAACTGTATATTTTTACGTCTTTTACGGTATACGCATAAATTGACTAGTTTTACGGTTTAGCGGTTTTGGAGGTTTTAGGAGCTGAAATAAATTAAGGAAATTTAACGTAATGATAATTAATATTTAATTTACAGTAAATAATAAAAAAAATAAAGAAAAAGGCTATTTGGGTCGGTTATGGGTCAATTTGGTGGAAGGGGGTTAGAAAATATGGAAAGTTTTGGTTTTAGCCTTAAATTTGGATTAGGAAAGGTGTTTTAATATAAATTAATACCCCAAAAGGCCATGAAAAACTTATATCATCTATAGGGTCGAAAATACATCAATGGAGATTAGGGTTTTCAAGAAAAATCTATCTCTTGAAGATTAGAGGTAAAAATCATGTTCTAATTACGTTTTTATTAACTAAATCGTGTTTCTAATTCATGTAAACATCAATTATGATGGATTTAGGGTTAGGGACAAATTAAAATCTGAGAATTTATTTTATTATAATGATTAGATAAATTAGGGCTTGTGATTAAATAAATTATGAATAATTAATTAGGTCAATTCAATTAAATTCGTAATTAAAAACTGCACCGAATCTTTGGTGCATTGTTTTGATCATATCTATTGTTCTACAAACTTTTAATTTTCGAATCTTATATCCCTAAAAAGGTAATTGAATTGGCTTTTAAATTAAAGAAACTATAATTGAATTGGGGGTCCGGAAGTGGGTCAAAAACAGGTTACAACAGTAGGAGGTCAAAGCAGTTTTGAATTCAGTCGGGTTTAAATTAATGTTTTAAGATGTTTAGGGTACTTAGGAATATAATTGGACCTTGAAACGAACATGAGACTTAGATTATATATTAAATAAAATATCTTGAGGTGGTCTAAACAAATGGGTTAGGGTAAGACCCTCTGATCATAATAAACTTTTCATATGTTTAAAATCAGTAAATTCTGGATAGGTAAAAGTATATATATATATATATATATATATATATATATATATAGATTTAAGTTCATTTGGATACCAAACTTATCTAAGATATGGGGGGACTCATCCCCACCCTTCATCTCTTTTTCATCCAATGACTAAGATTAAATCTTTAATTTACACTGCAAGGGTATTTTAGTCATTTCACCATCTACTATATAATGTTTTTTCTTCTTTCTTCTCTCACAAAAAACACACATCGGATCTCTCTTTCTCTCTCTACCCCTGATTTACTTTATCTCTCTACCCCCGATCTATAATCACGATCTACTATATCATGAATCCATCGAAACGCGATCATGATGAATCCATGACGAATTCATCACGAACATCTATAATCACGAATTGATTTATCATCACCAGGTTTGATTAATATGTTTTTTTTAGCTTATTTGGTTTAAATAAGCTTATTAATGTATTATCATTAGCTTTTAACTGGATTATTATGAATGAATCTTTTTGGATTGATTGTTCTTAATTATAAGCTAAGTTCTTAGATGAGAAGTTATGAATAAGTTATAAAGTTGGATTAATAAGCTAGTTAGTTTGAATAAGCTTATGAATAACCTTTTTTTTAATAAGAGTAGAGTTATGAATAAGCTTTGTAAATTAAATGATTTGAATTCATTGTGTTGGATTATAAGATAGCTTATTAGATTATTTCAATGAGTTATACGTTTTTGTGAATAAGATAGTTATGAATAAGCTTATTTTCATGTTAACAAGCTATATTATTATGATTTTTTTTTACTTTCTGATGTTATCATATATGATGTACATTTCTTATCATATATGATAGATATATCATATATGATAACTGATGATATATCATATATGATATATATATATATATATATATATATATATATATATATATATATATATATATATATATATCATATATGATGTATCAAATAAATCATATGAAAAAACAGATTTTGTATGAGTATCTTTCAGAAAATCTGTATAAACTCTTGAAACCTGCCTTCTATCATATATATATGAGTAATTCATTTTGGTATTAAAATTTTGCATAATATGTTGTTTTTTTCTTTTATAAATGCAGTTAAATAGAGATGGTGTGATTTCCCTATTTGGAGCAAAGGAAAGAAGGATGTTGATTATAACAAGAGGATGTGCACGGATGTGTTTTATGGATCAAGACGAAGTATGCGTTGTTCATGAATTCATCATTTGATAATTTGTTTTAAGATAGTGTATTATTGAAAAAGAAGAGTAGTTTCAATAATAATGTTGTTAGCACCTTTTGATTTTGTATAAATGGTTTTCATTCAGATGTATATCATATATAATTTTACATTAGGTTATGTTCTGTTTGAATTATCATATATGATTCTGTTCAAACGCACATTATTTTATGTTATGAACAAGTGTTTAGTTATTAATTGTGCATACTTTTTGTTGTAATCATGAGTTCATCATATTCTTTGTTTAATATATCCAAGTTTTCTTTGAGTATCATATATGATAATGCCTTATCATATATGATAGTGCATTATCATATATGGCTTAATTTATCAAACCATCATGACATAATACCAAGAAAGTTAATCATATTAACAAGACGCTGTACCAGATACCAATGGATTATAAAATCGTCCATATACTTCAAAACTCCATTAGGAGATTACAAAGAAAAAACAAACAATAAACGTAAAAAATTCATGAGCTTCTTCACTAAGCTTCTTAGCCTTTTGGATGCTTGTGATATTCAACATGTCTTGTAAACAGCTTCCTCTACACAAAAAAAGAAGATTTAATTAAATTTTCAAGCATTAATCATATATGATATATTTTATCATATATGATATTTTAGCTTATATCATATATGATACAGTATATCATATATGATATGTCACTAGCAAGTCATACTAAATATGTTCAACGAGATTAAGCCATAAAAAATAAGAGTTAATTCAGTTTTCAACCACATAATCATATATGATATATTTATCATATATGATACTTTAGCTTATATCATATATGATATAGTATATCATATATGATACTTCACAAACAGGTCATACTAAATCTGTTCAGCGAGATTAAGCCATAAAACCTTATAATTTACGAAAATAAGCTAATAAGTTAGCTTATAATTCATCATAATAAAGATGATGATAATCTATAAGCTTATTCACATTAGTTAGCTTTCAATTCGCGTAGTTTCTCAAATAAGTTATAAAAGAATAAGATGAATAATAAGCTTATTCACATCGAATAAGCTAAAAAAAGATGAATTAAAGTAAATCGAATGAACTTTACCTTATTTATGAAGTGGATGATCGATTTACGAGGTGATGATCAACGGATTTGATGTTTGTGATGATTGATTACAACATGAATATGTGTACGTGTGTGTGTTTTAGAGTGAAGAAGAAAAAAGGAAACCTCGATCCAGATCTGAGATGTGGAATTGTTATTTGGTGTTAGGTGGGAGGGGTAAAATGACGAAAATACCCCTCCGTTTTTTTTAATTAGAAAACAAGAATTAATGTGAGCCTTTGATCAAGATTAGATGGAAGGTGGGGATTGGTCCCCTTGTATCCAAAGGATACAAGGGATCCACAATAACCGGACTCATATATATATATATATATATATATATATATATATATATATATATGGAGGTCTTAACAGTATCTTTAAGGTTGTGACCAAAGGGGAAAGTTAGCTAACACTTGTAAGAGCATAGGGTTTCTTTTACAGGGCATGTTATAATGGTTAAGGGGGTGTTCGACCAATAGTTTGAAGTATGAAAAAGGGACTGTTTTGGGTTAAATGTTAACGAGACGAGTTATGAACTAAACGAAGTTAAGGGCTTTATATAGGGGTGTAATGAGATTCATATGGCATATAAATGGGGTTAAGTTGTAGGAGAAGGTTAGATATCCATCATATATTGATGAGCCATTTTGGTATGTGGTTCATGTCTTGATTGTATACGTTTGTGTGTTTAGATTTGTGCTAGAGCGCGAGTACTTGGAGAAGCTTGTTCGTGTGAGTTTCATAGTCCCAAGTCTTTTTATGATTTGAATTCCAGATGAGATGGAAGAGACACTCTATTGTTTTACAACTAATGCTGTGAATGTTTTTATGGTTTGTAATGGACTTGTATGTGCACTTATGTGATTAACTGCTATGTGATTCTTGATTGTGTTTATGATTTGGATCGGGGACACGTACCGTCTCA
The DNA here is from genome assembly GCA_025667525.1 of Glebionis coronaria. Lineage (NCBI taxonomy): Eukaryota > Viridiplantae > Streptophyta > Magnoliopsida > Asterales > Asteraceae > Glebionis > Glebionis coronaria. The sequence goes on along the minus strand of CM046877.1, from coordinate 290,536,888 downwards.
GTTATTGTGGTTTGACTTGGTACCAAGTGGATGTTGACAAGGCGGGGCCTTGGATTGGTTCATAGGTGTATGGGCGCCAATGGGACCATGGTGATTGGTAAGGCATGGAGCCTTGGAATTGTGGCTATTGGTAAGGCTTGGAGCCTTGGATTTGTGGTGATTGGTTAATCTTGAATGCTAGTTGTTAATACATAATTGTAGCACATTGTCCATATGTTCATTTGTTAGTGGTTGTTATTCACAGCTTATATTTGATTTGAAGTTGGAGTCTAAACCTATGAATCTCACCAGCATTATTGTTGACGTGTTTTAGTGTCTCTTTCAGGTGAGAATGTTGTTAAGCGTGAGAATAGGAGTGGCTAGCTGGAAGGCTTAGGATTGCATTTGGAGGAACCCCCATTCCTCTTAGCCTTTATTTTATGTTTGAATAAGTGACACATTGTGGACACCTATATGTTGATGTGTGTATTTGTATGTCTTTGGTAAGGGGTAGACCTATTACCTACTTACCTAGACGCCTGCATTGTTTGTGATATTGTCATGAAATTGTATCACCCATTTATGATATTTCCATTTCATTTAGTTATCTCTATTGACACACTATTGTTGTGATGATATCCATACGTCGTACCTCATATTCCGCCATTGTGGGGTGTGACAAAGAATAAGCCGATTTAGTCCTTGATCTTTGAAGGTTGGCCACATTAAGTCCTTCTTTTGTCTTTTTCCCATAAATGCTCCTTGAAATCCGTGTTTGCACCAAAACGTATCATTTTACCTACACATCCACAAACAACAAAGAATACCACGTAATTCTGTTTTATCACTTTAAAACTTAGTAATTTCTTTGTGTTTTAGGGGTTTAATAGATTATAACTGATATGAGATTTCACTCATATCATGGAAAATCCAACTTTTACAAAAACAAATAATAGTACACATCCTGTACACACTTTACATCAAATTCAAAAACCACATATTTTATGGATTGATCATTCCAATACTTTCAACCAAGTATTGAAATCTTCCAACATCAAAAATTTGGTTAAAAGATCAAACACATTCTTCTTTGTGTGTATTTTATCTTGAAATTTTAAACCTTTTTCAAAAAAATCCATAAATAAAATGGTGCCTGATTTTTATGTGTTTGGCTTTAGAATGATGTACATGATTTTTAATTATGCATAATGTACTATTATTACCTACAAAAATCTTAGTATGCATAAAATTGTACCCATAATCCAAAAGCTAATTTTGAATCCATAGCACTTGCCCACAACATGCAGCAGCTGCTACATACTCAGCCTGAGTTGCTGAATTGGCTATCACAGTCTGCTTCTTGCATTGCCAAGATATAAGCCTGCTTCTAAGGAACTAACATCCACCAGTTGTGGACTTTCTATCTCCATTATCACCACCATAATCACTTTCTGAATATCCAATAAGCTCTAAATGAGAGTCTCTTGGATACCATAGCCCCAATGTGAGAAAGCATCTAAGATACCTAAAAATCATCTTGACATCATGAAGGTGACATTCCTTGGGAGTCACTTGATGACGTGCACATGCACATACTAGAAACATGATATCAGGCCTTGAAGTTGTAAGATACATCAATGCACCAATCTTTGATCTATAATGTCTGACCTCAACCTCTTTACCATCTCCAATCTTACCCCAAAGATGTTCCCTGTCCATGGGTGTGCTAGCTCGTTTTTCATGTGGTGAAAAAACAAATTTCTTAAAAATCTCAGCCACATACTTATCTTGAGAGATGAAAATGCCATTTTCTTTCTGCTGCACTTGTAAACCAGGAAAGAAAGTCATATCTACCATCACACTTACTTGAAACTTATCCGTCATAAGCTTGGATAAATCATCACTCATTCTTTGGTTAGATGAACCAAAAATGATGTCATCAACATAGACATGTACAAGAAGAAAATCCTTCCCTTCTTGCTTTGTGAATAGAGTCTTGTCTATAGTACCTCTCTTAAAGCCATTTTCCACCAAGTATGTGGAAAGTGTTCCATACCAAGTTGTAGGGGCTTGATGAAGGCCATACATTGCCTTCTTTACTCTATAAACCTTATCTGGATAGTCAGGATCTTGAAAACCAAGAGGCTGCATGAGATAGACTTCTTCTTTGATTGTGCCATACAAAAATGCACTCTTCACGTCCATTTGGTATACTTTGAAACCCATGCACGAAGCATAGGCTAGGAAAATCCTTATTGCCTCAATTCTAGCAACAGGTGCAAAAACCTCTTCATAATCAATACCTTCTTCCTGAGTATATTCCTGAGCAACCAACCTTGCCTTGTTTCTAATAACAATGCCTCTCTCATCCTTCTTGTTTCTTAGAACCCATCTTGTTCCAATAGGCCTGACATACCTTGGACAATCTACAAGCTCCCAAACATCTTGTATAGCAAACTGATGAAGCTCATCCTACATTGCTTCAACCCAACTTTCTTCTTTAAGAGCATCAAAAATCTTCTTTAGTTCTAATTGAGAAAGGAAATAAGCAAACAAACATTCTTGAACAAAAGGAGTATCATCCTTCTTGTGTATATTAGCAATGAATCCACCTTGAGTCTTCTTAGCTCCTCTTGTTTGAACAGGACTATGAATATCACCAATTATTTAGGTGGGAGGATGAATTTTGGCCACCTTTGTAAGAATTCCTCCCCCAAACAATGTGTTGTCATGGACTGTGGACTCTAAATTACTAATACCCTCATCATTGCTACTTCCATACCAACTTGAACTAGGAGACATATTGTCAGCGATTGGAACATGGCCACTAACACCTTCATTGGGTATGGGATCTTCAACAAGTTCAAGAATATTTCTGTTGGAGGATGAAAGCAGTTGTCAGTGGTTGAATCTAAAGTGTCAACGGCCTGTTTGGAGCTATCAGCAGATGAAGATTCATTCAATGTTTCATCAACTGGTGGCTCCTCTTGTTGCTTTATTTCCACTTCATTGGCAGCATCAGATGCTTGCATGAACTCTCCACTCTAAATAGGTATGGTGATATAATCAAATATACGAGTAGGTTCATCTACATGTGATCCTTTTTCTTCATTGACCTTGATACTTGCATTATTAACAATAGGTGCTTCTAACACAACTAGATTAGTCATAGGCATATAATTCAGGGACCTAGATAATGGATCTAAATTAAATAGCCAATTTGGTCCAAACTCAGGATCACTTGGTTTACCTTCCAAGAAGTCAACATGTATATTTTCTGTGAGAATTTTAGACTTCTTATTATAAACCCTATTGCTATTGTGGACCCATAAAAAGTCCCTCATCACCTTTTGAGTCAAAACTTGCATAGGTTATCACTAGTATTCAAGATTACTACATGACATCCAAAAGGCCTAAAGAAGTCTATAGGCTTCCTATTCCAAAGCAATTCATAAGGAGTCTTATTATGAATCTTATTGACTAAGGCTCTCATTTGAACATAGCATGTAGTATTCACAACCTCAACCCGAAAAGCAATGGGTAGATTAGCATCTGTCAGCATGGTTCTAGCTACTTCTATAAGTGTTATATTTCTTCTTCCAGCTACACTATTCTGTTGTGGAGTTCTAGCTATACTAAACACCCTGGAGATTCCCTTATTAACACAAAAGGTACCTAAAAGAGTGTTCCTAAATTCACCACCATTATCACTTGAGAATTTTAACATCATGACCTGTTTTCTTTTCAATCTATGTAATGAAATTGATTAGAGTCTTAGTAGTGTCACTTTTGAGAGCCAAAAAGAAGGTCCAAGTAAACATAAAATAATCATCAGTAATGACAAAACAATAAGATTTACCATTAAGGCTTTCTATATTGTTTGGGCCAAACAAATCCATATGTAATAAGTGAAGTGGTCTAGAACTGGAATGCACATTCTTAGACTTAAATGAGCCTTGTGCTGCTGCCTTTAAGACATGCAACACAATTATGATCGTTGTGAAACACTTTTGAAGGAAATCCTCTTACAAGATCATGTCTCACAAGTCTATTCATGTTTTTGAAATTAAAATTTCCTAACCTTCTGTGCCATAACATACTCTCATCTACTGAAGCCTTAGCATAAAGACATGACAACTTGTTGCTCATTATAATGTCATTAAGATTAACATTATAAAAAGTATTTATTTCTAGGTTTTCTAAACTCAATGAACTTCGAATCTCAAAATCTTTACTCAACACTAAACACTCAATGTCATTAAAAAGAACCTTATTCCTGTTGTCACAAACTTGTGACACACTAAACAAATTATAATCAAGTTGTTTTACTAGGAGGACTTCCTCAAACCTTAAGTTAGTTATTGATAAGTCTGCCTTTGCCAGAATTGTTTCCATAGCTTCCACTAAAATACACTTTATCACCATCTTTAATGAAAATGAAATCTATTAAGTAATCTTCCTTGCTAGTTATGTGCCTAGAGCATCAACTGTCCCAAGATCCATAATCATTAACCTACTTATGAATGCCCTACACATAATGAAAACAAATTAGTTTTCTTTGGGAACCCAAGCCTTTGTAGACTTGGATTCATGTGGTTGTTCAACAAGAATTGACTTATTCCTTGTAACAACCCCATGTTCATCCATTTTTACCCTAAACACCCAATTTACTCCAATTGGTTTTGTAATGACCTTTTTAAGAAATTTAAATCTGTTACACGACATAGAGACACCATTAAAATTTGGATTTTGTTCTTGTTTAGGTCTCCAAGTTAAACTGGATGAAACTTTAGACCCTTGTCCCTTAGGTTTTAAATACCTATTATTACTTGGTTTAACATAAGGTCTGACAGAGGCTAGTTGTGGCATTTTCATACCAAACCTAGATATGTCAGCGGCTTGTTTTGTCTTGTCAGCGGATAGATTGTTCCTGTCAGTGGCTAAATTAGGGTTTGCTACAGGAACCCACTGTCTGTTAGACCAAGTATTAGTCTTTTGAAAGGGCCTTTGTCCATGAGTATTAGCTCCTCTTGAAAGAAAGGAATTGATCTAGTGGCCTTTGGACTTGGTTGGACAAAAGGTCTAGGTTTGACCATGGTTGACCTATTGTCAGCGGGTGAAATGTATCCACTGACACAGTTATAGGCTAATTGTGAGAAGCTCCCACATCTGTAACAAGCCTTTTTAGACACAAACTTAGGCTTAGACTGATAAAACCCTATCCCATTAACACTTGCTTGGCTTTTGGGGTGACCTAAATTTTGTATACATTTCAGCCTATTTGACACTAGGTTTACTTTTAGTTAGGGAGCCAAGATTAACAGTTTTACTAGTGGTGGGGTTGGTCACAACAATATGTTTATGTTCAACTGGGTTATCATTAAGCAGTCCACCATTAACAAATAGAAAAGGGGTGGTTGCTTTCCATTGTTCTAGGTCTGTCACCTTTTTCCTATATTCCTTAAAAGGACTAAGCACACGTAGTGGAGGAATGAATTCCTTCTCTTGTAGTTCAGGTATGCCAGTCCAAGAGATATCATTTTTAATAACACCCTAAAAGTTTCGAGCAGGTGGTGGGAAGCAGCATATTCTTTCATCCCTATCCCAAACATGTCCCCATGGTCTCTTTGCTCACTAACACATTTTTCTACGGTTTGACTAGATTTTTCAAAATGTTCAATTTTAACCCTTCATTTTCTTTAGCCTTGATAGCTTCACTCAAATTAAGTTGTAAATATGCTCTAGATTTTATTAAAGACTCCCTAGCTTCATTGCTAACTTCCAAGTCTCTGGTTAAAATAGTGATTTGATCTTTAAGGTCAAATTCCATTTTCTTATATTCCTCAACCATCCATTAGATTGAGCAAGACCCCTTTTATACTTTGCTAGTCTGATTTCTACATAAAAACATCTTATTTTAATTTTAAAACTTCTTTATTAAGTTTTTTAGTGTTTAGACTCAAACTTTACTACAAAAAGCATCATCATATACCTCATTATCTGATGAAGAGGAAGAGTTAGCCATAAGATCATCTTCAACATGCTCTTCTTCCTTCTCATCTATCAATGCTTGATTTTGTTCCACATCATCTGCCATAAAGCTCTAGTCCCCTCCAAGACCATCAATTCCTTGCATGGAAACCATAGCCTTTGGCTCAACATCTTCAACCTTGATGATTTGATTTGAGCTCTTTCCAGCATCATTCCTATGTAGAGATCTACATTCCCTCATGAAATGTCCCATTCTATGACAGTTATAGCATTCAACCTTTGACTTATCAAACCCAGCAGTTTTTTTTCCATTAAATGTCATTCTCCTTCCAGGTCTCTTGTTCCACCTATTGGCCCTTATGCTAGTAAGTTCCATATTCCACCTAATGTCTATCTCTTCAAGATCAGCATCACTAATTTGCTCAAGATCCTCATAAGTAACTAGAGAACCATTGGGTAAAGCAGCAATGTATGCACACACAATATCCAAGTTAATACCAGCTGGTTTAAGACTTTATGAACCAACATTGTATTTGTCAGCGGCTGAAGTTGAGCCGCTGGCATATGTTGATCAAATGATAGGATTTACATTCAATTCGGTGACATGTGAAGTATTATCAACGGGTTGAGTGTCATTGTGAGACATGAATGACATGCTTCCAGATGTTGGCTTTCTCCCTTGTTTGAGTATAGCTCCAGGTTCCATAATCATTAGTTTATTATAAATGTCATCAAAAGATGCATTCTTGTGAGCCTTGGTGGCAGTGATTGATTTTTCATGAATCTCCCATTCATCACCAAGACCTCCAAGGAAGGTAGCAGTAATATCTTGATCTTCAAGATCTGTTCCCATGAAGGCCAACTTGCTAGTAATGTCTTGAAGACGACTTCTCACATCACTTAGCTTTTCATTAGGATGATCTTTGAAAACAGTATATTCAATCATTAACTGCTTCTTCCTTTGTTTGACAGTTTCCTCATTACCACCATAGATAGTCTCAAGGGCTGCCCAAAGTTTGTTAGTAGATTCATACTTTCTGAATTTATGTTGGTACTTAGGACCAAGAGCCAGTTTGAGTGTACTCAAAGCTTTCATAACATTCCTTCTTTTTGCTATCTCAGCAGCTGAAACTGCCCTTCCATCTTTAGGCTTTACAAGTAGCTCATCACCAGTCTGTCCAACTGTTCTTCTTGCTTCTATAGCAGTAGAAATCTTTTGCTTCTTCTTGAATTGATTGCCAAAGAACATAGTTATCAACTTGACGATATTGCTCAAAATTGAACTTCCAAAGTTCAAAGTTATCAGGATCAAGTATTGGAATTTTGAGATTATGATTTGATGAGTGTGAGGCTTCGATTGAGGTAGACATTATGTTTGGATGATTTTTAGGGTTTTTAGTGATTTAGGGTTTTTGGCGATTTATAGTTTTTGTTTCTTAAGATCAAAAGTTCCTCAACAAGCTCTGATTGTTGATCCCAAACTTAGATCAATTAGCTTTTGGATTATCGAGATAAATCAAGAGTAATACGTAGAGAAACTTTGTATTATCAACAATCTAAATGCTACACAGAATTAACACTTAGAATAAAGAACTATAATAACAAAGTATATAAACCTAACTTTCAACTTTTATTGATAATAATCACAGTGAATAAAGTGAGGAAAGTATATGGAACATAAACCTAATGGCCTCCTTTTATAAGCACAAGGAGCCTTTGTTAGAAACTCACTTTATGTGACGACATTTAAGAATTCCCATTAGTTATCATAGTCACTCACGCAAAGACTAGACTAGGAAACTATGTATTGTGTAGGCGCGTGAGTGACTATATATACCCCTCCAAGGCTTCCAAGGAGGGGTTGTTGTTTGTGTTTTTCCCATTTTCATTTGAATACATTTTTTCCTTTCTCTTTACACACAACCTTCTCTCTCTATCTCTAACAATGGCTTCCACCATCATATACCACCCTACTAGACCACCGAATCCATAAATAGAAAACCCACAATTGGCATCAGAGCTACGGTTCAATCCTTGGATCGGCATGTTTTTTGTTATTGATTTTGGTGGTCTAAAATTTTTTTCTGGTCCGAATCTGATATAACTTTTTTGTCACAATTTTGTCATGGTTTATCATTGTCATGTCTGCTATTATCATTTTGTCTCAATGGTCTCTTGTCACAGTTTTGTTGTCTCAATGGTCTGAATATCACTAGCTGGTCTAGTTTCAGTTGTCTTTCAAATAGTTTTCTGGTCAAAAGTTTGCAGCCATATTAGATCTGGTCATATGTCCGCGCCTGATGTCTAATCTTTCTGGTTTCATCTATTTTTGAGATCTGCTATTGGGTTTAAAAGTACTATTCATTTTTTTTTCTTGAAGATAAAGATGAATATCAGATCCAGAAAAAGCAAGATCCTGGAAAAATGGAAAAAAGTACCATTTGGATAAGATTTTCAGATATTGCGATAGGGCTTCTATTTCATTGCGACAATGTGATTTTGCACATTCCGATGCATCATTCCGATGAAACATTCGGATGCATCATTGCGATGACACATTCCGATGCCTCATTCCGATGACGCATTCGGATGCATCATTGCGATGACACATTCTGATGTCATTGCGATGGGTTTATGGGATTGCGATGGACTTTAGGGATTCCGATGATTCTTTTTGAAAAGAAAACATTGCGATGATGGACTCATAATGGACTTATTGCGACATGTTTCATTTATTAGGTATTGTGACATGTCTTTGTAAAAGATATTGCGACATGTTGTTTAAAAAACTGACGAGACCCATGTCAAACATAACAACCTACATCTTCAATCAAATCCAACACTGACTCGATTTAATCCCTTCGTCGCATGCATCAATATTTAATATCTAATCCTAGACTCGACCTTAACAAATCTTGATCTCAGATTCATAATTTTTTTTCGTGTGTTGACATGCATGTCCAGATCCTTAAAGATCCATTCACACGAAATATACATCATCATCGATCTATGTAAGGTCAAAACCCCTTTGATATTCGAATCATCAGAAATCTGAACTTAAACAATTGCGTTTAGTTCGTATTCGATTCGTCTATACAAAATTAAATAACAAAACCATTTAAGTAAATATTCGAATATACAAGAATGATTAATAACAATATTGTTATAATCACTCTTGGATTAGGTTTTATGTCAAAACAACTTACCCGAGACCATTTGAAATGATCTTTGTGTCTTCTTTGGGTTTCTGGTCAACATAAAGGATTCGTGGGATTTGTTTTGTGGTTTAAGATTATTGAGCTTCATTGTTGCGTTTGATGTTGATGATGAATCGAATTAGAGGATTAGATTATCTATTCTCACTGAAAGTGTGTAGATGAATCTGGTTTATTGTTTGGTGAGATGTAGATCAGATGAGATTGAGGTATGGGTGGCTGAGAGGAGATCGAGGTAATGGGGGCGGAAGAAACTAAGTGTGTGATTAGGTTATGTTGGTTTGTGATTAAAATTAGGGTAAAAGCAATTTATATCCTTAATCTATGGATCGGGCATAATTTTTTTTTGGATGGGCCTAAACTCTTATACGTATTTGGTTTCATAATGTGGCAATTGGATACCAACATGGACGTCGATTTGATATTTTTTCTTGGGAACAAAACTCAACTTTTGCTTATTCCAAGTTGGTGTGCCACGTGATATATGGGCCAAATATATGGAAAGTGATAAAGACGCTTAAGATGTGTTACATTTCTCCCAATTTTTACCGTATATGAATTGAAAGAAAAATGGGCCAAAAGAATTTGTATTGTCGGTGGTTAAGTTATGAATTTGCTAGCCAAATTTAGAATTCACGTGGTGGGTTTTTTGATACTACGTAGATAGTTAATTATTTCAAGGGATGGACATTTTTGGCCTTATATACCATGCAATTTAAACATCAATGTGTGTCTAATTTTTGACATACAATTTGGTTCGTGATATGGACCAACAGCATGTCAGATGGTATAAACGAATTTGGATTATTGTTCGAGCCACGTGGAGTTGTTTTGCTACATGATGTGACAAAGTGACAAGACATACTAACAAAGATTTATTTTGACGAGACCGACAAAAATGGCTAGATTTGAAATTATTTTTCAGTGGCTGTGGATTTGATCGGGTTACTATTTGAAATTAAAGACGGATTTATCGAAGGCGTGCACTTATTTTATCTTTATAAGATAACTTGCTCGTGCTTAATCTTAGGATGAAGACTTGTTTATCTAGTTACCGGGTTTGGGGTGGTTGGTTGATGACCTGGATAACTATCACTTAAAGGAGCTACATTGTTGTACTCAGTGTCACACCTATAGTCGATGTGGATAATTTCAAGAGGTGTCGTGCTTATATACTTCTTTCGGAAAGGTATTGGGTACTTAGAGATTTCTTCACCGTTCTTCAATAAACAATAGTGCAAGCTTAAGTCAAAAGGTGGAGGAATTTTTATTCAGTTTCACGTTTAGTATATCCGGTTCATTCCATCAGTGGTCACTTCAAATTGCCTACAAGGGGGTTGGTAAACAACTGATTCTCGCCGAATATAATTCAGCTTATTTATTATTCTCACGAGATTTCAGGTACATGTGCGTACGATTTATTGTTGGTTCCGAGGTTTAGAAACCATCAAGGGGGAAGAAGAAGACATATTGAACGCACAACGAGTACACGTGATGAACTTCATACCTTCTTTTGATTTGAAGACATTCCGGGAAGACAATTGTCATAACCGCAGAGAAAATCAGGGTTTTAACTCGTGGCGTTATCAGTCACTAAACGGTACACTATTGTTTGATGTTGCAATTATTCATCATCATTATCCTATATAGAGATATATGCACTTTCGGGACTTAATTGACTCTGGTGCATCTCTGGAAGAAGATATGTGCATTTTCGGGACTTAATTGACTCGGGTGTTACGATGTCAACTTTATAAATGAGATAAAGTGTCTACTTCAGTATTTTAGCTTCATACATGGGATTGGTTTACTTTCTTCAACTACGCGGGGGAAGAAATGTTTTGATTCTTTCTAGTATGCATAACTTGAACTCTTAGGGGGAAGAAAAATTCAGAAGAATTATTCAAGCGTGAGAAGAGAAGTTGTTGATCTACTTGGTGTGCCCCAAACTTTTAATCACTGATAGCAACATTATTAAATCATATGATGGGGTTTGCTTGTTAAATTCCGTTGTGCGCTTAATCCTTCTAAGCTTTATTGAAAGCTTTGAAATTGCTTATGAGGATTGTCGGTTTAGGAGAAGCTATTAAAAAGCTTCTACATCAAGAAGATGTAGCATGAATTAGGGGGAAGTTAATTCATAAGCTTCTCCTTAACCAGACTGTAACACCCCCAAATTTATACAACTAAGTACAGCGGAAGACTCGTTGGTGTTACGGGATAGCACATTACTCACATCATAGACAATGCATAAAAATCGCGTCGTTTAATAATAAATCATTTCCATTCATAAATATCAAAGTTACATCGGTCCCAAGTCATTTTATTTCATACAAAGTTTTACAAAGTATTTGAATGGAAAAATATTGTTTAAGTGCGGGCCATGAATTCTTGTTGTCTTCCCGAGAATTACCTTCAAGTACCTGAGATAAGACATGTTAAAAGAAAAGGTCAGCGATAACGCCGAGTGAATTCATAGAGTTTAATAAAATCCATCAATATAATATCAGTATAAAATTATTACTGAAAATCATTTTATACAAATCATTTTAATAGGCCATAAAATAGCCAAAGTCGTTTTATACAAATCCTTATCGAAAATCATAATATAGGCATTTGCCGTAAAAATCATTATACGAGCCAATGTCGTAAAAACATCATACAATACGTCTTATGACGTTGTATAAAATCAAATAAAAACCGTTATATGAATATGGTTATGAAAACCAAAATACAATCATAATATCAATAGTATGACCCTGTATTGCTAGTCAGGCAATACATCGTAATTCGGAGCGTCTATTAGTATTTCGTTAATTCGGATTATTATAAGCCGCATGACATTGTTACCTTACTAAACCAACAACGGGTAGCTAACCCGATACCAATTTTGCCCATCTAAAGTATCGTGTCGTCACAAAGGTCACGCTATGGAAATCTTCTCATACATTAATTCGCTTACCAATCAATGTGGCACGACGGGGATCAACCGTCAAGGCGCGAACTGGGGTGATCGTCCCCAAATAGTACTATTAAATGCATAAGCGTCTACCAACTCCCGGTAGTTCACAATTCATGCTAATGGGACTTTTAGTGACATAACCTAACTTTAATAATCCATTTGATTTCATCTATCGGGTCCATTAATCATTTATCGGGTCATACAATCGGGTCATTCAATCATTCGGGTCCAAAAATCAATAAACAAGCAATCGGGACAAATGGTGTCCAAACTTTTATAAAAATTAACATGTTATCTCCCTCGCGGGTTTATAAAGCATTTATAAAACTTTTAAAAGAGTGCGAGGCTATGAACTCACGTTGATGTGGGAAGGCGGGTTATCGGCAATTCAGTCGTACGGTACGTGCTTCAATCACGGAAACCTAGACAAATAATAATCGGTCTTAGACGTTTGTCCAATGACTTTATAAAAATAACAAGTTTGTATACATATGATGATTATATATATATGATGATCAAGTGGGTTTACATATCCTCATTTACTCATTTTTGAGTTGTGTGTCGATAACTTTTATACTAGTTTACTAGTTTTACCCATTTACGTGTCTTAAGTCCAAATAAGCTTATTATAAGTTATTTAACTTGTTTTAATCCCTTTTATACCTATATTATCAGTACTTAAACTTTACAAGTTGGGCCCAAATGGGTTAAGCCCAATAATAAGTTTATAAGTGTTTTAGTCCATTTTTGTTGTATTGTTAGTCCAATAACGTTAATTTAGTCTGTTAACGTCCGTATGTCTTATAGTTCGTGTTTTATCGGTTTTTACTTGTTATACATGTTTATATATCAGTATATAAGTTTTATAAAGTTTTCAATAGACGGGTCCAACCATCTAAGTTTTATTTAACAAAAACGTTAATTTTACGGCAATAGCCGAAAAAGTCGTAAAAATCAAGTTTATAGTTTTATAACTTATAAAACTTAACAAGTTTCCACTTTTATCATTTATACACTTATTACACCTTTTATATATTTATATAAATAAGTTTTATAAGTTAGTGGGTTTTTATTTTACATTTTATATATTAAAATGTGAGTGCTTATATAATAGTATTATTCTTTAATTTCCAAATATCTGATTTTTATCTTCATCTTCACCAAAACTGCCATATCTTGAGTTCTACATGGAGATAGAAGCTCAAATTTTTATCACATAAACTAAATGATATGTGCTACATTTAACTCTTCTATAGCTACTGTTGAATCATCCTTTAAGTATTTTCTAAAAATCGTCCAAAACAGTAACTTCAGATTTACACCCTAAACTTGTTTTGATCATATCTCACTCATTATTTTGATTCTATTGCATGGCCAACTCTCACATATGTACAAGACCCATAGCTTACTGTAAATCCATTCTACTTCATCATTTTATCAGATTACCATATAGTTCTTTACTGTTTTACACAGCCAACATATTTAGACAAGATTTTAGACTTGTTTCTTATAGTTTTTCATCTTTTTATCCATGATTATCAACAACAAATCCCCACATAACATTTTTATCATCATATAATCATCATAAATATATACAATAGGAAATAAAATACATGTGTACATAATCAAAATAACAAGATGATGAGGAGGACAATCTTTATACCACCAAGTTGATGTAGGTTATGATTTTGACATGGTTTTTGATGAAGAAACTTGTAGACAACCATGACCATCTTCAAGACCACCATGCTCCATGAACTCCTTGTGGAAAATCAGCCCCATGACACCATGAAAACTCCTTCATGGATGTTATAAGTTGCACCAATCTTCATCTTTTTTAATGGAGATTAACATATGTTAATTATAACATATGTTTATGGTTAAACTTTGATCAATGATGGTGTTTTTGTGGAGAAAATGGGACGGCTCAAGAGAGAGTTAGAGAGGAAATTTGGGTTGTTTGCATGTTAGAAATGAGAGCTAGTGGTTTGTGCTTGTGGTTTTGTGAAGTTGCTAGTGGAAAGTTAGCTTACAAGGTAAGCATAAGACATGTGTAAGATACATGAGTAAAAACTTGCCACCAAAGTGGTAAGTGTTTGTTGTATAGCCGGTTTTGATGGGGGTGGGCCAAGTGTCCCACTTGTCTCATCCCCATTTATTTACGGGTACTCCTCGATTCTAGTTTCCTCGATTTGCGTGCCCTCGGGTCGTTTTACGAAAAACGTTTTTATAAATTATGAATCGACGTCACAAAACGAATCCAATAAAAATTGTTTCATCAAAAACGGAGTTCGAAAACGTAAATACGTAATCCTAGGGTTTCCGGTTTAGTCGTAAAGGACGTTAAAATAAAATCGTAAGTCCTAATTTCTTCTTGTAAATTTGTGAGTTTATGAACTAACACAAATTTAAAACTCCAAAATAATATTCACGGATAAATTTATTTTCTGAAATGTCGAACTGTCACCAAGGATGGTGTATGTAAACGTAAGCACGTAACGTTGAATCCTCCGGTTTAGACGTAGTCGATGCTACTCCAAGACGTAAATCCAAATTTCTTCCCAAAAATAAGTGAGTTCATATTGTATTATTAAAATAATATTTTCAAATAATATTTGAGAATTAAAATATCAATCGTAAATTGACGGATTGTCACAGCATTTACCCCTAAACAGGATCTTTGTCCTCAAAGATCATCTTACCTTACTACTCGCTTCTCATAGAGGGGTATTTCCTCCACATTCGGTCTTTTCTCACAACTTCAATTCATTATAATACGCGAGTTTCATCAAACATAACTACGGGAATAAGATCAGGCTTAATGTTGACTTACTTTCTCTATCCATGATGTTCATGGGTTTCTGATGAATGCAACTTTTCGCCGATCTAAACATTACTAAGGAACACTCAGATTTTCACTTGATAGATATTCCATCAAGTTCGATATACGAAACAAAATTCACGCAGTCTTTGAAGTCCTAGGGTAGATCCAGCTTATATGCCTTTCAAACCAATCTTTTATATCATCTCAATGGTCCCATACAACGGGGACTTATATCCCATGATTTGTCAGATCATGAATTCATTTTTCCAAGGTTAAAAATTTTGGCATAACTTCGCTACCCATTTGGCACTTCAAGATCTACATTTCACATTCACATAACCTCTTGCCCATTACCGGCAGTCAATAATCAAATCCTAATTTCACCAATCAATTCAAGTCTCGCGGGTCGGGTATTTTGTAAGGATAGGTTTGCCATCATAGGAAACCTTAAACCTAAAAGACATGTCCAACTCACAATGGGTGTATGTCGGATGTATTCATCTCAATTCCTGCTTATAGATGCTCTAAGATTTAGATCCTAACAAGATTCGATCTCAATCCTAATACGATAATTATCAATGATAATCTTTCCAAAGGAAAACGATTATACGCTCTATTACCAAAGGTCAATCATTCAAACATAGAACAACACTTATATTACTCTGTATCGTTACTTTACCTCGTCCCTTCGATTTGGGATGGTACATAGTACTCTCATCAAGGTTCGTTCTCAATGATTTCTGAGCAAATCTCTAGAAATTCGATGCGAAGCGAGGATCTTGATATAGATGATCGATACAGGCACGCTATGTTTACATAAATCTTTTACATTTATCATTAACGAGAATGATATTAGCAGATTTGGTCAGTCTGTCGACGATGACCCAAATCGAATCAAATTCAGATGATGACCTTTGAAATAGCTAGATGCTTACTAATGTATGAGGCGATGTCTGCCTTCATAATTTCCATTAGTACAACTTCTTCAGACAAAGATACTTTTAGTCAAAAATGACATACATATAATACTTATACTTACAAATTCCAACATAACTATATCTTACAATCCTCCATATTTAGACAATCACATGTGGTCTTTAAAATATTTAACGCCATTGGCTTCTCAATTCTAATGGTTCACATTAGACGCGAACTCCATTTGTCATCTATATTATCCTTTTTACAAACATCGTTTATTTTTATATTGTTCGGCAATTTATTTTGCACCTTCATTATTAAGAAATATATCCTAATTGGTTCTTTATCCTTTTATACATAATGTGTTGGTACCTGTATTCACCCCTCATAATGATATAATTATCGTGTCCATAATTCACTCAGGTATTCTTTATATATTAAGCTTCAGTAATTACGTTCACTTTCTCCTGATGAAATAAATATCATAACTTGATTTAGTCAAAATTCTTTCTTCATATTCTTTATGTTTCAGTTTCGTCTCAACTATCATTTTTATCCGTTTTACTCAATCCGTCGTTTAAAGCGTCGATGATTATTATATGTAAATTAACAATAATTTTTTAATTTTTATGAAACGTAAACGTTAAAAGTTTAAATTTCTTAGTTCGACCAATTATATAAAATGTTCAAAATAAATTTGAATTTAATTAACAAGATTTTTGTTGATTTATCGAAAATAATTAATAAGATTCGTAAATGTTCGAAAAACCTTTGTTTAAACTTTGGTCAAAATTTTCTTATTTGAAAAGCAAAAGTGTCGTTTCAAATTTCAAGTTATGGTATAAATGGTTTTCATCAATCCTTTTTAAGTTATCTGGGGTATACACAAACATTTACCCCTAAACAGAAGTTTAGTTAAATGGTTTGTGTATAAGGGAATGATCCCTTAAAATCCTTTGTTAAAACATTTGTCAAAACATATTTCCATTTCTTTTTGGTAAAATCCAAAGTCTTAAAAGGGCTCTCAATTTTTGAAGAGTCAATTTATATTCCATTATCCTTTTAATCACATAGTCAAATCATGTAAAGGTTCAAGTCCTTAATCACGTTTTAATTATTCAAGGTTCAGGTTTACACTGTTCGGCCAATTCAGGGCAGTCTATAAATAATTATTAACTCATTCTTATTCTGATAAACAAACATATAGTCCTTAATGATCACAAGCATGAATTTATCAAATTACAGCCTACACACGTGATTCATCAAATTTATGAATACTACATGTGCATCGGTCAATCCAAACGACATCACGTGGAACTCATAATGTTCATTACAAGCACCGGATGTAGTGATTGGAATAGATAATCCCTTTCGCAGATGCGAAGTTGATGATAACCATGCTATGGATCAAATTTGCTAGAACCTTGTAAATGATCGAACAATTCTTCCATTTCGAGTTATGGATATTGTTTTCGATTTTCAATTTACTCAGTCACAGTAATCTAATATAAGGAAAGATAACACCATAGCTCTTCAGGATGACAGGCTTGGTATAATAAAATCTTTCTCCGACAACTTTCTCAGTTGTACGGTAATTCCTTTAATTTAGATGGTGCTGACGTACAGTGCACAAGCCACAAGTGCAGCACCAGAAATATAATCAATACCAATTTCAACTTGCCTTAATGGCGGAAGTTTAGGTAACTCATCAACAAATACTTACTAAAGTTTTAGATAACATAAACATCTTTTAATAAATTCATATTAAGTTATTCTAGATTACAATATCTATAACTAGTTCACAACCATTCATGGTATAATTTTAAGTCATCCATCAAGAATTATTTAGATCATTTTTGATAATCAACATCTTATCTTTTTAGGGGAATTCTACTCGAGTTCCCATCAATTAAGACAATGTCGTCATGTCATAATCAATCAATCCATTCCACTGGCACTATCAACTTTCCAGTTTTATTGCCGTCGATAAGATGCGAACTTCTCAAAAGTCTAATAATAATTCATAATCCTTCACAAATTCAAGGATATCTGGATACACAATTACTATCTAAAGAGTAAGGTCAACGCATAATCTATGCGAGAGAATTTCAAATCAG
Source organism: Glebionis coronaria (assembly GCA_025667525.1). NCBI lineage: Eukaryota > Viridiplantae > Streptophyta > Magnoliopsida > Asterales > Asteraceae > Glebionis > Glebionis coronaria. The sequence goes on along the minus strand of CM046877.1, from coordinate 290,518,882 downwards.
ATACAGACGAAAACATTTAACGAATAGGAATATATCCCATGTTTTCATAATTTGAGTATGCATTCGAAAGCTCCTCGGATCGTTACCCAGGTCATTCAAATGAAATCAAATCAAAAGAATGATAAGAACGTCGATACATCCAGTCGGGTATCAACACTCGGTAATCAAATACTTTTCCTAAGAATCTCACTATGGGAGAATTTAGACAAGAAAGAATTGTCAATTGTCAAATAAGACAATTTCCACAAATGAGTAAATTCGACTCAGAAGAATAGATGCTACAGGCACATGTGTAGGTGTCCCTAACACTATGTCCCTATTTTTCACTTCTTGCAGATCTCGTAAAATTTTAATCTTTCACAATCTTCAAAGAAAATGTAGTGTTTATTCATTAGTTTTATGGTGACTACTAATCAGTCTTGCATGGTCCATTCCAAATTGTATGTAGGCGCGCAACTATATACAATTTCAAGATTAACGATGCAATACTCAGTTCGTCAAAATTTTATCATCATGTTTATAATAAAAACATTTTCATGCTCAATTCTTAAATAAGAATCAAGAATATATATACAAAGATTTTCCTTGTTATGAAAACAATTAAGTTTTCCAAGGTGTTTTATAAACAACTTCATTTCGATAACAATTGCTTATAAATCTCACTTTAAATAATCCTTATAGTGATGAAAATTCAGTTTTTCTCAATGGATACTGTTTTGTCTTATAAAAACAATGAGTGATCTGCAAAGGAGTGATGAAAGCTTGTTCACCAAGAACTAACTATAATATAATAGGAAATGAGCTTAGCCAATTAATCATGAGGTTCATGACCTCGATGGTACTCAGGAATACAAAGAGAATAATCCACAACGTAACTCAATTCGATATGAGTACTTGTTCAACGGTTGCATCACTAATGCGAACATTAGGATGAAGCAAGAAAAGATAGATATCATCGATACATGTAGAATTTAGCAATCAAAGGTAGTCTTTTCATTAATCACAAACAAGTCAAAATTGTACCGTAACACATTACGTGTCACTATGTCATACAATTCTCAAAACTCATCCTACCAATTGATGTCTCAGTTAAGTTAGGGATTATTTTTAAAAGATACCACAATGAATACTAATCTACAAGAGTCATTAGGTGTTCCACATGTCCCGGAAGATCCATCGGTCTCAATTCAGAAGAAGATTTCTTCAATTCATTTCTTGGACACTGGGCATCCTCGTTAGTGGACAATGGTCTAGGAACAACCCTTAACACGAATCAACAATCAATTAAATCCTTATAATTCAATCACAAAACTTAACGACTTCCTCTTAACAATCTTATATTCCATATAGGTTAAGTTTTACTTTATTCAAGTTTCAACCAATTTTATACTCAATTCGATATCCTACCTCAATCTCCAATACTTTCAATCTTATTCTTCGGCCTTGTAAAGGCAATACAATCTCAATATAAATCAACGCTTAATTTCCAATCCTATTAGCTCTTACAACAACAATTGTCAAATGAGTCATTAATATGAAATGACTTGATCATTCAACTAGACTTCTCGGAAAGGTATTAGTGGCATGAGGCTTTTGGGTAATGGTTCCAATAACAGCCTCAAGTGCAACATTCACCCTTTCGATTTCAATTTAAGAATTGGATGACAACGAATCAGATGACATCTTTCTAGGTGGTAACGTTTTGTCAAACTCCACTCTATAAGAAAAGATCGTCAAAACATCGATATCAGATTTAATCTTGCCAATTCTTTTTCAATATCACGATCAACTAATATCTACACTTCTACGAATATCAACCATTTCGTTGGGATCATAAATATCCACAACTTGGTTTAGATCTAGGATAGCTAGAATTCCTACGAGAATAGCTTCGATTAATTTACTAGGGGATTTAGGGTTTCTTGTGACAATCGACGTCGTATAAATACCTCGTATAAATATCAATAAAATCATCAAACAATCATGTAATAAAATTACATCATATATATATAATCCAAGTTATATATATATATATATATATATTAAAATAACACTTCTCAGTCTTGGCCTTGTCGGTAACTCGGGAATTCTTCGGCACCGTTATAGTCAAAAGATTTTTAGACATTTTTAGAAAAATGTTTATAGTTAAAAGATTTTGAAATGTTTTATTCAAAACCTTGGTTTTAAAAATCTTTCGTTCTCTATAACGAGAGCTCTGATACCAAACTGTAACACCCCCAAATTTATACAACTCAGTACAACGGAAGACTCGTTGGTGTTACGGGATAGCACATTACTCACATCATAGACAACGCATAAAAATCGCGTCGTTTAATAATAAATCATTTCCATTCATAAATATCAAAGTTACATCGGTCCCAAGTCATTTTATTTCATACAAAGTTTTACAAAGTATTTGAATGGAAAAATATTGTTTAAGTGCGGGCCATGAATTCTTGTTGTCTTCCCGAGAATTACCTTCAAGTACCTGAGATAAGACATGTTAAAAGAAAAGGTCAGCGATAACGCCGAGTGAATTCATAGAGTTTAATAAAATCCATCAATATAATATCAGTATAAAATTATTACTGAAAATCATTTTATACAAATCATTTTAATAGGCCATAAAATAGCCAAAGTCATTTTATACAAATCCTTATCGAATATCATAATATAGGCATTTGCCGTAAAAATCATTATACGAGCCAATGTCGTAAAAACATCATACAATACGTCTTATGACGTTGTATAAAATCAAATAAAAACCGTTATATGAATATGGTTATGAAAACCAAAATACAATCATAATATCAATAGTATGACCCTGTATTGCTAGTCAGGCAATACATCGTAATTGGGAGCGTCTATTAGTATTTCGTTAATTCGGATTATTATAAGCCGCATGACATTGTTACCTTACTAAACCAACAACGGGTAGCTAACCCGATACCAATTTTGCCCATATAAAGTAGCGTGTCGTCACAAAGGTCACGCTATGGAAATCTTCTCATACATTAATTCTCTTACCAATCAATGTGGCACGACGGGGATCAACCGTCAAGGCGCGAACTGGGGTGATCGTCCCCAAATAGTACTATTAAATGCATAAGCGTCTACCAACTCCCGGTAGTTCACAATTCATGCTAATGGGACTTTTAGTGACATAACCTAACTTTAATAATCCATTTGATTTCATCTATCGGGTTCATTAATCATTTATCGGGTCATACAATCGGGTCATTCAATCATTCGGGTCCAAAAATCAATAAACAAGCAATCGGGACAAATGGTGTCCAAACTTTTATAAAAATTAACATGTTATCTCCCTCGTGGGTTTATAAAGCATTTATAAAACTTTTAAAAGAGTGCGAGGCTATGAACTCACGTTGATGTGGGAAGGCGGGTTATCGGCAATTCGGTCGTACGGTACGTGCTTCAATCACGGAAACCTAGACAAATAATAATCGGTCTTAGACGTTTGTCCAGTGACTTTATAAAAATAACAAGTTTGTATACATATGATGATTATATATATATGATGATCAAGTGGGTTTACATATCCTCATTTACTCATTTTTGAGTTGTGTGTCGATAACTTTTATACTAGTTTACTAGTTTTACCCATTTACGTGTCTTAAGTCCAAATAAGCTTATTATAAGTTATTTAACTTGTTTTAATCCCTTTTATACCTATATTATCAGTACTTAAACTTTACAAGTTGGGCCCAAATGGGTTAAGCCCAATAATAAGTTTATAAGTGTTTTAGTCCATTTTTGTTGTATTGTTAGTCCAATAACGTTAATTTAGTCTGTTAACGTCCGTATGTCTTATAGTTCGGGTTTTATCGGTTTTTACTTGTTATAAATGTTTATATATCAGTATATAAGTTTTATAAAGTTTTCAATAGACGGGTCCAACCATCTAAGTTTTATTTAACAAAAACGTTAATTTTACGGCAATAGCCGAAAAAGTCGTAAAAATCAAGTTTATAGTTTTATAACTTATAAAACTTAACAAGTTTCCACTTTTATCATTTATACACTTATTACACCTTTTATATATTTATATAAATAAGTTTTATAAGTTAGTGGGTTTTTATTTTACATTTTATATATTAAAATGTGAGTGCTTATATAATAGTATTATTCTTTAATTTCCAAAAATCTGATTTTTATCTTCATCTTCACCAAAACTGCCATATCTTGAGTTCTACATGGATATAGAAGCTTAAATTTTTATCACATAAACTAAATGATATGTGCTACATTTAACTCTTCTATAGCTACTGTTGAATCATCTTTTAAGTATTTTCTAAAAATCGTCCAAAACAGTAACTTCAGATTTACACCCTAAACTTGTTTTGATCATATCTCACTCATTATTTTGATTCCATTGCATGACCAACTCTCACATATGTACAAGACCCATAGCTTACTGTAAATCCATTATACTTCATCATTTTATCAGATTACCATATAGTTCTTTACTGTTTTACACAGCCAACATATTTAGACAAGATTTTAGACTTGTTTCTTATAGTTTTTCATCTTTTTATCCATGATTATCAACAACAAATCCCCACATAACATTTTTATCATCATATAATCATCATAAATATATACAATAGGAAATAAAATACATGTGTACATAATCAAAATAACAAGATGATGAGGAGGACAATCTTTATACCACCAAGTTGATGTAGGTTATGATTTTGACATGGTTTTTGATGAAGAAACTTGTAGACAACCATGACCATCTTCAAGACCACCATGCTCCATGAACTCCTTGTGGAAAATCAGCCCCATGACACCATGAAAACTCCTCCATGGATGTTATAAGTTGCACCAATCTTCATCTTTTTGAATGGAGATTAACATATGTTAATTATAACATATGTTTATGGTTAAACTTTGATCAATGATGGTGTTTTTGTGGAGAAAATGGGACGGCTCAAGAGAGAGTTAGAGAGGAAATTTGGGTTGTTTACATGTTAGAAATGAGAGCTAGTGGTTTGTGCTTGTGGTTTTGTGAAGTTGCTAGTGGAAAGTTAGCTTACAAGGTAAGCATAAGACATGTGTAAGATACATGAGTAAAAACTTGCCACCAAAGTGGTAAGTGTTTGTTGTATAGCCGGTTTTGATGGGGGTGGGACAAGTGTCCCACTTGTCTCATCCCCATTTATTTACGGGTACTCCTCGATTCTAGTTTCCTCGATTTGCGTGCCCTCGGGTCGTTTTACGAAAAACGTTTTTATAAATTATGAATCGACGTCACAAAACGAATCCAATAAAAATTGTTTCATCAAAAACGGAGTTCGAAAACGTAAATACGTAATCCTAGGGTTTCCGGTTTAGTCGTAAAGGACGTTAAAATAAAATCGTAAGTCCTAATTTCTTCTTGTAAATTTGTGAGTTTATGAACTAACACAAATTTAAAACTCCAAAATAATATTCACGGATAAATTTATTTTCTGAAATGTCGAACTGTCACCAAGGATGGTGTATGTAAACGTAAGCACGTAACGTTGAATCCTTCGGTTTAGACGTAGTCGATGCTACTCCAAGATGTAAATCCAAATTTCTTCCCAAAAATAAGTGAGTTCATATTGTATTATTAAAATAATATTTTCAAATAATATTTGAGAATTAAAATATCAATCGTAAATTGACGGATTGTCACACAGACGTATATGGATTACTTAGCTCGTGTCGTTACAGTATTTATACTACAAGTTACTATATAGATGAGTCGTTTTGAAGTGAAGACTTGAAGTCAAAGGCCTCAGAAGACATCATCAACATTAGACGCTTCATGAAAGCTTTTGTTCTTAATCATTATGTACGTGTTAGGAAAAATATTGTAAGGAATTCTACCTGTCGTCCCATAGGGGAAGATTGTTGGAAATTCACTTTATGTGACGACATTTAAGAATTCCCATTAGTTATCATAGTCACTCAGGCAAAGACTAGACTAGGAAACTATGTATAGTGTAGGCGCGCGAATGACTATATATACCCCTCCAAGGCTTCCAAGGAGGGGTTGTTGTTTGTGTTTTTCCCATTTTCATTTGAATACATTTTTTCCTTTATCTTTACACACACAACCTTCTCTCTCTATCTCCAACAATGGCTTCCACCATCATATACCACCCTACTAGACCAGTGGATCCATAAATAGCAAACCCACAGCCTTGTACACAAAGTTATCTTGTCAACTATTCTAGGAAGATATACTAAGATAAACATAGAAAATACAATATTCATGCATATCCTCCTAATATAACAAAACGTGTTGACTTGTAATCTTGACAACGACTTGATAAATCTTCTCTGGGCCTATTCTATCAGCGGCTTGATAACACTTTGTCAGCGGCTATATATCATTTGTCAGCGGCTAGTAGACTTAACTAATTTTATTCCAACATGTACAATTAGCTAAGATCAACTATAATAGGAAGATATACAAAGATAAATATAGAAGATAACTTATTCAACTCAATATTCCTTAGAATAACAAAATGTGTTGATCCATTTAATCCTATCAGTGGATGGGAGTCTTCTAATCTGTGGCTTCATCAGCGCTACATAAATATCATGACAGTGGCTAGAACATATACACCAGTGGTTAGAATCATCTGTTAGTGGCTAGGGACTTGAACATTTTATTCCCAACAATCCTCCCCTAAACTTGATACTACTCCTACTATCAAGTTTCTGAATAATATAATAAATTTCAGAGAATATTCTTACAAACATATCTAGCCTTGGATTTGAGAATAAATGTATTTCAAAAACTGCACTCCCAAATCCCTTGTGTAGTCAACTTTGAGCTTTGACTTCATCATCTTCTTCAAATTATCTTGTGATAGTGGATAGACTTTATCCACCAACAAATACTTTGAAAACTTTGATGTACTGAGATGATAAACTCCAGTTTGTGGAAACCTTGGTTTTCGGATCTTTTAAGCAACTAGGAATGCATCATGTTCATATGATTATACAATCAAAGCGGAATTAGAACACGACACATTAACAAGGTGTTTAGGCACGAATAACATGAATTAAAACAAAAGGGATGTTGATTATATTAATAACAAACATCCACTAGACGTGTATATATTTAATCCCACTCTAGTGCAACACACGCTTTTAGGTTTACATTGTGAATGAATTGATTAATAAAACCTAAGACCCTTGGTTCCTTTTATAGTGTAAGGATTAGGGTTTACAAGAGATAAGAATGAATAAACATGTGAATCTTCTATTTAAATAACTATATACAGAATATATCCTGCATATATATTCAAATAGAATCTTCTAAAAGCTTCTTTGTCTACGTTTTGTCAATGCTTGAATTGCATGTGACAATGCTTGAATTGCTCTTGACAATGCTTGCTTCCATCAACGCCTAATTTGTTCTTGTCAACGCCTGGAATGCTCTTGTCAACGCTTAGACAAATAACTTCATGTTTTCTTCGTTTTTGAGTTTCTGCCACATCAACTTTTTGACCAACAATCTTCCCCTAGTTGATGGTGGCAAAACTCTATGTGTATCTCTTGTAAGTTTTACATGATCTTCAAATTGCTTCCCCTTAAGTGTAGCATGTATATCTTCCCCTTTTTTTGTCACATCAACAGGAAAGTAAACAATGTATGCAATCTTTGAAGATTCTCCAAATGTAGCTCTATGTAATGATCTTGAAGAACAATAAGTACAATAATTTTGATGTAGAAGCAGAATAACCCAAACTTTGTATTTCTTTCACCCAATTGGTCACTAGTTGATAAACTCTTCCCCTAGTTGTCGAAACGACTAGAGAAAAATGCAACTCTTTCACTGCAAAAGGGGGCTCAGTTTATTGGTAAGAACGGGAACTGAAACCAACAAAAACCGCACAACTATAAGCCAGTTGTTAACTATAACAATATATTTAGATCCAATGATAAAGGTGTATTGCTCACCCATCAGTTTTTGTTACATACGGTACTGGTAACCTCCACAACTATGAGCCAGCTGTTAGCTATAACAATATATTTAGTCAAAATGACAAGGTGTATTGCTCACCAACAGTTTTTGGTACATGGGAACTGGTAACCTTCACGACTATGAGCCAGTCGTATGTTGTAACAATATATTTAGTACAGAGACAAGGTGTATTGCTCACCTATATAAGAAAAACAAATTTGTGAAAACTAACTTCAACATCAAACTTACCATAAGAAATTTTCCCCTTAATCATATACTTCTTTATGAAAAATATCCGAGCCATAAATATCAATTTGATATTCTGTATAGAAACAGAGATCTCATGTACCTTCGTGTGTAAATTCCCTCCTTTTTGTGTGCTAAAAACGTATCAATTTTCTGAAACAGCAGCCATTCTTGTGTTATCCGAGATCCTTCTCTATCCAATATATCTGGAATGTGTATTGTCACATATCGGACAATACCTAACATCGTTTGAAAAACCATATCTCGGACAACACTGTCAACGCTGTCAGCGTTGATTTATTCTGTCAGCGTCCATTCAATACTTGTCAGCGTTTACTTCATTCTTGTCAGCGTCTAGAAACTTTATGTACCAAAGACTCAGCCTTTTCTTGTACGATTCAAACCAGACCATATTTATAATATGATATATACACTGTTTGTCTCACATGATGAATCATCTCACATATAATCACGTGATAGTAAAAAAGAAAAACAAATCCTTCAATGGATCTATAATTAACTCACGTGATCAACAACTGCACCTTTTAACAAACAACATTATATGACGTGAAAGTATGAACCAATACCTTTTTCCTTTGCATCGTCCAATCACATCTGTAGAACCAATCACGTCCTTTTTTTTCTCCTTTAAGGTCATGCGAACACAAACTGAATAATAAATCGTGTGAACAACTTTGCTCCACCAATAGAAAGGCTTGCACCGTGTGAATGGAATCTGTGTATTCATATGAATGGCAAGGTCATGTGAACACAAGAGATGTAATTCGTGTGAACATACAAAATTTCCACCAATTATAGAATTAGAATCGTGTGAACATAGACTGAAGCTTTTCTTGATCATGTGAACACACGATAAATAATCGTATCTTGTAGCATGTCATGCGAATATACATCACCAAACAGCAGACCTCAATTCCTGCTGCACCTTTTGTTCATCAACAGTACATCATTGATTAGGGTTTGTGTTGCATGATCAAACCCTAACCTTATTGTGCAGCAGATCTGGATAACACTCCAAACAAGAACTTCAGTAGGCGAATTGAGGGTTTATGCAAACCCTAAAAACATCCGTTTAAGAAACATGTTGTTAGGGTTCATCATCGATGAAGAATCGATTCTCCAAGGCTACAACATGTCTTCTTTTCTGTATAGAATCGATCTAGGGTTTGTTGAAACCCTAAATCATGATTTCATGCAAATCTAAAAATATGAAAATCATCTCATCAGCCCACTTCGACGCTTAATAACTTTTGATTGTGGATAAAACAGGACAATCCCTCCGGTGGATGCTTAGATATGTGTATGAAGAACACACATATAAAATTTCGTGACGATCCAACGGTTCAATCAAAAGTTATGACCTTCTGAATACTGCTGCGCACACAAAAACGTCCAGAAAAACCCTAGACGGATTTTTCTTCTTTTCACCATACACGAACACCTTATTGGTCCTAGCATCACGAGCCACGAGGCTCTGATACCAATTGTGGAAACCTTGGTTTCCGTATCTTTTAAGCAACTAGGAATGCATCATGTTCATATGATTATACAATCAAAGCGGAATTAGAACACGACACATTAACAAGGTGTTTAGGCAAGAATAACATGAATTAAAACAAAAGGGATGTTCATTATATTAATAACAAACATCTACTAGACGTGTATACATTTAATCCCACGTCTAGTGCAACACACGCTTTTAGGTTTACATTGTGAATGAATTGATTAATAAAACCTAAGACCCTTGGTTCCTTTTATAGTGTAAGGATTAGGGTTTACAAGAGATAAGAATGAATAAACATGTGAATCTTCTATTTAAATAACTATATACAGAATATATCCTGCATATATATTCAAATAGAATCTTCTAAAAGCTTCTTTGTCTACGTTTTGTCAATGCTTGAATTGCATGTGACAATGCTTGAATTGCTCTTGACAATGCTTGCTTCCATCAACGCCTAATTTGTTCTTGTCAACGCCTGGAATGCTCTTGTCAACGCTTAGACAAATAACTTCATGTTTTCTTCGTTTTTGAGTTTCTGCCACATCAACTTTTTGACCCAACACAGTTGCTAAATGTAACACCCCCAAATATTCATACTTTAGTTCAGCGGAAGAGTCGTTGGTGTTACGGGATAGCACATTACTCAAATCATAGACAAAGCTTAAAAATCGCGTCTTTTAATAATAAAGCATTTTCCATTCATGAATATCAAATTTACATAGGTCCCAAGTCATAGTATTTCATACAAATTTACAAAACATTTGAATGGAAATTGTTATTTAAGTGCGGGCAATAAATTCTTGTCGTCTTCCCGAGAATTACCTTCAAGTACCTGAGATAAAACATGTTAATAGAAAAGGTCAGCGAAAACGCCGAGTGAATTCATAGAGTTTAATGAAATCCATTAATATATCATCGGTATAAAATTATTACCGAAAATCATTTTGTACAATTCTTTGTTGTAGGCCATAAAATAAGCCAAAAACATTTTATACAAATCTTTGATGTAAATCATACTATAGGCTTTTGCCTTCAAAACCATTATACGAACCAATGTCGTAAAAACATCATACAATACGTTTTATAACGTTGTATAGAGTTAAATAAAAACCGTTATATGAATATGGTTATGTAAAACCAAAACACGAACATAATATCAATAATAAGACCCCGTATTGCTAGTCGGGCAATATATTGTAATTCTATGCATATAGAAGTATTTTCGTTATTGGATTATTATAAGTCGCATGACATTGCTACCTTACTATAACAAACAACGGGTAGCTAACCCGATACTCATTTGCCCATCTAAAACAGCGTGTCGTCACAATAATCACGCTTATATTAATCTTCTCATACATAAATTCGCTTACCAATCAGTGTGGCACAACGGGGATCAACCGTCAAGGCGCGAACTGGGGTGATCTTCTCCAAATAGTACTATTATATGCATAAGCGTCTACCAAATATCGGTAGTTCATAATTCGTGCTAATGGGGATTTTAGTGACATAACCTAACTATAATAATCCATTTCATTTCATACATCGGGTCATATAATCATTCATCCGGTCATATAATCATTCGGGTCCATATCAATAAACAAATAATCGGGACAACTGGTGTCCTATTTTATTAAAACTAACATGTTATCTCCCTCGCGGGTTTATAAAACATTTCATAAAACCTTTAAAAGTGTGCGAGGTTATGAACTCACGTTGATTGGGAAAGTCGGGTTATCGGCGATTTGGATGTACGGTACGTGCTTCAATTACGAAAACCTAGACAAATAATACTTATCTTACACTCTTGTCCAATGACTTTATAAAAATAATGGCTATGTATATATATGATGATATTATAAGTATGATGATGACCAAGTGGGATTGTACATCTTTATTCACTCATTATAGTGTTATGTGTTGATAAATTTTTATACTAGTTTCACTAGTTTAACTTCTTTACTTGTTAAGGCCCAATAAGCCCATTATAAGCATATTAATTATATTAGTCCAATTATTCTTTTACGTCAGCCCTATACTTACATGTTGGGCCCAAGTGAGTTAAGCCCAAAGAGTAAGTCCATTAGTGTTTAGTCAAATTAGTTGGATTAATAGTCCAATAAGGCTAATTTGGCCCGTTAATGTCCATATATTATAAAGATCGGGTTTTATTGGTTTTTACTTATAATATCTACTTATACATCAGTATATGAGTTATAAAAAGTTTACATTAGACGGGTCCGACCATCTAAGTTTTAATTGACGAAAACGTTAATTTTACGGTTTTAGCCGAAAAAGACGTAAAACCCATGTTTATAGTTTTATAACTTATAAAACTTATCAAATTGCCATTTTTATAAAATGTCTCATTTATTTATTAATGTACATACTTATTTATATGTAATATACAAGTTAGTGGGTTTTTAGTATATATTTTATATTATATTTACTTGAGTGCTAATATTATACTATATACTTTTATTTTACAAATCTGATTATTATTTTCACTTTCACCATTTTTACCATATCTTGAGTTCTACAAATAGATAGAAGCTCATTTTTGGGTGAAATAAACTACATATTATGTGCTACAATTAACTCAGTTTTAGCTACTGCTTAATCTATCTTTAAGTTTCCCTAATAGTCCGTCCAATACATACTACTCAGATTTGTACTTCAATATTGTTTTGATCATATCTCACTCATTATAAAGATTCCATTGTATGGCTAACTCTCACATGTGTAAAAGTCTTATAACTTAATGTATATTAATTCACCTATGCCATTTTAACAACATAAGTTTCTTTACTGTTTTATACAGCCTGCTTGTTTAAGCAAGATTTTACCACTTTTACATGTAGTTTTCAATCTTTTTAACCAAGTTTATCAACACATGATCCCCACACAATATTTTTATCATCATATATCATCATATACATATACATTAGGAAAGAAAATACAATTTACATTTACAAAAATAACAATGAAAATGGGAAGGATGATCTTGTTACCACCAAGATTATGAAAGTTAAGATCAATCTTGACTTTTGTTGGCAAAACTTGTGGTACACCAATATCAACTTCAAGATCACCAATATTCAAGAACCCTGATGTGTCGAGATATGTATAGTGATAATTAAGATATGCTATAGGGTAAATTAGAAAATTACCTTTAGGAAAAAGTAATACAGTAATATTACCAATGACGAATTCAATTAAACACGTGATGAACCAAGTTCGTTGTACACGAAGATCGAGTGAATTTAAGACGTTTTTTATTCGATTTGGACGATTGAATTGAATTGGTTTTCGGTTTTTAAACTAGAATTTAAATCTACCAATTTTAAACTATTGAATTTTAAACTAAAGTGCATGAATCGTAAACCCCAAATTATTTAATCTAAATACAATTACTTAAAATTAAAAACTATTTAGAATTAAAACTATTTAATAATCTATAAAAATTAATCTATTAAATAAAAATAACTTTTAATCTATTTTTAAAAATCTAACAAAACTTTTTAAACTAACTAAATTTATTAAAATCAAATCTAATTTTTAAACTATTTTTATTTAAAATAATAAATATCTAATTATATAAAAACTAATTAAACTTTTAAATTTAATAAAAACATTTTTATTTTATTTTTATTTTATTTTTAAACTATTAATAATATTTAAAAAGTAAAAAAACTTTAATAAAATCACTAATTAAAATTTATTTAAACGGAATTAAAGTTAAAAAATGCTACTAAAAGAAATCTGCCAGATCAATATCACTATATTAATTAACTAACGGGTAATAAAATCAAAAAGGCATGTAGCTCAGTTGGCTAACACGCTTGGTGGTGAAACGCCAGGTCACGAGGTCGAGACCCAGCAGTGGCATTTTGCGAATAAATATCTTTTTGACAGATTAAATATTAGAGGTCACAGGAGTGACTCTTTTTGCACAAAACTTATAGATAAGCTGACAAGGATATCAGCAAACGAACTTATTAGACCAGTGGATCCTGAACGCTTGTAGAACTGACAATTTACAAACCAAAAACTGAATACAACAATGCGATTAAGCTGTCCTAGATCAAAACATATCATAAGAAAAACAGTAGACAACCAATACCATCAGGTTGCTCCAACTAAATCAAATTTACAGCAGACTTTGAAAATCAATTAAGGCAACTTAATTATAGACTAAATATCTAGCAATTATCAGTAAACAAAAAAAACTCATTCCCCAATCACTCCAAAGTGCACAGCAGATACCAGGTTAAATCAAATCATAGCAGGTAAATAAAAATCATATCAAAGATCATGACTGTACCATCTTAGCAGATTATTAGATCTCTCAAACCACAGAAAAAGCAAATCAAGAGTAGATTTCTTAAACAAATTCATAATATAACTAAACTACTCATCACAATATGCATAAAATAAAAACCGTAACATTTAACAAAAGCCAAATATAACTCAATTCGTCACTTTAAAGCAGATTCACGAACATATTAAGTAAAATAGCAGACTATCCAAACTGACATTAAACTGTAATAGGCTAAATCAAAATCCAATTCAAGACTAAACAACAGATTACAACGATAAAGATCCACACTCAAATCCAATTTCAACAAACTCAACTAAATTAAATTTGACTAAGCAGATTCATTCATGTTAAACCTAGCATAAACATAAATATTTTTAATCTATTTAACTTAAACTGAAAAAGTATGAAAAACTTTTGGAGATGCCGTTGAGTAGAAGGCTAGCGCTGTGCTACCTTGTGAAACCGATTCAACACCACCATAATCGACCACCATCTTAAAACGAACCACAAACACCATCTATTCGAACCATCATATTTGATTTTTCGAACCAAAGTCCAATATGACCCAACGAATCACCAAGTAATATTCGGATCCTTTTTTTTTAAATTAACTTTCCAGTAGGGAAAGTTTGTTCCCAGATCTTACTTATAATTATCCACTTAAACTATTTCAGAAGTTTAAATGAACAAATAATATTCATAGCATCAATTAGATTAATTAGAAAATGCAAATTAAATTTAACAATAACAGTGAATAAAGTGTAAGCAAGAAATTTGAAAATTCAATTTTATTAACTCAAACTTTTCATTACAATACTAATAAAGAAAATACATTATTCTAACTCTAATTTGACATTACGACATTAAAAGAAAGAAAATGGATAATGAATTACAAGAAAATGAAGGGTTTTTATAGCCATCCCAAGGCTGTTGAGGAAGAATATTCGCATCTTCGAGAGCATATTCCATCTTCAATATTGGCCTTTATATCTTCTCTCTCTCATGGTTGTTTTGATCGGAGGGTTGATAAGACACTACTAGCACACGTATTGCCAACGTGGAATCCGTGTGTGCTAGTTGTGTTTCTTGGATGCTTATTTGTCCTCTTTTGATAGGCTGATTGAGGAGGGTGAGGTGTTGACTCCAATAAGAAACTGCCACGTAGCCCAGCCTTTCCATCTCTTCTCTTCCTTAAACATTGGGGAATTTATATCCCACACGCTTGAATCAAACGTGGGAACAAAAAGCCCATTTTTATTTGATTGAATTATTTATTTAGGGTTTGTGAACAGTGTAAAATGGAGTTACTGGTTTTTGGGGGTGAAAGGTGAGAGATGAAGTGAAAGAGATACATAGAAAGTATCGAATGGTATTTTTTATTGTATTCTATTGTGTGTGAATGGAAAAACGTGTGAAGGTGAGATGTGAGTGGAACAAATGAGTGAAAGTCAAACGTCTTATGAATATAACATTATTTCGTTTATTTCATAACCCTAAAAGGCTCAATTTTGGCTTCATCCGTCTTTCATAACCATCTTGGGCTTTTAATCTTTTCCATCCGTTTGAAATTTGTCCCAATATTGAACTTGGGCTTTTAAATTGAGCTTTTGATCCATGAACACATAATACACTTTTCAAAATGGGCTTTTTTAGCCCATTTACTCAAGTGTGGGACCCATAAGCCCATTAAGCATAATAAACGATTAAATCCGCTAAAAACGAGCTCGATATTGGCTTTGTTGATCTTTTTCTTCAAACTCGTGTCGATTTCGCCGGTCTATGTGAACCTTGGTACCTACACACATAAAACAACAAACAAACGTATACAAGGCATTTTTGATACATTAATTGCATATATTGATCGTTTTTAGATACAAATGATATGAGTAATTACACTCATATCAAATTCCCCCTTGCTAAGCAATTGTCGTGTCCTCACGCAATGATAAAATAAAACACTAACTACACCTTTACTGAACTTTTAACAATTTATTTTGCAAAGACATAATGTATTGCTTTCATTATTTGAAAAATAACTTTAAGGATCATAAAACTCAATTAGATTCATCGTCCCCGACTTTTCACTTTTCCATGCCAAGTGCAAAAACAAGATCATTGTCAATCATAAGCCCCAAAATTAAACCAACTCATACAAGTAATTTGTGTTAAACTCAATCTCCTATTATTCCTAATTGTATCTCTAGATTTTATTTGTCATTCACCCAAAGGCTCATTTGACTTTATTTGATATTTATTAGTCCAAAAATGAAGGCAAGAACGGTGTAAACTCAACACTCAAAACCTAACCTCGACTTCAAAAACCGTTGTCACTAAAGATAGCCCACATCAAGGATAACTTAACACGATTTAGGGATAAATCCCGGACCCGAAATTTGGCTAATATGGCTACTTAAAAGAAACAATAAAACCTCCAAAGTCAATTATGACCTTATTAATGGAGTTAGCAACAACTACATCATAACACCTTGTGGCTCTTTAAGATGCAATTGTACTCCTTATTTAAAATCCACACCCTAAGGCTCCTTGGACAGAAATAAGGGAATTGACTTCACCATCCCACCTTACGGATCATGATGATGAAGCAATTTTTATTCAACACGCCCCTTGACATACACCCTAAGGCTCTAATGACAAGGTTAGTGCTACATGACTCCCCCCGAAGGCTCCTAGAGAACATATTTTTATTTGTTCTTCTTTATTAATATGATATTTATAGTAAGCCAAATTTTCGCAATCCCATGATCAAAAGTCCATGACGCTGACACCCTTAATGTGTTCTCACTTTAATCACAAGGGAAGAAAAAGAAGGAGGTATGAGTTAAGATATCAAGCCTAAACCGCTAAAAACTTCATTTATTAAGCAATTATTATTCAAGTGTGGAAAGTAAATAGGAGGAGATTAAATCAAACACAAAAATACTTGCACAAAGAAGAATTAATTTTAGAAACTTATGATTGAACTCTATCATCTCTTGTTCTCCATATTGTAAAATTCCAAAAATGTGAAATCAATGGATACTTAGCCTATTAAATCAAAGTTTTGGGTTTTCAAGTCATCTATAGGATCTTGCATCTTCTTATACTCTTTCAAGTTTTAGAATTTGCGTTTTAAAGTTCCCTTGATAAACGACTTTCTAGGATCAATTATAGGAACTTGCGGAAAGTCCTTGTTCTTAACCCGTATGAATTAAGACTTTCGCGTTTTAAAGCTCCCTATATAAAAGCCTAGCAAAACTTAATTCAAATACGTTAAGGAAAAGCTAAGGTTAAAAACCGAGTCGAGTCAAAAACTATTCTTATTTTCACCAACGGAAGGCCTACATTCGTGTCAAAAGCACTTATTTTATTTATTAAAATTTAAAAATAACACTAAAAATTTAAAATTTTATTGAAAATTGAGAAAAACAATACGTTTAGACACGACAAAAGCAATTGCAAGCGATTATATCGATTGACTCCCCCATGCTAAAACCAAACATTGTCCTCAATGTTTCTTAGCTCAAGAGTAACACCCCCTTGCTAAGACACGAAGAGTCTAATGCAAAATCCTAGCATGGAAAGAGCACGCAAATCTATAAGCCGTTTATTAATTATGCCTCAAGATAAAACGTTAGTCGATAAAAATCAAGGGATAAAGAGTGTGCCCCTTTTGGCATTCAAATAATGGAAGATCAAGTGGACCGGCAAAAACCGAACACGAGAATCTTCAATTATTAGGGTCATACCTAAGATTCACAACAAAACACGAGCACGAGCTTGAAAGATCAAGCCTTATTAGTTGTTAGAAAATAGATAGAAGATAGAATGTATGGGACTCCCCCACAAGGCACCTTGTTTTTGTTCACCGAGTCATGAGCTCGACTCGATCCCCGCATTCATTGGTCCTTAGGGAAAGTTTGAAGATCTGGGACAACCTCCGTAGGCATGTCCCCTCCAAAGTAATGTTTCACACGATGACCATTCACCTTAAAGTTAGGCCCGTCTTTTTGAGCTATCTCAACGGTACCATAAGGGAAAACTTGTGCAATGGTGAATGGTCTGGACCAACGGGATTTAAGCTTGTCCGAGAAAATCTTAAGTCTAGAGTTGAATAAGAGGACTTGATCACCAACATTGAAAATGCGGTTTTTGATCTTTGAGTCATGAATCCTCTTAGTCTTCTCTTTGTAGATCAAAGAATTTTCATAAGCTTAATCCCTTAATTCACTTAGTTCATTTAATTGAACCTTGCGATGATCACCCGCGGTCCTCAAATCAAAGTTACAATGCTTAAGAGCCCAATACGCCTTATGTTCGAGTTCAATTGGCAAGTGGCATGCTTTTCTGTAGACCAACCTAAATGGTGTACAACCAATTGGCGTCTTGTAAGCTGTACGGAAAGCCCACAATGCATCGTCCAATTTATCCGACCATGAAGTGCGATTTTCACCAATAGAACGCTCCAAAATCCTTTTAAGATCTCGGTTTGAAACCTCCACTTGACCACTCGTTTGAGGGTGATAAGCCGTAGAAAGTCGATGAGTGACACCATATTTCTTTAGAACTTTTTTAAATTGTTCATTACAAAAATGGGTCCCACGATCACTTATAATAGCCCGCGGAGTTCCAAACCTAGCAAAGAGTTGTTTCAAAAAGTTCACCACAACTCGAGCATCATTCGTGGGCAAAGCCTTAGCTTCAACCCATTTAGACAAATAGTCAACGGCTATGAGAATGTATTTATTTCCTTTCGAAGATGGAAACGGCCCCATAAAATCGATCCCCCACATGTCAAAGATTTCACAAACTTGGATAATGTTTTGAGGCATTTCATCCCTTTGTGAGTTCTTTCCTTGACGTTGACAAGCATCACAAGTCTTGATCAAGTCTTGGGCATCACGATATATGGAAGGCCAAAAGAAGCCGGCATCAAAGACTTTCTTCGCGGTGGCATTGGCACCATGATGTCCCCCGGTGGGTCCCTCATGACAAGATTTAAGGATATCTTGAGCTTCTTTGCCAAACACGCACCTACGAATCACTTGATCCGCGCACACACGAAACAAATAGGGGTCGTTCCAAAAGTAGTAGGATATATCCTTGAAAAACTTTCGTTTTTGTTGGGACGACATACCCTTGATCACAAACTTCCCCGCATGGTAATTTGCGATGTCCGCAAACCATGGGGTACTATCATCACCACGAAAAGCAATCATACCAAGCGTCTCGAGAGGGAATGTTTCATTTATTTCCTTGTTCTCTCGATCGCTTTGGTGAGGATTCTCAAGTCGAGATAAATGATCGGCCGCGAGATTCTCAGCTCCTTTTTTGTCTAGAATTTTGACATTAAATTCTTGAAGGAGGAGAATCCACCGGAGCAACCTCGGCTTAGCATCTTGTTTATTAAGAAGATATTTGGTAGCCGAGTTGTCCCTATACACTATGGTTTGAGACAAGACGAGATATGGTCTAAACTTTTCAAAAGCATACACAACGACAAGTAACTCATTTTCCGTTGTAGTGTACTTTGTTTGAGCATCCGTCATAGTCTTACTAGCATAGTGTATAGGAAAGAAATGTTTTGACTTACGTTGCCCCAAAACCGCACCTACCGCATAATCACTAGCATCACACATAATTTCAAAAGGTAGGTCCCAATCCGGGGCAACTAAGATTAGAGATTCGGTTAATTTTCTTTTAAGCATCTCAAATGCTTGAATACACTCATCCGAAAAGATGAAAGGAGACTCTTTTTCCAAAAGATGGGTCATAGGCCGAGCTATCTTAGATAAGTCTTGTATAAAACGTCGATAGAAGCCGGCATGGCCGAGAAAACTCCTTACTCCCTTAACGGTGGTGGGTGGAGGCAATTTGGCAATCACGTCGATTTTAGCCCTATCAACCTCAATACCGGCCTTAGAGATCTTATGTCCTAACACAATTCCCTCTTTGCACATGAAGTGACATTTTTCATATTTAAGCACAAGATTCGTTTCCTCACAACGTTTCAACATTCTTTCAAGGTTAGAGAGACATGAAGTGAAAGATTCCCCAAAAACAGAAAAGTCATCCATGAAGACTTCCATGGTTTTCTCGATCATATCATGGAAAATGGCCATCATACACCTTTGGAACGTCCCCGGAGCATTGCATAGTCCAAAAGGCATGCGACGATAAGCAAATGTTCCATAAGGACAAGTGAATGTGGTCTTTTCTTGATCACGAGGGTCAATGGGGATTTGGAAATAGCCGGAAAATCCATCCAAAAAGCAATAGAATTCATTCCCCGCTAGTCTCTTTAACATTTGATCCATAAAAGGTAATGGAAAATGATCCTTCCTAGTGGCATCATTAAGTTTCCTATAGTCAATACAAACACGCCAACCGGTCACAAGTCTAGTAGGAATCAATTCATTATCCTCATTAGTAACAACCGTCATTCCTCCTTTCTTTGGGACACAATGCACGGGGCTAACCCATGGACTATCCGAGATAGGGTATATCATTCCGGCGTCTAGAAGTTTAGTGACTTCCTTTTTGATCACCTCATGAATCTTTGGATTGACCCTTCTTTGATTTTGGATAGCGGGTTTATAATCATCCTCCATTAGAATTTTATGAGTACAAAATTTTGGATCTATACCCTTAATGTCGGAGATTTTCCATGCAATGGCCCGTTTATGTTTCTTAAGCACTTTGATAAGCTCATCCTTTTCATTTTCCTTTAATCCCTTAGCAATAATCACCAGTAACTTATCCGTTCCCTCAAGAAAAGCATACTCCAAATGAGTGGGTAATTCCTTAAGTTCTAATTCGGGTGCTTCCTCAATAGATGTTTTAACTTTAGTCTCATTTTCACTCACAACTTTTAATTCCATAGGTGGTGATTCAAAAGGATCCATATTCAACAATTTTTCAATCAAAGCAATATCTCCCTCGGGATCAAAATTCTCACTATCAAACTCACTAGGATCAAATGGTGTGCTAAGGTAATCTTTAATTTCCTTTTTGATTTTTGAATAACCATTATTCTCAAGCTCTTCAAGAACAAAGTCACCTCCCTCAAATGGAGTGAGTGGAGGTTTAGCCGAAGATATAATAGGATTCGAAGAAGTGGGATTGCCACTTTTAGAAGAAGCCGAGAATCCAAGCACTTCTTGAGAATATTCTTCACAAGTAACGTCAATCACATCGATTTTATTAATTGATTCATCGTAATACTTGGAAGAAAATTTAGAGATATGACCAATATCAAACGTGATATTTTCATCATCAACTCTTAAAGTCAATTTCCCCGCTATCATGTCAACTAAAGCACTAGCCATCATCAAAAACGGTCTTCCCAAAAATAGTGGTACACGAGAATCTTCGGGATAATCGCAAACCACAAAGTCCGTTGGAAAGACGAGTTTCCCTACCTTGACAAACACGTCCTCGGCTATACCTTTTGGTAAGGCGATCGATCGATCCGCTAGCTCGAGAGTCATCTTAGTAGGTGTAAGCTCGAGAAGTGATAACCTTTTCCACACGGAAAGAGGCATAAAATTAATGCTAGCACCAAGATCGGCTAAAGTTAAGCATTCTTCCATATTAGGGAAATCACATGGTATCACAAACTTGCCCGGATCTCCAAGCTTTTTGGGAAGCTTTTGTATAAGAACCGCGGAACAATTAGCATCTAAAGATGTAGACACTTCAACCAATTTCTCTTTATCATTCATCAATCTCTTAATAGTCGAAGCAAACTTAGGCATGTAAAGCAATGCATCCGCGAAACTAACATTAATATAAAGATTCTTAAACATCTCTAAAAAAATAGTCATTTGAGAATTGGACTTTTCGTGGAACTTCTCTTGGTTAACTCTCGAAGGGTAGGGTAGTGTGGGTTTAGTCTTCGGAAGCTCGGGTTCCGGAATAGGCAATTGGTCTACCTTTGGTGGAATAAGAATTTCCTTTTCTTTAACCACCTCGGGTTCTTGCTCCACTTCCCTCACCGGAGAGGTACTCACATGTGGAAGCAAAGGTCCGTCTAAAGCTTTCCCACTACGTGTGGTTATATCTTTCATCTCACCCTTCGGGTTTGGAATGGTATTGCTAGGTAAGCCACCCGAAGACGAGGAAGGTTGACTCATAAAAGATTCAAACATCGAAAGCATCTTGTTATGACTTTGCTCCATACTTTGTTGCATACGATTTTGGTTTTGCTCTAGCCTTTGTTGATTAAGCTCAATCTTATTTTTTGCCCTTTAATCGTATTTTGAAAATCGAGTTTCAAAGTATTAATTTGCCCTTGAATGTTGTTTTGAAAAGCTTTCATGTTTGCCTCATTTGACTTGATATAGCTTGACAACTCATTTTGATTATTGTGAAAACCTTGATTGTTTTGATTAGCATTAAACCCATTTCCTTGATTATAATTCCCTTGGTTACCACGGTTAAAATTATTCCCATTTTTTCCATTGTTGTACCTATTTTGAACCGGTGGAAAACCCGGTGGAGCAACATGATTTTGACGAGGAACATGACTGTTGGAGCCATAAGTTCCCGTCGCGGCAAAAGCACTAGCTTGATCAAACCACGTGGTTGAACAAGCATAATTAGGATGTGCTCCACCACATGATACACAAACATTCTCAACCATATTAATGGATCCATGAGGATTCTTCCTAATCTCATTCAACAAAGTCGCGAATCCACTATCAATCTTAGAGTCCAATCTAGCAATCTCGGGATTTAATGAATTCACATTGGAAACACCCGATGTGTTTCATGAATATTGTGCTCTAGACTTATCCTCAATTATTCTCCACGCGTCTCTCGGAGTTTTTCTTAAAAGATTACCACCCGCGGCGGCATTTAAAGAATCTTGTTCAATCATATTAAGCCCATTATAAGAAGTATTTATTTGATGCAATTCCGAGAAACCGTGGTGTGGATAATGTAGGTATTTTGTATCAATTTAAGTTCGTTTTCTCGGAATCTCTTCGAATTGATCTCTGGTTAATTGTGCGAGATTAGTTGTTCTTGGTGAATCCAATAAAGAGTGGTCGTTGTCTAAAACTAAAGGAAAATAAAGACTCAGAACAATTAAAAATAAAGTAAGAAAACAATGACGAAAATTCAAAGGCAATAGAAGTAAATGACACAAATTAAAACTTGAAATAAAAGGAAAGCGAGTAAAAGTGCAAATAAAGAAAAGGCGGGAAAAAGTAAAGTTTAAAAACTGAAAACTAAAAATCCAATAAAAGGCTATTCAGAATGTTTACTATGCGGAATAGAAATGGAAAAACGCCCTATGCGGAAAAATAAAAGCTATGCGGAGAAATAGGGCTATTCGGAATACTAGTCCTACTCGGAATAAAAGCCCTATGCGGAATAAAATAAAAGAAGGCTATGCGGAATAAAATAAAAAATAAAAAGGTTATTCGGAAAAATGACTCTATGCGGAAAAATAGTACTATGTGGAAAATTTGCTCTATTCGGAATAATCAAGTATTCCGCATAGAATTTCCTATTCGGAAATAATGAACATTCCGCATAGAACATTTTTAAAACAGTGATTCGGAATAAAGGAAATATTCCGCATAGAGGGAAAATGAAGTAGCCTATTCGGAATAATTGGGAAAGAACAGTAACTAGAGCAGACGAAGAACAGTAGGCACGAATTTAATTAAATCTCACCAAAACAAACCAACAGATTAAACCAAAACAATCAATAAACATCAACTAACAATAATCAATCAAAACAAATCATTAAAACTAACAAATAAAGCCAAATCAATCAAAACCCACTTGATTGAAAAATAAGAAAACTTAAGAACATGAACACAAAGATTAAGAGCAAATCAAGAAAGAAAGGAAGAAGGAGATTAACAATAAAGTAAAGATTAACATCAATTAAATGGAAACTTACTTGGAATTAAAAGAAAATTAAAGGTGCATTACATGAAGATTAAGGTGCATAAAATTAAAGAACATGAAAATGAAAATGGTGGAAGGATGGGTTGTCAAGCCACCAACAACTCTCAACAAATGAGGTTGGTTGGTATTTATAGGGAGATTAGGGAGGAGCTTAGGAAGCTTCCTCCCTCTTTCTTCTTTCCCTTAATTGCACCCTTGGGTCCTTGATCTTCTTAATCTTTTAGTTAATCTTCTTAATACTTGGACTTTTCTTGGGATTTCTTCAAACTCGCCTTGTAATCTTCAGTAAATTAGACTTGAGTTTTTCGGCTTTTTAGTAAACTTCCGTCTTTTGACTTTTTCTTTGATAAATCTTCAGAATTGGTCTTGGACTTCCGTTCTTTTTCCACTCTTGATCTTTCGACTTCATCTTTCGTCTTTTTCTTCGATAAAAGCCCGTGAATGCCGTGTTTTCTCCACTTTTCACCTTTTCGTCCTAAATTACAACAAAAACACAAACCACGCATAATTCCGACATAAATGACATAAAATACACGTTTTGGCTCGGTTATTATTGTAATTAAGTGGTAAAAAGGATGGGTGTTTTCACACCTATCAAATCCCCTACACTTAACCATTGCAATGTCCTCATGCAATGCTTAGTAATAAAGCAAGGTTTACACTTTCCATTATAATCAATCCGTCTTGGCCTTTATTAAACAACTAAGGAAAATTTAAAAGATAGAAAATGATAGAATGCAACAAGGAAGAAATTTGTAAAGAAATCTAAGACTTACATTAGGGCTTTGGTGTCGTGAATGTTTATCACCCTCAAGTTTCACGTTCCCCATGCCAAGCTTAAAAACAAGATCATTGTTAGTACAAGTTAGCATAACAAACATTTACTCATGTGGTTCAATTAATCACTTAAACTCCCTTATTCCTACGGGTATCTCTTATATTTTATTTTTGTCTTAGAATGATCATAAAGATGCATTTTTGGACTTATTTCGATAGTTTATTAAGGCTGAAAGCAAAGTAGGACGATTTGATCAATAGTTAGCTAAAGGACAAAATCTCTTAAAACTGCTTCTCGGGATATCAAAAAGTTCATATCTTGGCATAACTTGGTTCACGATTTGAGACCTTTCTCGGGCCGATATTTGGCATGTACTTCATACTTCATATCTTCGAGAGACGTTCTTGAGATAATGGTCTTCTCATCATAATAGAGTTTCTTCACTTTTGAGACTTTTGAGGAGTACTCCACTTTGTTGACCACGACTTCATGATTATTTCTTCAATCTCTATTTGGGATTTTGAGATACAACGATCCGCCTCCTTTTCGGACTTGGATCTATTTATCCTCATACCTTGTTAGGGTCTTTTCGGATAGACTTCTCCATCATCTTTATGGGAGTTGATTGCTTTTCGTCGTGAGTCTTGATCCTTCATATTGATTTTGGAGATAATGCTTTTCACATCACTTTTGGATCTTCAGCAATAATATTGAATCCTCATGCCTTGTTAGGGCCTTTTCGGACTCGCCAATCTTCGCGCCCCGCTTCATAAGTTATGCCTTGGCTATGAACTCTCGTCATTACCGAGCAACTTTTAAACGATCTTGGGCTAGAAGCTAAGTAACTTTTCAAATCGTACGACCTTACTTATTGCAGATAAATTATTAGCAAGTGATGGGAGAAAAAGATCATAATTAACTCACATAAGTTAATGAGAGAATACCAAACTTGTAACTAACTCTATCATTTCTCGTCCTCCACAATTTAAAATCTCAAGTAATGAGACTCGTGGATGCTTAGCCTAATAAACCAATTAAGGTCTACATGGTTAAGGATACTAGCTAGAATAAACTTGGATAAGTCTATTCGGGTTGAGTCAAAATTTTCACAACGGGCCTAATATATCTAAGATAACTAAACTTGTTAAAACCATTTTATTAAAATAAGAGAAAAATACCAAAAATAATGGGAAATACAACTAGGCCAAAATAGATTAAAAATTTTGAAAAATGTCGAAAAATTGATTTTCCGGTTAAAATGAGGACAAATACAAGGAAAAGGCCACTTAACTTCGATAGAAGTCCCCCCTACACTTAATATAAACATTGTCCTCAATGTTTAAGCATGTGGGAGTAAACTCCCCTACACTTAGGACATTGTGCATTTTGTTTAAATCGCGTTAAGGAAAAGACAACTAAAGAGATTCCTATTTTAATATTGAGAAATATAAAATAGTGAATCGAAAAGAGTTTAGGATAGAACCGGGAAGAAGGGAACACGGAATCACGGTTCGTCAAAAGTCATCAAGAGTGTGTCTTTGAAGCTCTTAATCCCTGCACATGATAAGAAAGAAAGCAAGAAACACCACGGGGCTCCCCCCTACACTTATGGTGAAAATAGATAGATAATTGGGTTGCCTCCCAAAAAGCGCTTGTTTTTGTTAACCGAGTCACGAGCCTGACTCGTCCCCGAATTAAATAGTCCATGGGGAAGCCTCGAATGTGATACCGGGATCAAAGACCTTGTCCTCGTTCCCGGTTGACATCAACAAAGGAGAGGCGGGGGAATAAGTCTTGAAAGGAAGAAAGGTCCTTTCAACATACGAGAAGTATGTGAATTCAAGATCCACGGGAGGTGGGTTGGGTATAGTAAGCACATTGTCCTCCCCCAAAGACAATGGAGGCTGAGCAAACGGCAAAGCTGTATTGTTATCAATCATAGCATAATGAATGTCACCTCCCGGATCAAAGCACTCATCCTCCGAGATAGTCTCTAAAGGGGAGGATGGAAGGTGCTCGGGAGGGGGACTTGGGACAATATCTTCCTGCAACAAAGTATCAAAAAATATAATGTCCCCCTCCGTGTCATAGTCATCAATACCTGGAGGGATGGAGTGGATATCGATTTCTTCCTGCAATGGGTCATTATCTTCAACGGTAGGAGTAGATGGAGGTAAAGGCTTGGAAATAGCAGGAGAAGTCAACTCTTCGATTTGAGCAATAAGAAGGTGCACTTTCCGTAATCTATCGCGAAGAAGTACGTCTTCCACCTCATCCACAAGATCATGTTCATCGGTGAACTTCTCGTAAACCGGAGAGAATAAATCGTCATCACCCGCATCTCCCGGTGGAGAATGAGAAATTTCAAAAGTGAAATTCTCATAGCAGAAAAAAGAATCGTCATCACTAGGATCGACCTCTTCTGTAAGAGCAATGTCGTCCTCAGGCTCCATAGCAGGTAAGTCACAAACCTCATCATCCAATACTTTGTCGAGAACAACATCACTAAGCTCATTCAACGACTCTAGATCCGTAGATACAGTAGGAACATCGACAGTAGGAGCAGCAACTTCAGAAGATTGGTTGAAAGTGTAGACATCATCGTCATCGTCATCATCATAATAGATGGGACGAGTCCAGTTAGGAGTAACGTAGTCGGCTAACTCTTCCTTGATAACCTCCACATCTTTAAGAAGCTCATGCAGCAACTTTTGTTGTTCATCGCCCCGAGTATGTTCAATTTCACCAATTCTATCCCACGCTGTAAGTAAACATTTAGGTGTAGAAAAGAAGGGAAAGCGACGAAATTGGCTCAAAAAGGTGTCGGTGGTTTTCAAGGTTTCGTCCACATCAAGCAACGGTTGCCTTTCCTGATGTAAGTCAGCTCGAAGTTGAGCCATACTTTCTAGAATGTCATTCAAAGAAGTGAGTTGTTGATCAAGACTAGTTTGCTGAGAAGATTGATGAGTGAGGGTGTGATGTGGGGGCTCAAAATGTTGAAAACCTGAATTATAACATGGTTGTGGCTCATAGTAGTTCATTGGTTGGGAAAAATTAGAAACCGGGTTTGGTTCATAATAATCCATAGGTGAAGAAAACTGAGGACACGGATTTTGCTCATAATAATTCATTGGTTGACAATAGGAAGTATCGTGAGGACCCCCACAGTTGTTGCAGAACGGTTGAGGAGAAAGACTGGGTGCATCTCGTGGATAGCTATTATCATAGTCATAATTGTACCCCGGTTCTTGCCCGTGATCATACGGGTATGGAACCGGGCACGGAATATGCCAATGAGAATCGCTTCCACAATAGGTGCACGTGGGAATAGGAGGTGGGTTCAAAAAGGACGAGTTAGTCGAGTTGCACAAGGGACAAAATCCGAATTGTGTGTTGTCTATATCGTTTCCGCACCGCTCACATGTACACCATTGACAAGAGTCATTCCCATACAGTTGTCTCCCGCACCCGACGCAATTGACATAAAAATCCATGGAGAAAGATAGATGAGCAAGAAGAATGTTTTTGGTGCAAAACTTTGAAAAAGAAATGCGTTTTATGATTTTTCAAATGTTTTTGGTATTTTTGAAAATATATGACAAGAAAAATAACGTTCACGAGTGAACGGATCCCAAAATCCAACGCTTCACTCACAAAAAACCTTCAATCGTCACGAAAAGAGCCGGCAGCGGCGCCATTTTAATGTAGGTATTTTGTATCAATTTAAGTTCGTTTTCTCGGAATCTCTTCGAATTGATCTCTGGTTAATTGTGCGAGATTAGTTGTTCTTGGTGAATCCAATAAAGAGTGGTCGTTGTCTAAAACTAAAGGAAAATAAAGACTCAGAACAATTAAAAATAAAGTAAGAAAACAATGACGAAAATTCAAAGGCAATAGAAGTAAATGACACAAATTAAAACTTGAAATAAAAGGAAAGCGAGTAAAAGTGCAAATAAAGAAAAGGCGGGAAAAAGTAAAGTTTAAAAACTGAAAACTAAAAATCCAATAAAAGGCTATTCGGAATGTTTACTATGCGGAATAGAAATGGAAAAACGCCCTATGCGGAAAAATAAAAGCTATGCGGAGAAATAGGGCTATTCGGAATACTAGTCCTACGCGGAATAAAAGCCCTATGCGGAATAAAATAAAAGAAGGCTATGCGGAATAAAATAAAAAATAAAAAGGTTATTCGGAAAAATGACTCTATGCGGAAAAATAGTACTATGTGGAAAATTTGCTCTATTCGGAATAATCAAGTATTCCGCATAGAATTTCCTATTCGGAAATAATGAACATTCCGCATAGAACATTTTTAAAACAGTGATTCGGAATAAAGGAAATATTCCGCATAGAGGGAAAATGAAGTAGCCTATTCGGAATAATTGGGAAAGAACAGTAACTAGAGCAGACGAAGAACAGTAGGCACGAATTTAATTAAATCTCACCAAAACAAACCAACAGATTAAACCAAAACAATCAATAAACATCAACTAACAATAATCAATCAAAACAAATCATTAAAACTAACAAATAAAGCCAAATCAATCAAAACCCACTTGATTGAAAAATAAGAAAACTTAAGAACATGAACACAAAGATTAAGAGCAAATCAAGAAAGAAAGGAAGAAGGAGATTAACAATAAAGTAAAGATTAACATCAATTAAATGGAAACTTACTTGGAATTAAAAGAAAATTAAAGGTGCATTACATGAAGATTAAGGTGCATAAAAGTAAAGAACATGAAAATGAAAATGGTGGAAGGATGGGTTGTCAAGCCACCAACAACTCTCAACAAATGAGGTTGGTTGGTATTTATAGGGAGATTAGGGAGGAGCTTAGGAAGCTTCCTCCCTCTTTCTTCTTTCCCTTAATTGCACCCTTGGGTCCTTGATCTTCTTAATCTTTTAGTTAATCTTCTTAATACTTGGACTTTTCTTGGGATTTCTTCAAACTCGCCTTGTAATCTTCAGTAAATTAGACTTGAGTTTTTCGGCTTTTTAGTAAACTTCCGTCTTTTGACTTTTTCTTTGATAAATCTTCAGAATTGGTCTTGGACTTCCGTTCTTTTTCCACTCTTGATCTTTCGACTTCATCTTTCGTCTTTTTCTTCGATAAAAGCCCGTGAATGCCGTGTTTTCTCCACTTTTCACCTTTTCGTCCTAAATTACAACAAAAACACAAACCACGCATAATTCCGACATAAATGACATAAAATACACGTTTTGGCTCGGTTATTATTGTAATTAAGTGGTAAAAAGGATGGGTGTTTTCACACCTATCAGTGGACATTGTCTTAATAAACCTTTAAATCTTTCCCAAGCAACCCCAAACGATTCATGCACTTTTTGTTCAAATTTAGTGATATCGTTCTTAAAGTTTGTTGTCTTAGATGGTGGAAAGAAGTAATCCATAAACTTAGACACTAAATAATCACAAGTTAAGATCGAACCCGGTGGTTCTTCTCATACCAAAGCTTAGCATTACCCTCGAGCGATTACGGAAAAAGCATGAGCTTAATCGCGTCATTCGGCACATCTCTAAACTTGAGAGTCGTGGTAATTCGAAGAAAATTCCGAATGTGAGAATGCGGGCTATCGGTCTCATTGCCATGAAATTGGTCGGCACGAATGAGCGATAAAAGACCCGTCTTAATCTCAAAATGATCCGCCAAAATAGCCGGCACAACGACTGCTTCCCCATACCATTCGGTGGGTGCACGGAGCAATTCCTCCATTGTTCGGTTATCGGCCATCTCTACAATAATAGGTGGAAGCTCGGGTTACACTATTCGTTGTTGACGATTTCTATTTCTACGAGGAATATTTTCAAGCCTATTTAAATCAATCACAAGACGAGAAGAACGTAATTGCATACACTACAAAGACGAGAATTTAGAGGATTGAAGAAAAGAAATTAGACAAGAAGAAGATTATTTTTGGTATTTTATTTGGTATTTCCCAATCAAAAATGATCGATAAAAAACAAGGAATAAGGATAACTACTATGGAAGTAAATTACCCTCGGTCGACTTTGAAACGATAGGTGAAAACCTAAACGTCTCGAGGTTCAATAAGTAAACTACAAAAACAAGATTTATTACTACTTGAGTCGGCAAACCAATAATAGGTTGTCCTTCTCAATATACGCACAAGCAAGCGGGGAAACGAGTTGGCACAAAGCACTTAAAAACCTTTTTCCTTAGACGGCTTTTTATAGCACGTCGCCTTATACCCACCTTATAGTTTGTATAAATCGAGTTCAAACTTCTTATTAGTATTTATCTATTTTGCGTTTTATTTTTGTTATGGATTCGACTACAATAGCTAGGTGATGAAATCCCAACTAAGGCCTTATTTGAAAAGTATGTAAATTTATTGTTCTACGTAATACAATATATTATTCACAAAAAACGAGAAAAACGATACATACTATATAATAGAAAAATAACAAAACTTTCCGAGGACGGAAAGGGTCTTCAAATCAACGATCAACAAATCTCCACGAAAATGAATCGTACACAAGATCCCCGGCAGCGGCGCCAAAATTTTTGATGTGTCGAGATATGTATAGTGATAATTAAGATTCGTTATAGGGTAAATTAGAAAATTACCTTTAGGAAAAAGTAATAGACTAATATTACCAATGACGGATTCAATTAAACACGTGATGAACCAAGTTCGTTGTACACGAAGATCGAGTGAATTTGAGACGTTTTTTATTCGATTTGGACAATTGATTTGAATTGGTTTTCGGTTTTAAACTAGAATTTAAATCTACCAATTTTAAACTATTTAATTTTAACCTAAAGTGCATGAATCGTAAACCTCAAGTTATTTAATCTAAATACAATTACTTAAAATTAAAAACTATTTAAAATTTAAACTATTTAATAATCTATAAAAATTAATCTATTAAATAAAAATAACTTTTAATCTATTTTTAAAATCTAACAAAACATTTTTAACTAACTAAATTTATTGAAATCAAATATAATTTTTACACTATTTTTATTTAAAATAATAAAAATCTAATTATATAAAAACTAATTAAACTTTTAAATTTAATAAAAACATTTTTATTTTATTTTTATTTTATTTTTAAACTATTAATAATATTTAAAAACTAAAAAAAACTTTAATTAAATCACTAATTAAAATTTATTTAAACGGAATTAAAGTTAAAAAATGCTACTAAAAGAAATCTGCCAGATCAATATCACTATATTAATTAACTAACGGGTAATAAAATCAAAAAGGCATGTAGTTTAGTTGGCTAACACGCTTGGTGGTGAAACGCCAGGTCACGAGGTCGAGACCCAGCAGTGGCATTTTGCGAATAAATATCTTTTTGACATATTAAATATTAGAGGTCACAGGAGTGACTCTTTTTGCACAAAACTTATAGATAAGCTGACAAGGATATCAGCAAATGAGCTTATTAGACCAGTGGATCCTGAATGCTTGTAGAACTGACAATTTACAAACCAAAAACTGAATACAACAATGCGATTAAGCTGTCCTAGATCAAAACAGATCATAAGAAAAACAGTAGACAGCCAATACCATCAGGTTGCTCCAACTAAATCAAATTTACAGCAGACTTTGAAAATTAATTAAGGCAACTTAGTTATAGACTAAATATGTAGCAATTATCAGTAAAACAAAAAAAACTCATTCCCCAATCACTCCAAAGTGCACAGCAGATACCAGGTTAAATCAAATCATAGCAGGTAAATAAAAATCATATCAAAGATCATGACTGTACCATCTTAGCAGATTATTAGATCTCTCAAACCACAGAAAAAGCAAATCAAGAGTAGATTTCTTAAACAAATTCATAATATAACTAAACTACTCATCACAGTATGCATAAAATAAAAACAGTAACATTTAACAAAAGCAAAATATAACTCAATTCGTCACTTTAAAGCAGATTCACGAACATATTAAGTAAAATAGCAGACTATCCAAACTGACATTAAACTGTAACAGGCTAAATCAAAATCCAATTCAAGACTAAACAACAGATTACAACGATAAAGATCCACACTCAAATCCAATTTCAACAAACTCAACTAAATTAAATTTGACTAAGCAGATTCATTCATATTAAACCTAGCATAAACATAAATATTTTTAATCTATTTCACTTAAACTGAAAAAGTATTAAAACCTTTTGGAGATGCCGTTGAGTAGAAGGCCAGCGCTGTGCTACCTTGTGAAACCGATTCAACACCACCATAATCGACCACCATCTTAAAACGAACCACAAACACCATCTATTCGAACCATCATATTTTATTTTTCGAACCAAAGTCCAATATGACCCAACGAATCACCAAGTAATATTCGGATCCTTTTTTTAAATTAACTTTCCAGTAGGGAAAGTTTGTTCCCAGATCTTACTTATAATTATCCACATAAACTATTTCAGAAGTTTAAATGAACAAATAATATTCATAGCATCAATTATATTAATTAGAAAATGTAAATTAAATTTAACAATAACAGTGAATAAAGTGTAAGCAAGAAATTTGAAAATTCAATTTTATTAACTCAAACTTTTCATTACAATACTAATAAAGAAAATACATTATTCTAACTCTAATTTGACATTACGACATTAAAAGAAAGAAAAGGGGTAGTGAATTACAAGAAAATGAAGGGTTTTTATAGCCATCCCAAGGCTGTTGAGGAAGAATATTTGCATCTTCGAGAGCATATTCCATCTTCAATATTGGCCTTTAGATCTTCTCTCTCTCATGGTTGTTTTGATCGGAGGGTTGATAAGACACAACTAGCACACGGATTGCCAACGTGGCATCCGTGTGTGCTAGTTGTGTTTCTTTGATGCTTATTTGTCCTCTTTTGATAGGCTGATTAAGGAAGGTGAGGTGTTGACTCCAATAAGAAACTGCCACGTAGCCCAGCCTTTCCATCTCTTCTCTTCCTTAAACATTAGGGAATTTATATCCCACACGCTTGAATCAAACGTGGGAACAAAAGCCCCTTTTTATTTGATTGAATTAATAATTAGGGTTTGTGAACAGTGGAAAATGGAGTTACTGGTTTTTGGGGGTGAAAGGTGAGAGATGAAGTGAAAGAGATACATAGAAAGTATCGAATGGTTTTTTTTATTGTATTGTATTGTGTGTGAATGGAAAAACGTGTGAAGGTGAGATGTGACTGGAACAAATGAGTGAAAGTCAAACATCTTATGAATACAACATTATTTCGTTTATTTCATAACCCTAAAAGGCTCAATTTGGGCTTCATCCGTCTTTCATAACCATCTTGGGCTTTTAATCTTTTCCATCCGTTTGAAATTTGTCCCAATATTGAACTTGGGCTTTTAAATTGAGCTTTTGATCCATGAACACATAATATACTTTTCAAAATGGGCTTTTTAGCCCATTTACTCAAGTGTCGGACCCACAAGCCCATTAAGCATAATAAACGATTAAATCCGCTAAAAACGAGCTCGATATTGGCTTTGTTGATCTTTTTCTTCAAACTCGTGTCGATTTCGCCGGTCTTTGTGAACCTTGGTACCTACACACATAAAACAACAAACAAACGTATACAAGGCATTTTTGATACATTAATTGCATATATTGATCGTTTTTAGATACAAATGATATGAGTAATTACACTCATATCAAACCCCTTGTGGAAAATAAGCTCTAGGACACCAATAAATCTCCTCCTTGGATGTTAAAATCACCACCAATCAATAGAGCTTTAAAAGGTTTCCATCATATGTGTAAATAACATAAGATTTCATGGTTAAATCAAGATCAAAATGGGTGTTTATGTGTGGGAGTGGACGGCAATGGTGGAGAGAGTGGGAGAGAGATGTGTATTTTGCATGGATGGAAATGAAGCTAGTGGTTTACTTTGGTTGTTTTGTAAGTAAAATGTTTTTGGTGAAGTAAGTAGGACAAGTGTCCTATCTTACTAAGTAAGCTTGACACATATCAAATGTGTTGGTGGCATGTTGGATGCCACATGTAGGGGTGGGGCAAGATTTATCTTGTTTCATCCCCACTAATTTATGGGTATTTCTCGATTCTAGTTTCCTCGATTTGCGCGCCTTCGGTTCGTTTTACGAAAAACGTTTTTATAAATTCTAAATCAACGGCACAAAACGAATCTAATAAAAATTGTCTCATCAAAAACGGAGTTCAAAAACGTAAATATGTAAACCTAGGGTTTCCGGTTTAGTCGTAAAGGACGTTAAATTATGCACTTAAGTCCTAATCTCTTCTCGTAAATTTATGAATTTATGAACCAACACAAATTAAAATCCCAAAATAATATTCAAGAATAAATTCTATTTTCTGAATGTCAGATTGTCACCAAAAATGGTGTATGTAAACGTAAGCACGTAACATAGAATTCTCCGGTTTAAACGTAGTCGATGCTACTTCAAGACGTAAACCCAAATTTCTTCCCAAAAATGAGTGAGCTCATAATATAACATTAAAATAATGTTTTTAAATAATACTAGAGAATAAAATATCGACCATAAATTGACGGATTGTCACAGCATTTACCCTTAAACAGGATCTTTGTCCTCAAAGATCAATTTATCTTACTACTCACTTCCTATAGAGTTAGAGCCATGTGGGTATTTCCTCCACATTTGGTCTTTTCTCTCAAGTGTAATTCATCACAATATGCTAGTTTCATCAAACATAACTACGGGAGTACGATCAGGCTTAATGTTGACTTACTTTCTCTATCCATGATGTTCACGAGTTTTTGATGAATGCAACTTTTCACCGATCTAAACTTTATCAAGAAGTAATCAAATTTTCACTTGATATATATTTTATCAAGTTCGATATACGAAACATAATTCACGTAGCCCTTAAAGTCCTAGGGTAGATCCAGCTTATATGCCTTTCAAACCAACTTTTACATCATCTCAATCGTCCCATACAACGGGGACTTATTTCCCATGATCTTTCAGATCATCAATTCATTTTTCCAAGGTGAAAACTTTTGGCATAACTTCGCTACCCATCCTGCACTTCAAGATCTACATTTCATATTCACATAACCTCCTGCTCACTACTGGAAGTCAATAATCAGATCCTAATTTCAACAATCATTTCAGGTTTCACGGGTCGGGTATCTTGTAAGGTTAGGCTTGTCATCATACGCAACCTTAAACCTAAAACACATGTCCAACTCATAATGGGTGTATGTCGGATGTCTTCATCCCAACTCCTGCCTACAGATGTTCTTATATAGATCCTCACAAGATTCAATCTCGATCCTAATACGATAATTATCAATGATAATCTTTCCAAAGGAAAATGATTACACTGTTTATTACCAAAGGTCAATCATTCAAACATAAAACAACACTTCTAGTGTTTTGTATCATTACTTTACCTCATCCCTTCGATTGGGGTGGTAAACAGTACTCTCATCAAGGTTCGTTCCCAATGAATTCTGAGCAAATCTCTAGAAATTCTATGCGAAGCAAGGATCTTGATAGAGAGGATCGATACAGGCACACTATGTTTACACAACTCCGTTAAATACAAAAGAGTCAATTTCTTCATCGAGAATCTATCATTAACAGGAATGATATTAGCAGATTTGGTCAGTCTGTCGACGATGACCCAAATCGAATCAAATTCAGATGATGACCTTTGCAATAGATAGATGCTTACCAATGTATGAGGCGATGTCTGCCTTCATAACTTGCCACCAGTACAATTTCTTCAGATAAAGATATTAAATCAGAAATGGCATGAATAGAATACTTATACTTATGAGATTCCAACATAACTAAATCTCGAAATCATCCATACTTAGGCAACCACAAGTGGTCTTTAAAACATTTAACGCCATCGGCTTCTCAATTCTAATGCTTCACATTACTCGTGAACCCCTTTTATTATCTATGTTATCCTTTTTACAAGCATAGGCTATATTTTAAATTGCTCGGCAATTTATTTTGCACAGTCATTATTAAGGAATACATCCTATTTGATTCTTTATCCTTTCTACATAATGTGTCAGTAATTACATTCACCTTCCCCAATGGAAAAATTATCATGACCGTATTCATTCAAAATTTCTTTCTTCATATTTTCTAAGTTTTAGTTTCGTCTCAACTATTATTTTTATCAGTTTTGCTCAATCTGACGTCTAAAGCGTCGATAATTATTACAAGTAATTAAATAATAAATGTTTAATTTTTATGAAACGTCAACGTAAAAAATTTTAAATTTCTC
The DNA here is from genome assembly GCA_025667525.1 of Glebionis coronaria. Lineage (NCBI taxonomy): Eukaryota > Viridiplantae > Streptophyta > Magnoliopsida > Asterales > Asteraceae > Glebionis > Glebionis coronaria. Next base: position 290,481,868 of record CM046877.1, on the reverse strand, counting down.
AGTTATAGAAAAATGTTCAAAATAAATTTGAATTTAGTTAACACGATTTTTGTTGATTTATCGAAAATAATTAATAAGATTCGCAAATGCTCGAAAAAAAATCTTTGGTTATACTTTGGTCAAAATTTTCTTAGTTTGAAAAGCAAAAATTGTCGTTCCAAATTCCAAATCATGGTTTAAATGGTTTTCTCAATCCCTCTTAGGTTGTCTTTGAGGTATACACAAACATTTACCCCTAAACAGGAGTTTAGTTAAATGATTTGGGTATAAGGGAATGATTCCTTAAAAATCCTTTGATAAATTATTTGTCAAAACATATTTCCACTTTCTTTTTGGTAAAACCCAAAGCCTTAATGGCTCTAATTTTTGAAGATTCAATATATTCTATTTTCTATTAATCACATGGTCAAATAATGTAAAGGATTCAGCCTTAAATCACATGTTAAATACTCAAGGTACTGGTTTTCATTGCTCGGCCAATTCAGGGCAGTGTATAAATGATTATTAACTCCATCCTATTCTTATAAACAAACAGATGGTCCTTAATGATCACAAGCATGAATTCATCAAATTACAGCCTACACACGTGATTCACCAAATTTATGGATGCTACATGTGCATTGGTCAATCCAAACAACATAACATGAAACTCATAATGTGCATGTCATGGATCAAATTTTTGAATATACGCTAGAACCTTGTAAATGATCGAACAAATCTATCATCTTGGGTAATGGATATCGATTTCGACCGTCAAATTACTTAGTTCACGGTAATCAACAAATATAAGGAATGATAACATCATAGCTCTTCATGATGACGAGCTTGGTAGAATAAAAGCTTTCTCCGACAACTCTCTCATTTGTACAGTAATTCTTTTATTCAAATGGTGTTGACGTACAGTGCACTCGCCACAGGTGCAGCACCGGGAATATATTCAATACCAAATTCAACCTGCCTTAATGGCGAAAGTCTAGGTAATTTTACCAGCAAATACCTCCTAAAGTTTCAGATAATAGAAACATCTTTTAATAAATTTACATTAAGTTCTTTCTAGATTGCGAGATCTATGGTCAGTTTATAATCATTCATGGTATAATTTCAAACCTAAATGTAGGATACAGTCACCCATTAAGAATTATTTAGATCACTTTTGATAATCAACATCTTATCTTTTAGGGGATTTCTACACGAGTTCCCATCGATTTAGACAATGACATTATGTCATAATCAATCAATCCATTCTACTGGCACTATCAACTTTCCAGTTTCATTGTCGTTGATAAGATGTGAACTTCTCAAAAGACTAATAATAATTCATAGTCTTCCACAAATTCAAGGATATCCGGAGACATAGCTAACATTAAAAGAGTAAGGTCAACGCATAATTTACGCGGGAGAATTTCAAATCAGATATAGACGAAAACATTAACAAATATGAATATATCCCATGTTTTCATGAATTGAGTACGCATTCGAAAGCTCCTCAGATCGTTACCCAGGTCATTCAAATGAAATCTAATCAAAAGAAATGATAGGACGTCGATACATCCAGTCGGGTATCAACACTCGGTAATCAGATACTTTTCCAAAGAATCTTACCACGGGAGAATTGGACAAGAAAGAGTTGTCAATTGTCAAATAAGACAATATCCACATATGTGTAAATTCGAATCTGAAGAATAAATGGTACGGGCACATATGTAGGTATCCCTAAGAATATGTCCATATTTTGCACTTCTTGCAGATCTCATAAAAACTCAATCTTTCACAACTTCAAAGAAAATGTAGCGTTTATTTCATGGTGACTACTAATCAGCCTTGCATGGTCCCTTCCAAATTGTATGTAGGCGCGCAACTATATACAATTTTAAGATTAACGATGCAATACTCAGTTCGTCAAAATTTTATCATCATGTTTATAATAAAAATATTTTCAAGTTTAATTCTGGAATAAGAATCAAAATGAATTTACAGAGATGTTCTTTGCTATGGAAACAATTAAGTTTTCCAAAATGTTTCATAAACAACTTTATTTTGATAACGATTAACTATAAGTCTCACTTTAAATAACCCATAAGGTGATGAAAATTCAAATTTTCTCAAGGGATACTGTTTTAACTTTATAAAAACAATGAGTGATCTACAAAAGAATGATGAAAAGTTGTTCACCAAGAACTAACTACAATATATCAGGAAATGAGCTTAGCCAACTAATCATGAGGTTCATGACCTCGATGGCACTCTGGAATACAAAGAGAAAAATCTACAACGCAACTCTATCCGAAATGAGTACTTGTTCAATGGTTGCATCACTAATGCGAACATTGAAATGAAACAATAAAAGATAGATAACAACGATACATGTAGGATTTAGCAATCAAAGGTAGACTTTTCATTAATCACAAACAAGTCAATAATTGTACCGTAACACATTACGTGTCGCCATGTCATACAATTCCAAGGACTCATCCTACCAACTGATGTCTCAGTTAAGTTAGGGATTTTAAAAGATACCACAATGAATACTAATCTACAAGAGTCATTAGGTGTTCCACCTGTCCCGGAAGATCCATCGGTCCCAACTCAGAAGAAGATTTCTTCAGTTTATTTCTTGGACATTGGTCATCCTCGTCATTGGACAATGGCCTATGAACAACCCTTAACACGAACCAAAAATAATTTAAAACCTTATAATTCAACCACAGGACTTAACGATTTCCCCTTAACAATCTCATATTCCATACAAGTTAAATTTGACTTTATTCAAGTTTCAACCAACTTATACTCAATGCGACATCCTACCTCATTCTCCAATACTTTCAACCTTATTCTTAGACCTTGAAAGGGCAATAAAAGCTCGATATGAACAACACTTAATTTCCAATCCTATAGCTCTTACAACAATAGTTATCGAATGAGTCACTAGTATGAAATGACTCACAGATTCAATTAGACTTCTCGGAAAGGTACTAGTGGCATGAGGCTTTTGGGTAAGGGTTCTGATAGGTGTGTAAACACCCATCTTTTCTACCACTTAATTACAATAATAACCGGACCAAAACGTGTATTTTATGTCTTTTATGTCGGAATTATGCGTGGTTTGTGTTTTTGTTGTAATTTAGGACGAAATTGTGAAAAGTGGAGAAAACACGGGAATTCACGGGCATTCACAGCTTTTATTGAAGAAAAAGATGAAAGACGGAGTCGAGAAGTCAAAAGTGGAAAAAGAACGGAAGTCCAAGGCCAATTCTGAAGATTTATCGAAGAAAAAGTCAAAAGACGGAAGTTTATCAAAAGCCGAAGAACTCGAGTCTAATTTATTGAAGAAATTAAAGACGAGTTTAAAAGAAATCCCGAGCCACAAGTCATTAGAGTCCAAGTAAAGAAGATTAGAAGGAAAAAGGACTAATGGTGCAATTAACGAACACTATATGCTTAAGGACCTAATGACGCAATTAAGAGAAAAGGAAGAAGGGGAGGAAGCTTCCTAATCCTCCCCTATAAATAGTTAGGATTTGTTAATCATTTCTTTTGTTGGCTAACTTGACAAATTAGCTCTTCCACCGTTATTTTATGCACATTTAAATACTTGTCCATTTAATTACCTTGTCTTGCACCTTAATTACCATTTAATTCAAGTAAGTTTTTCTTTTTAATTCTTGTCAAGCTTTATCTTTATCTTGTTAATCTCATTCTTCCTTTCTTAATCTTTGTGTTGATTTGTTTATGTTCATGTTCTTAATTTTGGTTGATTAATTTAAGTGGGTTTTGATTATTGTGATCTTTATTGTTTGATTTGTTGCTTTGGATTGATTGTTTATGTTTATTAGATGTTTTGTTTTTAGTTTGGTTTAATCTTTTTGTTGATTTGGTTAAGTTTTTGTTTAAATTCGTGCTATCTTCTTTCCCTTGTTCTTCGTATACAGTAACTGTTCTTGCCAGATTCGTCCCCAGCAAACATTCCGAATAGGGCTGTTTCATTGTGCTCTACACGGAATATTTCATATTCCGAATAGAGACTTTTATTCCGCGTAACAGTTTTTGTAAGATTGCTTATTCGGAATATTTAATTATTCCGCATAGGGATTTTAAGAAATTCCTATTCGGAATATCATGTATTCCGAATAGGGGAGGTTTTCAGCATAGACAGATTTTCCGAATAGGCCAAGCTTTCCTCATAGGAAGTTATTCCGAACAGGGACTTTTTTCCGAATTGACTTTTTATTCCGAATAGGGTGTACATTCCGAATAGGAGGACTTTCCGCATAGTGACAGTATTCCGAATAGACCAATTATTCCGAGTAGACACTTTATTCCGAATAGGGGGACTCTTTCCGAATAGGTTTTATTTTCCGCATAAGGAACTATTCCGAATAGGCACCTTTTTCCGCATAGTGACAGTATTCCGAATAGGGGTTTTATTCCGGATAGGGACTTAGTATTTTTAGTTTTCTGCCTTTTCATTTTAAGCTTTATTTTTCCCGCCTTTTTCCTTGCTTGCACTTTAAGTTTATTTGCCTTAGCTTAAGATTTAGTTTAGTTGCGTTTTAAGTTTGCCTTAGTTAGATTTAAGTTTGCCTTATTTACTTTATCGCCCTTTAATTTTAGTCTTGCTTTTAAATTACTTGCACTATTTATTTAATTAGACTTAGATTTACTTTAATTGCACTTTACTTTAATTGTTTTGCACCTTTTATTTTCAACACTACAACGACACATCTTTGTTCCACCAAAGTTCAACTGAGTCACACATTAAACATCAAGTTTTTCAATTCGAAGAGACCAACACTAGAACGAACTTAATATTTTTATACGGGCAAAAGCCTTGTATCAAATGGCGCCGCTGCCGGGGAAAGGTCTCAAATCGCGAACCAAGTTATGCCAAGATATGAACTTTTTGATATCCCGAGAAGCAGTTTTAAAAGATTTGGTCCTTTAGCTAACTATTGATTAAATCGTGCACTTTATTTTCAAACTAAATAATTATCGAAATAAGTCAAACAATGCATCTTCGTGATCATTCAAGACAAATAATAAAATATAAGAGATACCCATAGGAATAAGGGAGTCTAAGTGAATAATTGGCCCACATGAGTTCGTGTTAGTTTACTAACTTATAATAACAATGATCTCGTTTTTAAGCTTGGTTTGGAGAAAGTGAAAAGTTGAGGATGATGATTATTCATGACATTTTCAAAACCCAAGGTATGCTTTTAATTTCTTTGCTTTGCATTTTTATAATTTTCTGTCTCTTTAATAAAGGCCAATATGGATTGATTATGATGAAAAGTGTAAACATGCTTTGTAACTAATGCATTGCATGAGGACATTGCAATGGTCAAGTGTAGGGGATTTGATAGGTGTGTAAACACCCATCTTTTCTACCACTTAATTACAATAATAACCAGACCAAAACGTGTATTTTATGTCTTTTATGTCGGAATTATGCGTGGTTTGTGTTTTTGTTGTAATTTAGGACGAAATTGTGAAAAGTGGAGAAAACACGGGAATTCACGGGCATTCACAGCTTTTATTGAAGAAAAAGATGAAAGACGGAGTCGAGAAGTCAAAAGTGGAAAAAGAACGGAAGTCCAAGGCCAATTCTGAAGATTTATCGAAGAAAAAGTCAAAAGACGGAAGTTTATCAAAAGCCGAAGAACTCGAGTCTAATTTATTGAAGAAATTAAAGACGAGTTTAAAAGAAATCCCGAGCCACAAGTCATTAGAGTCCAAGTAAAGAAGATTAGAAGGAAAAAGGACTAATGGTGCAATTAACGAAGACTATATGCTTAAGGACCTAATGACGCAATTAAGAGAAAAGGAAGAAGGGGAGGAAGCTTCCTAATCCTCCCCTATAAATAGTTAGGATTTGTTAATCATTTCTTTTGTTGGCTAACTTGACAAATTAGCTCTTCCACCTTTATTTTATGCACATTTAAATACTTGTCCATTTAATTACATTGTCTTTCACCTTAATTACCATTTAATTCAAGTAAGTTTTTCTTTTTAATTCTTGTCAAGCTTTATCTTTATCTTGTTAATCTCATTCTTCCTTTCTTAATCTTTGTGTTGATTTGTTTATGTTCATGTTCTTAATTTTGGTTGATTAATTTAAGTGGGTTTTGATTATTGTGATCTTTATTGTTTGATTTGTTGCTTTGGATTGATTGTTTATGTTTATTAGATGTTTTGTTTTTAGTTTGGTTTAATCTTTTTGTTGATTTGGTTAAGTTTTTGTTTAAATTCGTGCTATCTTCTTTCCCTTGTTCTTCGTATACAGTAACTGTTCTTGCCAGATTCGTCCCCAGCAAACATCCGAGTAGGGCTGTTTCATTGTGCTCTACACGGAATATTTCATATTCCGAATAGAGAGTTTTATTCCGCGTAACAGTTTTTGTAAGATTGCTTATTCGGAATATTTAATTATTCTGCATAGGGATTTTAAGAAATTGCTATTCGGAATATCCTGTATTCCGAATAGGGGAGGTTTTCAGCATAGACAGATTTTCCGAATAGGCCAAGCTTTCCGCATAGGAAGTTATTCCGAACAGGGACTTTTTTCCGAATTGACTTTTTATTCCGAATAGGGTGTACATTCCGAATAGGAGGACTTTCCGCATAGTGACAGTATTCCGAATAGACCAATTATTCCGAGTAGACACTTTATTCCGAATAGGGGGACTCTTTCCGAATAGGTTTTATTTTCCGCATAAGGAACTATTCCGAATAGGCACCTTTTTCCGCATAGTGACAATATTCCGAATAGGGGTTTTATTCCGGATAGGGACTTAGTATTTTTAGTTTTCTGCCTTTTCATTTTAAGCTTTATTTTTCCCGCCTTTTTCCTTGCTTGCACTTTAAGTTTATTTGCCTTAGCTTAAGATTTAGTTTAGTTGCGTTTTAAGTTTGCCTTAGTTAGATTTAAGTTTGCGTTATTTACTTTATCGCCCTTTAATTTTAGTCTTGCTTTTAAATTACTTGCACTATTTATTTAATTAGACTTAGATTTACTTTAATTGCACTTTACTTTAATTGTTTTGCACCTTTTATTTTCAACACTACAACGACACATCTTTGTTCCACCAAAGTTCAACTGAGTCACACATTAAACATCAAGTTTTTCAATTCGAAGAGACCAACACTAGAACGAACTTAATATTTTTATACGGGCAAAAGCCTTGTATCAAATGGCGCCGCTGCCGGCTCTTTTCGTAAAGATCAACAGTTTTTTGTGAGAGACACGTTGCTTTTTGGGATCCGTTCACTTGTGAACGTTATTTTTCTTGCATAAAAAATTCTAAAAAATCATTAAAAAATAAAAAATAAAAAAAATCATAAAAACCATAAAAATTAAAAATATCAAAAATCCAAAAAGATTTTTATTGTGTATATATATTGTCTTTGTGTTTGGTTTTGTTTTCTTTTGTATTTTCAGGTGTATGCGTACTAGATCTTCTAATTATCAAGAGCCCGAGCCTCAAGAAGATTTAGATATGGCAGGTGTTAACAACAATAATCAACTACCGCACCTCAACAATAACAACAATGCTCTTCCACAGCCCGATCTTCGGACCATGGAGGAACTTTGTCAACCAACAATGTTTGGACGAGGAGGACCGATTGCGCCGATGCAAATCAACGCTCCTGAGTTTTCGTTGAAGCACCACATGATTCAGCAAGTACAAACAAACCCATTTAGAGGATTGCCTGATGATGATGCCAACAAACACCTCGACAAGTTCATTACAATCACCCAAAGCATGAAGTTGCCTGGGGCCACAATGGATATTCTTCGCCTACAACTCTTCCCACATACTTTATCGCATCATGCCGAGAAATGGTTTGATCGTCTCCCGAAGAATTCTATTCACACTTGGGATGACATGACTCAACGCTTTCTTTCGCGCTACTTTCCACCATCCATGGTCACAAGCCTTCGCAATCAGATCAGCGGTTTCATGCAAGATCCCGATGAATATCTTTTTGATGCATGGGAGAGATATAATGTCTTGATCGACCGTTGTCCAAACCACAACATGCTTCCGGTCACCTTGATCGATACTTTCTACAACGGATTGACTTTTCGAGATCGTGATACGATCAATGCAGCCGCCGGTGGCACATTCATGAAAAGGAGACCCGAGGAGTGTAGAGAGTTAATTGAAAACATGACTACTCATCATAAGAACTGGGATTCCTCTGCTTCTTCTAGAAACAACACGAGAGTCAATGTTTCTTCTACCTCAGCAAACCCTGAGATGACCGAACTCACCCGCATGATGGCCGAAATGAGCAAAAGTATTACGCTTCTCGCTTCAAACCAACAACAACAACAAGTTAAAGCGGTTGCTAATCCTTGTGAAACATGTGGCGGTCCTCACTCATACACCGATTGTCCTTCGACACAAGGAAATCCGGAAAATGTGTATGCAGCTTACGGTAATTATTCACCGGAAAATTACCAAGCTAGACAACAAGGGGATAGAAATCTGCTGAGCTACCGTTCCAACAACTACCTTTCACCCGGTTTTTCTCCTCAAAACCAAAATCCCGCCAACAACTACAATAGAAGCAACCAAATCCCACCTCGTGCTTCTAACCCTTATCAACCACCCACCCAACCACACCCACCCATTAATCCCGATGTTGACACAATTATGAGAACTCAAGGTGAGCAAATCAAGAATCTACAGAGCCAAATAATCAATTTGAAAGGAGATATCTTGAAGCAAGGTAATGACATCAGAACTGAGGTTCGTGATAATCTTCAATCCTCTTTCATCACACAAACAACTGAATTAAAGAATCTGTTGGCTAGTTTCTTGCCTGAAGCTCAACCTTCTTCTTCTTCGGGTTCTCTACCTTCAAACACCGTCACTAATCCGCGAGCTAATGTGAGTGCTATAACTACGTGTAGTGGAATTACCATTGTCAATCCACCTGATTCACCACCATCATCTACACCTCCTCCACCACCATATATCCCTACTCCTCTTACACTTAGTGATAGTACACCATTACCGTCTCCGCCTCGTCATGACGATGTATCTCGGAAGGACCCTTCAACATCACAACCTTCACCAACTACACCTTCACCTAACCCTTATCAACCCAGAATCCCATACCCTTCTCGCATAGGCAAGACCAATGATCTAACCAAGAATGACTGCCAAGTATCGAAATATGTGGATATGCTATCTAAAATGACCATCAACATTACCCTTGTTGAAGCACTTTGCCACATGCCGAAATTTGTCAAAGCATTCAAGGAATTGCTTAGCAAGAAGGAGAAGCTGATTGAACTCGCCAACACAAGCTTAAATGAAAACTGCTCTGCAGTCCTTCTTAGAGAACTTCCGGAAAAGCTTGGAGATCCCGGTCGTTTTGTGTTGCCTTGCGTGTTCAACAAAACTGAAGAATTTACTGCCCTTGCTGATCTCGGGGCTAGTATTAATTTGATGCCACTGAGTGTTTGGAAAACACTATCATTGCCCGACCTCATTCCAACTAAGATGACTCTTGAACTTGCAAATCGCACTCTCGCTTACCCCGTTGGTATAGCCGAAGATGTGTTTCTGAAAGTTGGCACATTTACTTTTCCGGTTGACTTTGTCGTAGTTGATTATGAAATGGACCCTCGTATTCCTTTAATACTTGGTCGGCCATTCTTGAGAACCGGACGTGCTTTAATAGATGTGGCCGAAGGTGAGTTAATCTTACGAGTCGGGGATGATTCTAAAGTTTTTAAAATGGGGAAGCTTACAGGCAAATCTTTTGGAGGCCGAGAATTAGTGAATATGATCAATGTGCTCGATAACTTTACCGTCTACGATAATCCTTTATTCGAGTCTTCCACTGATAATCCACTCTTTGAAGATGATGTGGATGATTCTCTCCCTACTTTGGACGCTTCTCCCATTTATGATTATCAACCGGTCTTTGATGCTTATGATGATGATGATTCTAGCTCAGACTCGGATGATTTTGATTGTACTTCTGAGTATCCCGAGCTGCCCACCTTCGATGATTTTGATGAGGCCGATACTCTTTCGAGCGATTCTTCACATGATGAAGATCCTCCGCCATCACTCGATCCTACTTTGGACGATTACTCATTCGAGGAAGACTTCTCTATGTTCCTCAATACATACTTCCCGCATGAGAGTGATGCACCTCCTCTGGACTTTGAATCTTATCATCTTGATCCTACTTTGGATTTGAAGAAAATTTTGTCTAAGGAGAAGAAACCGGTTGACACCGAAATCCGTGGCACATATGATTTAACACCTCTTTGTCCCCCTTCTGAGGACGAGGTTGTGCTTCTTTGCGGATCTTCTTCACACTCGGCTGAGCCTGAGTGCTATTTTCCCTTAAAGGAAAAGGTGTTCGACCCCGGTATTGCAATCTTAGAGCCATCTCAGTATCCACCTGATGAAATAAAAGGAAAAATCTTTGAAAATTTTGAAGACATGCTTGCACCGCTTCATACTTGCTCCCACCATGCTCCATCACTGCTTAAGGTAACCCTGCCACTTCTCTTTTGGCTTGCCTTGTTCGCCTTAAGCTCGTGCTTATTGATGGATGAAAACTATGTCTTTGATCCTGGTGGATTTGTTTCATGCTACTTCTGTTGATGATCAAAGTCGAGTCAGGCTAACGACTCGGTAAACAAAAACCAAGCGCTTCTTGGGAGGCAACCCATGCATCTATCTTTTTGCTTTCTTTACCATAAGTGTAGGGGGGACCCGTTGGTTTGTTATTTCCTCTCCTCACTTCTTAATCAGGGATTCGAGCTTCAATGATACACTCTTGATGATTCTTGACAACCCGTGATTCCGTGTTCTACTTTATCCCGGTTCTATCCTAAACTCTTTTCGATTCACTATTTTATATTTTCTCAATATTAAAATAGGAATCTCTTTAGTTGTCTTTTCCTTAGCGAGATTTAAACAACGTGCACAATGTCCTAAGTGTAGGGGAGTTTACTCCCACATGCTTAAACATTGAGGACAATGTTTATATTAAGTGTAGGGGGGACTTCTATCGAAGTTAAGTGGTCTTTTCCTTGTATTTGTCCTCATTTTAACTGGAAAATCAATTTTTTGACATTTTTCAAAATTTTTGATCTATTTTGGCCTATTAGTTTTTCCCTTTGTATAGTTATTTTCTTTCCTTATTAGAATAAATGTTTAATAAGTGGTTTTAATTTTCAAGCGTTGTGAATCTTTTGACTCAATCCGAGTTAACTCTAGCTAGTATCCTTAACGTGTTTAAGTCAAGCTTTGCTAGGCTTTTATATAGGGAGCTATAAAACGCGAAAGTCTTAACTCTCACGGGTTAAGAACAAGAACTTTTCGCAAGTTCCTATAATTGATCCTAGAGAGTCGTTTATCAAGGGAACTTTAAGATGCGATTTCTAAACTCGAAAGAGTCTAAGAATTTGCAAGATCCTATAGGCGACTCGAAAACCCAAAACTTTGATTTAATAGGCTAAGTATCCACGAGTCTCATTACTTGAGATTTTAAACTGTGGAGAACGAGAGATGATAGAGCCAATTATAAGTCGGTATTCTTTCGTGAATTTATGTGAGTTAATTATGAGCCTACTCTCCCATCGCTTGCTAATAAATTTATCTGCTAATAAATAAGGTTGTACGATTTGAAAGGTTACTTAGCTTCTAGCCCCAGATCGTTTAAAAGTTGCTCGGTAATGAGGAGAGTTCATAGCCAAGGCATAACTTATGAAGCGGGGCGCGAAGATTGGCGAGTCCGAAAAGGCCCTAACAAGGCATGAGGGCTATGTTTTGTTGCTAAAGATCCAAAAGTGATGTGAAGAATCATTTATCAAAAATCAATATGAAGGATCGAGACACACGACGAAAAGCAAAACTCCCCAAAAGTCATGGAGAAGTGTATCCGAAAAGACCCTAACAAGGTATGAGGATAAATAGATCCAAGTCAATAAAGGAGGCGGATCGTTGTATATCAAAATCCAAAATAAAGATTGGAGAAAAGTGAAGAAGTCGTGGTCCATATATGAAGAATCTCTAAAAAATTCCAAGTGAAGAAATTCCAATTATGAAGAGAAGACCATTATTTCATGAACGTCTCTCAAGATTTGAAGTATGAAGTCGCTGCCAAATATCGGCCCGAGAAAGGTCTCAAATCGCGAACCAAGTTATGCCAAGATATGAACTTTTTGATATCCCGAGAAGCAGTTTTAAAAGATTAGGTCCTTTAGCTAACTATTGATTAAATCGTGCACTTTATTTTCAGACTAAATAATTATCGAAATAAGTCAAACAATGCATCTTCGTGATCATTCAAGACAAATAATAAAATATAAGAGATACCCATAGGAATAAGGGAGTCTAAGTGAATAATTGGCCCACATGAGTTCGTGTTAGTTTACTAACTTATAATAACAATGATCTCGTTTTTAAGCTTGGTTTGGGGAAAGTGAAAAGTTGAGGATGATGATTATTCATGACATTTTCAAAACCCAAGGTATGCTTTTAATTTCTTTGCTTTGCATTTTTATAATTTTCTATCTCTTTAATAAAGGCCAATATGGATTGATTATGATGAAAACTGTAAACATGCTTTGTAACTAATGCATTGCATGAGGACATTGCAATGGTCAAGTGTAGGGGATTTGATAGGTGTGTAAACACCCATCTTTTCTACCACTTAATTACAATAATAACCGGACCAAAACGTGTATTTTATGTCTTTTATGTCGGAATTATGCGTGGTTTGTGTTTTTGTTGTAATTTAGGACGAAATTGTGAAAAGTGGAGAAAACACGGGAATTCACGGGCATTCACAGCTTTTATTGAAGAAAAAGATGAAAGACGGAGTCGAGAAGTCAAAAGTGGAAAAAGAACGGAAGTCCAAGGCCAATTCTGAAGATTTATCGAAGAAAAAGTCAAAAGACGGAAGTTTATCAAAAGCCGAAGAACTCGAGTCTAATTTATTGAAGAAATTAAAGACGAGTTTAAAAGAAATCCCGAGCCACAAGTCATTAGAGTCCAAGTAAAGAAGATTAGAAGGAAAAACGACTAATGGTGCAATTAACGAAGACTATATGCTTAAGGACCTAATGACGCAATTAAGAGAAAAGGAAGAAGGGGAGGAAGCTTCCTAATCCTCCCCTATAAATAGTTAGGATTTGTTAATCATTTCTTTTGTTGGCTAACTTGACAAATTAGCTCTTCCACCTTTATTTTATGCACATTTAAATACTTGTCCATTTAATTACCTTGTCTTGCACCTTAATTACCATTTAATTCAAGTAAGTTTTTCTTTTTAATTCTTGTCAAGCTTTATCTTTATCTTGTTAATCTCATTCTTCCTTTCTTAATCTTTGTGTTGATTTTTTTATGTTCATGTTCTTAATTTTGGTTGATTAATTTAAGTGGGTTTTGATTATTGTGATCTTTATTGTTTGATTTGTTGCTTTGGATTGATTGTTTATGTTTATTAGATGTTTTGTTTTTAGTTTGGTTTAATCTTTTTGTTGATTTGGTTAAGTTTTTGTTTAAATTCGTGCTATCTTCTTTCCCTTGTTCTTCGTATACAGTAACTGTTCTTGCCAGATTCGTCCCCAGCAAACATTCCGAATAGGGCTGTTTCATTGTGCTCTACACGGAATATTTCATATTCCGAATAAAGACTTTTATTCCGCGTAACAGTTTTTGTAAGATTGCTTATTCGGAATATTTAATTATTCCGCATAGGGATTTTAAGAAATTGCTATTCGGAATATCCTGTATTCCGAATAGGGGAGGTTTTCAGCATAGACAGATTTTCCGAATAGGCCAAGCTTTCCGCATAGGAAGTTATTCCGAACAGGGACTTTTTTCCGAATTGACTTTTTATTCCGAATAGGGTGTACATTCCAAATAGGAGGACTTTCCGCATAGTGACAGTATTTCGAATAGACCAATTATTCCGAGTAGACACTTTATTCCGAATAGGGGGACTCTTTCCGAATAGGTTTTATTTTCCGCATAAGGAACTATTCCGAATAGGCACCTTTTTCCGCATAGTGACAGTATTCCGAATAGGGGTTTTATTCCGGATAGGGACTTAGTATTTTTAGTTTTCTGCCTTTTCATTTTAAGCTTTATTTTTCCCGCCTTTTTCCTTGCTTGCACTTTAAGTTTATTTGCCTTAGCTTAAGATTTAGTTTAGTTGCGTTTTAAGTTTGCCTTAGTTAGATTTAAGTTTGCGTTATTTACTTTATCGCCCTTTAATTTTAGTCTTGCTTTTAAATTACTTGCACTATTTATTTAATTAGACTTAGATTTACTTTAATTGCACTTTACTTTAATTGTTTTGCACCTTTTATTTTCAACACTACAACGACACATCTTTGTTCCACCAAAGTTCAACTGAGTCACACATTAAACATCAAGTTTTTCAATTCGAAGAGACCAACACTAGAACGAACTTAATATTTTTATACGGGCAAAAGCCTTGTATCAGGTTCCAATGACAGCCTCAAGTGCAACATTCACCCTTTCGATTTCAATTTAAGAATTGGGTGACAACGAATCAGATGACACCTTTCCAGGTGGTAACGTTTTGTCAAACTCTACTCTTATAAGGAAAGATCGTCATGACATCGATATCAGATTTAATCTCGACAATTCTTCTTTAATATCACAATCAACTAATATAAAAAATTCTACGAATATCAACCATTTTGTTGGGATCATAAATATCCACAACTTGGTTTAGATCTGGAATAGCTAGAGTTCCTATGGGAATAGCTTCGATTGATTTGCTAGGGGAGTTAGGGTTTCTTGTGACAATCTACGTCGTATAAATACCTCGTATAAATATTAAAATAATAATCAAACAATCTTATAATCAAATCACATCATATATATATATATATATATATATATATATATATATATATATATATATATATATATATATATATATATATATATATATATATATATATATATATATAATCCAAGTTATATATATATATTAAAATAACACTTCTCAGTCTGGCCTTGTCGGTAACTCGGGAATTCTTCGGCACCGTTATAGTCAAAAGATTTTTAGACATTTTGAGAAAAATGTTTATAGTTAAAAGATTTTGAAATGTTTTATTCAAAACCTTGGTTTTAAAAATATTTCGTTCTCTATAACGAGAGTTCTGGTACCAAACTATAACACCCCCAAATATTCATACTTTAGTCCAGCGGAAGAGTCGTTGGTGTTACGGGATAGCACATTACTCAAATCATAGACAACGCTTAAAAATCGCGTCGTTTAATAATAAAGCATTTTCCATTCATGAATATCAAATTTACATAGGTCCCAAGTCATATTATTTCATACAATTTTACAAAACATTTGAATGGAAATTGTTATTTAAGTGCGGGCCATAAGTTCTTGTCGTCTTCTCGAGAATTACCTTCAAGTACCTGAGATAAAACATGTTAAAAGAAAAGGTCAGCGAAAACGCAGAGTGAATTCATAGAGTTTAATGAAATGCATTAATATATCATTGGTATAAAATTATTACCGAAAATTATTTTGTACAATTCTTTGTTGTAGGCCATAAAATAAGCAAAAAACATTTTATACAAGTCTTTGTTGTAAATCATACTATAGGCTTTTGCCTTCAAAACCATTATACGAACCACTGTCGTAAAAACATCATACAATACGTTTTATAACGTTGTATAGAGTTAAATAAAAACCGTTATATGAATATGGTTATGTAAAACCAAAACACGAACATAATATCAATAATAAGACCCCGTATTGCTAGTCAGGCAATATATTGTAATTCAACGAGTATAGAAGTATTTTCGTTATTGGATTATTATAAGCCGCATGACATTGCTACCTTACTATAACAAACAACGGGTAGCTAACCCGATACTCATTTGCCCATCAAAAACAGTGTGTCGTCACAATAATCACGCTTATATTAATCTTCTCATACATGAATTCGCTTACCAATCAGTGTGGCATGACGGGGATCAACCGTCAAGGCGCGAACTAGGGTGATCTTCCCCAAATAGTACTATATATGCATAAGCGTCTACCAAATCCCGATAGTTCACAATTCATGCTAATGGGACTTTTATGACATAACCTAACTATAATAATCCATTTCATTTCATACATCGGGTCATATAATCATTCATCGGGTCATATAATCATTCGGGTCCATATCAATAAACAAATAATCGGGACAACTGGTGTCCTATTTTATTAAAACTAACATGTTATCTCCCTCTCGGGTTTATAAAACATTTCATAATACATTTAAAAGTGTGCGAGGCTATGAACTGACGTTGATTGGGAAAGGCGGGTTATCGGCGATTTGGATGTACGGTACGTGCTTCAATCACGAAAACCTAGACAAATAATACTCGTCTTAGACTATTGTCCAATGAATTTATAAAAATAATGTCTATGTATATATATGATGATATTATAAGTATGATGATGATCAAGTGGGATTGTACATCTTTATTCACTCATTATAGTGTTATGTGTTGGTAAATTTTTATACTAGTTTCACTAGTTTAACTTCTTTACTTGTTAAGGCCCAATAAGCCCATTATAAGCCCATTACATTATATTAGTCCAATTATTCTTTCAACATCAGCCCTATACTTACATGTTGGGCCCAAGTGGGTTAAGCCCAAAGAGTAAGTCCATTAGTGTTTAGCCAAATTAGTTGGATTAATAGTCCAATAAGGCTAATTTGGCCCGTTAATGTCCATATGTTATAAAGTTTGGGTTTTATTGGTTTTTACTTGTAATATGTACTTATACATCAGTATATGAGTTATAAAAAGTTTACGTTAGACGGGTCCGACCATCTAAGTTTTAATTGACGAAAACGTTAATTTTACAGTTTTACCCGTAAAAGACGTAAAACTCATGTTTATAGTTTTATATATCTTATAAAACTTATCAAATTTCCATTTTTATAAAATGTCTCATTTATTTATTAATGTAGATACTTATTTATATGTAATATAAAAGTTATTGGGTTTTTAGTATACATTTTATATTATATTTACTTGAGTGCTAATATTATACTATATACTTTTATTTTACAAATCTGATTATTATTTTCACTTTCACCATATATACCATATCTTGAGTTCTACAAGGAGATAGAAACTAATTTTTAAGTGACATAAACTACATATTATGTTCTACAATTAACTCAGTTTTAGCTACTGCTCAATCTATCTCTAAATGTCCCTAACAGTCCGTCCAAAACAGACTACTCAGATTTGTACTTTAATATTGTTTTGATCATATCTCACTCATTATAAAGATTCCATTGTATGGCCAACTCTCACATGTGTACATGTAAAACCCGCATGCTTTTACCATGAATAGTACCCTTAAGATCGTACGTACTAGATTGAAACTTTCCTTTTATAGTACGATTACGTTTACGTGTTAGGATTTTGCGTATTACGTACGTGTTAGAACACGATAAGTATTTATTACGCACGAACACGCAATAATTATTTAAAAAATAATTAATCACGAACATGCGATCATGAAATCATGAACGTAATTAAATCACGGGCTAATATTAATTACGTATATATTTATAACGAACACGAATAAATATATTAAGTCACGATCGATAACTGATTAAAACACGTAAAACACGAACACGAGAACACACCAATATTTTAGACACGGAAAAACATTCGGGTTACCCCTTGTGGGCCCCATTACCACGAAATTAGGGAGGGAGGATGGGCTTAGCCCATCAATTTTTACTAAAAGGGGTTAAATATTTTTTACACTACTCATTTTTAGTTTTACAGAAGATTTTAGAAAAACCCTAAAACCCTCCTCTCTCTTCTCTTTTGGCCGCCACCCTAAGACCACCACAAGGAGGTGGTTGTTGATCTTGGATCTTGGAATTTTAGTGGTTGATCGTGTTTGTTCTTCATCCTTTTGATCCACGAATTCGGTAAATCCTTTTAAACCTTTTCTTTTGATTTGATATTTTTATAAATCAAGAACATGTTATGTTTTTACAAAAACCTAATAATTAAACATGGATCTAACATGATTTGGGGTTTAATAAAATCAAAAGTATGTTTTAAGGGGTGTTTGTTTTTTGCCGCAGGCTGCACCGAACCCGAAAGGGTTTCGGTTTGGCCAAACCGACCACCACCAAGACCATACGGTCTTGGTTGGTGTGTGTGGGTCCCACGGAAGTAGTAAGACACAGGGTACCCCGAGTTGGTTCGGGGTACGGTGTCGATTTCATGTCCGGTTCATGGTTTTTAGTCTAGATCTGGTTTATGGTGTATGTTTACTTTTTTTATGTTTTATGATCTTATGTTAAAAATTAAATTAATAAAATTATGATTAATTTAATAACATGACTTAGGTTATTTTAATTATTAATAATCATGAAATTAATTAACCTAAGTATTTTTATATTTTAGACTTATAATTAATTAATTATTTAAAAACCATGATTATAATTAATTAATTAACATGACTTAGGTTATATTATTAATAAATAATAATACATGTTTTAACCTAAGTATTAACTTTATTTAATTAAAAACATGCTATACTTTAATTAAATATTTTAACCTATAGTTTAATTTAATTACATGAAATAATTATTAAACTATACATTATATCATATGACTTAGAAAATAATCATGAAAACACTTAGGCTTATATACTTAGCTTATTTAACCAACTTATTTCTAATTATGGAAACTTTCTATTTTTAGAAACTTAATTAAATAAGGCAGCTAATCTATTTATGGAAACCTTCTATTTTTAGAAACTTATTTATTTCAGGCAGCTAATCTGTTTATGGAAACTTATTTAATTAAGGCAGCTAATCTATTTATGGAAACTTTCTATTTTTAGAAACTTATCTATTTTAAGCAGTTAATCTATTTTTGGAAACTTTCTATTTTTGGAAACTTTCTATTTTTGGAAACTTTTTATTTTTGGAAACTTTCTATTTTTAGAAACTTTCTATTTTTGGAAACTTTCTATTTTTGGAAACTTTCTATTTTAGGAAACCTGCTATTTTTGGAAAGTTACTTATTATTACACAGTAAGTATAATAACACATGAAATACCAGAAATACTTAATCAGATTAAACAGAATATAAGATAAACACGGTTTAAGGCTTAAAAACAGTAAAAACATGGTAAGAACACATAAAATAAGCTAAGACATGACATAAAAACCAGCTACGTATTAAGTAAGCAGATACTTATTCATGTATGTATTTACGTAGCACTAGTGATTCGGAAGTAGGATTCCTCTCAGTTCATCTTCATCGTTCACTAGACATAAGGTACGGATTCCCGTCCTTTCAGTATGGACATTCTTTCCTTATTAGGATTCCTCGTATGCAGCCAACTATTTTCCCGTAGTATAAGTTACGTGTTTGATTGCTTATGTTTAATTAAGATTACCTATAGCCATATACATGCATGACCAGTTTCACCTACTTATGGAGGTACCATAACCATAACATTAGAGGCACTGATGTTATGACTTCACCACGGCGGAGTGATTGCTCGTGGCGTCCCTTCAGCTTTTGGCCATTTATTTATATTTATCATGTGGGGCGTATGGGTGCATCCTAGTTACATGTTTTTAGTCAGGATTTCATGGTGAATGTGGTGTGTGCCTTGCATCCTTCACAAGGAGCTGATCCCTCCTACCCAGAACCAATATATTAAATTAGAGGCAGCCCCTCTAATTTGCATGATGAGGTCACCCCTCCAAGTATTCATGCACGGTGGATTTTCCTGACCTATATTGGCTAATGGTAAAATATGTTAAACAGTTTTCATAAGATAAACATAAGGCTTTTCAAACTATTAAACCAGTTTTATGAACATGTTCCAGGTCTTCCAGAACTTATACATTTCCGCTGCTATTAAGTCTCTATTATGTTTTAGTCACTTATACTATGTCTATATCCGTGCACTGAGCGTTTTGCTCAGCCGTTACTTTCCTTTCCATGTCCCAAAACAGCAGGTACCCTAGGGAAGACTCGAGCATTTGGAGCACGTGCATAGGATGGAAGCTGCCCGAGACTTCTTTTCCTTTTTGCCTTCATATACTTGTGCTTGTTTAGTCTTTCATTCATTTCTTTTGCTTTATAATGTTTTGGGCTTATGCTTGGGAACCGATGTTTGATTTCGGTTATCCATATGGTCATGTAATGTTTTATACATTTATCCTTGTATGCTTTGATGACACGCCATAATTACGCGTGACATTCCATTATCAAACTGGGGTGTTACAATTATGGTATCAGAGCCAAGGCTTCGACATGTAGGCTCTAAAACTCGACCTGTGACTAGTGGGTAGTCACCAGGAGCTTCCTAAGCTAACGTTTGTCATTCTACGTATTGACGTTTTCAGCGCATTGTTGTTTTAACCAAGATGTTTTCAGCACCTTGAGGTTTTAACCTTGATGTTTTCATCGATATTGTTTTACTAATATGGATGGACAACCGTCATTCATATTTAGTTATGTGTCATTGTTTCATGCATAATGTTCCTCGTGAACTGTGGCGATGTGGACTGAACCCCAGTAGTTCATAATTAGTCACATAAAAAAAATTTCTGATAAGTTTTGACAAACGAGTTTCATTCATTTATGTTTCAGGTATCATTGTTGCAGGGATTATGACTAAGTAAAGGTTGGTACAGGACTGGCCCTATTTAGTCGCATGTGCTTTTATCGAAACTTTTAACTTTGGGACCGACCCATAGGCGTCCCCTCGCCATGTCTTTTGTTTTGGAACCGACCCATAGGCGTTCCCTCGCACATATAAAGGTTTTATAAACTACATTACGCATTCATGCACTATTTTTCATGCATAAAATTGTTCTCATGATTTAAATTGGCATAAAACTTTTTTCATGTCCCCTCATAAGTTATTATGTTTTTATGTCAAGTATGTTTTCATACTGTCATGGTTAACTTCAGTTTCATGCTGATTATGTTATACACTTCTTCGTGATAGATGGTTTCATGTTTCTTCATGATAATTCCATCTTCATGTTGATTATGTTTTACGCCTCTTTTGTTATTTACGCTGTCCTACAAGACATTGTTAGATTTCATTGAATCCTGCTTTCATGATAGTCATGGTTGGTTTTCATTGATCATGCTGTCAGGCAAATCATCGTTGAATTTGGTGTAACCACACATTAACGTTTCCGTTACAACCAGAATGATGTCTATGCTAATACTGCCAGGTTATCATGATGATTTTCCTAACCGTTTAACCGGTATACTTTCCTTAAATCATGACAAATGATCGACCCAATACCGATCATTTCATTTGCATTCAACGTGTACTCCATGTACCGTGTTCCATGTGTATTACACGTACCTAAATCCATGTGTATTTCACTTGCAATACTGCACGAGTATTCGCTAGTCGATTCTAAATCATCTCACGCGTATGTTCACTTGCTGATATTCTACAAGATTGCCGATGCCGCTCATAGCTTGGAGATGTTACTAAAGGTTGATGCTGCTGACGTTCGGAGACGCTAGGAGATGCGGATGCTGTTCACAACCGGGAGATCCTACAAGACGAAGACAAAGGCGTCGGAGCAAAGCAATTGGACGAGAAGATGCTTCACCATCAGACGATTCCCATCAATCATTGTCCCTAATTCTTAGTTACATGTCACACGTCATTCGGCTGTCATTTCAGCCATATGAATGCAAACCGGTACCAGCCGGCCACTCAGCTGAATAGTACATGAATCACGGTCATGAGAATGACCATCATGGAACTGACAGACATTACGATAGTAACCACTACTATGACAACAACTATCCTAGAAATCGCAACCGAGACTCCGGCCGCGGACGTGATCAGACATACAAAGGATCAGTAGTCCAACGGATCCGCCAAGTCTGGCATAATAACCTAATATTGTAGTTCTATTATTTTACGTCTCGAGACACATGTCAAGACATCAGTCAAGACACTAGTATCACGTATACTTTCTTAAGACACATGTCAAGACATCAGTCAAGACACATGTCTCACGTATACTTTCTGAAGACACATGTCAAGACACCAGTCATGACATATGTCATGTTTATAGTTCCAAGAAACGAGTCAAGACACATGACTCACGTCCAACTATGGAACATTTCTAAGAAATTCAGGGTACCCTCCAAGGGTATATCTATTTTGTTGTGCCATGTATTAATCAGGCCACAAGAATTTCTATACCATTATCGGCGCATCAGTGAGAACTCTCACGTTGCCGATGTCACTTTCATTCTTGTAACCATAAATCATTGATTCATGACCATGAAGGACGCCTTTCGTATTCCCACGCATACGAAGGTTTTCCTCCAGCTTAATGATGAGATCCAAGCTGCTAACGCATTTCCTCGGACAGACACGAGATGAATTTTATCCTAATTATGAACTATGAACAGCACACCATGCTACGATTCATAATTACGTACAGAAATGTTCAGGCTCCTGAATACATTCAGCTTGATTTTCCATCAGGAAAATCTGTACAATTATTTATGCTTACAAGCATGTGCGTTGTTAGCCATGGTCGCTAAAATTTTCTAGTTGTCAGTAAGACACGACTACGTAAGTCCTTTTACGCATAGCCAGTTGATTATTCCAAAATCTTCCTATACATTCCAGAAGAACCTACAAGGAGAAGGATGGTACCATGAGATTATGTGTCGACTACCGTCGATTTAAATAAATCACCATTCATGACCGTTATTCTCCTCCACGTATTGACAACATGTCGAAGCAACCGTATGGTGTTAATCACTTTTCCAAGATCGAACGCATAATCATGCTGCCAACAGTGACGAGTGAAAGAGCAGGACATGTCCATGACTGCTATTCGTTCACGACTCGGTCATGATAGATTTACGATTTTGAATTAGTCTCATCAATGCTCCAACAGCATTACGGACTTAATAAAATGAGTTTCCATGAACTCATAAGCATATTCATCAGTGTTCTCATTGAGGACAACCTGATTTCCTCTAAGTCTAGAGAAGAGCAGTAGACCATATTTGCACTATGTTGCAAATTCTACGACAGGGGAAATTTCACCCTGGAAATTTTCCAATATCAATTCTGTTTGATTACAGTGACATGCTGAATCATATGGATTCCCACGGGTAATTGTACTATGGTCAGCTTATGCATGAGGTGAGAACCCTACACTACGTTAGGTGTTCAAAGGAAATCCTACGCTAGGAAAAGTCTAGAGTCAGAGACTCGGAGTTTCGCAAACTCCTATGTATCAAGTTCTGCGAAGCAAGATACAGTTACGTTCATATCTTGATACCTGACATACCAACAGGTTAAGATAGGACACCAACAGACTGGGATGTTTGCATCATCTGAAATTGTGAATTGAAATGGGACAAGATCTCCACGGATTTTGGTTACCAGATTAAAGCAAACTCAGAAGAAGCAAGATGTTATCTGTGTTATTGCCAACAGTTTGATCAAGTCTGCAAAATCCTTACATCCGTACGGATTTCAGAACCAACGGATTGATCGGACACATTCCACGCCAAGGCTCATCCGATCACTTGGTAATCCCTCAGTTATAGGGACAGGCAAAGGTTCGCATTTGTGCTCCTTGTTTACGTCCACGTCCTTGTTCTAATTTCACGACTTGTTTTCGCGCTCGCCTTCATGACACCTTTCACATTCATGAGGGTATCTTGACTTACGATTTTACGTTCATTTCGTTCTGGGAAGTTTTGCAAGAACTTGAGAGACCAGACCCAAGTTTAGTATAACTCTCCATCATCAGATAGATGTTTCACGTCATATTCCACGTCTCACCTTGTAGCATTTGGCGTTACCGCCATTATATTCTATGATCACGATATGTTTCACATGTCATGTTCATTCCACGTTCCACATATCATGATCAAGATATGTTACACGTATCATGGATCACGATATGTTTACTCATACTACACTCGCCATATCTCCACGTAGCACGTTCAAAAATTTTCACGTATTACGTTCAAAATTTTTCACGTACTACGTTTCTTTATGTCTCGCGCATCGTTTCTAGTTATCAGTTAAGTCAGATTGTCTTGCATCGTAACGTTTCAGTTAACCTAGCACGTTAACTCTTATTTTCCTCGATCGAATTTAGGGGATCTACCTTCCGTTGATAACCAAGAATTTCTTCGTATTCCAAGTCAAGGTCAGGAGGACCAAGATTTATCATTAGTGTCAAGATCTTCTTAAGGAACCGTTCCAAGAGGGAGGCCACTTGGAAACAGACAAGTTCATCCGGACTTCTTATCCATTTTCTCTTATCAATTAGATATGTCCTTTCAGTAGAGTCACGTTCCATGTCCTTCAAGACATGTCACGTTCCACGTTCCTTCTACCATGTCACCTGTACGTTCATTAACCTTTACATACCCTCTCAGTTTGATTCGGGTATGTTTCTCTTTCAGTTACGTTATCTATAATTTGGGGAAGAATTATTCTTTCTAGGGGGAAGAGTTGTAAAACCCGCATGCTTTTACCATGAATAGTACCCTTAAGATCGTACATACTAGATTGAAACTTTCCTTTTATAGTACGATTACGTTTACGTGTTAGGATTTTACGTATTACGTACGTGTTAGAACACGATAAGTATTTATTACGCACGAACACGCAATAATTATTTAAACAATAATTAATCACGAACATGCGATCATGAAATCATGAACGTAATTAAATCACGGGCATATATTAATTACGTATATATATTTATTACGAACACGAATAAATATATTAAGTCACGATCGATAACTGATTAAAACACGTAAAACACGAAAACGAGAACACACCAATATTTTAGACACGGAAAAACATTCGGGTTACCCCTTGTGGGCCCCATTACCACGAAATTAGGGAGGGAGGATGGGCTTAGCCCATAAATTTTTACTAAAAGGGGTTAAATATTTTTTACACTACTCATTTTTAGTTTTATAGAAGATTTTAGAAAAACCCTAAAACCCTCCTCTCTCTTCTCTTTTGGCCGCCACCCTAAGACCACCACAAGGAGGTGGTTGTTGATCTTGGATCTTGGAATTTTAGTGGTTGATCGTGTTTGTTCTTCATCCTTTTGATCCACGAATTCGGTAAATCCTTTTAAACCTTTTCTTTTGATTTGATCTTTTTATAAATCAAGAACATGTTATGTTTTTACAAAAACCTAATAATTAAACATGGATCTAACATGATTTGGGGTTTAATAAAATAAAAAGTATGTTTTAAGGGGTGTTTGTTTTTGGCCGCAGGCTGCACCGAACCCGAAAGGGTTTCGGTTTGGCCAAACCGACCACCACCAAGACCATACGGTCTTGGTTGGTGTGTGTGGGTCCCACGGCAGCAGTAAGACACGGGGTACCCCGAGTTGGTTCGGGGTACGGTGTCGATTTCATGTCCGGTTCATGGTTTTTAGTCTAGATCCGGTTCATGGTGTATGTTTACTTTTTTTATGTTTTATGATCTTATGTTAAAAATTAAATTAATAAAATGACATGATTAATTTAATAACATGACTTAGGTTATTTTAATTATTAATAATCATGAAATTAATTAACCTAAGTATTTTTATATTTTAGACTTATAATTAATTAATTATTTAAAAACCATGATTATAATTAATTAATTAACATGACTTAGGTTATATTATTAATAAATAATAATACATGTTTTAACCTAAGTATTTAACTTTATTTAATTAAAAACATGTTATACTTTAATTAAATATTTTAACCTATAGTTTAATTTAATTACATGAAATAATTATTAAACTATACATTATATCATATGACTTAGAAAATAATCATGAAAACACTTAGGCTTATATACTTAGCTTATTTAACCAGCTTATTTCTAATTATGGAAACTTTCTATTTTTAGAAACTTAATTAAATAAGGCAGCTAATCTATTTATGGAAACCTTCTATTTTTAGAAACTTATTTATTTCAGGCAGTTAATTTATTTATGGAAACTTATTTAATTAAGGCAGCTAATCTATTTATGGAAACTTTCTATTTTTAGAAACTTATCTATTTTAAGCAGTAAATCTATTTTTGGAAACTTTCTATTTTTGGAAACTTTCTAGTTTTGGAAACTTTTTATTTTTGGAAACTTTCTATTTTTAGAAACTTTCTATTTTTGGAAACTTTCTATTTTTTGAAACTTCCTATTTTAGGAAACCCGCTATTTTTGGAAAGTTACTTATTATTACACAGTAAGTATAATAACACATGAAATACCAGAAATACTTAATCAGATTAAACAGAATATAAGATAAACACGGTTTAAGGCTTAAAAACAGTAAAAACATGGTAAGAACACATAAAATAAGCTAAGACATGACATAAAAACCAGCTACGTATTTAGTAAGCAGATACTTATTCATGTATGTATTTATGTAGCACTAGTGATTCGGAAGTAGGATTCCTCTCAGTTCATCTTCATCGTTCACTGGACATAAGGTACGGATTCCCGTCCTTTCAGTATGGACATTCTTTCCTTATTAGGATTCCCCGTATGTAGCCAACTGTTTTCCCGTAGTATAAGTTACGTGTTTGATTTCTTATGTTTAATTAAGATTACCTATAGCCATATACATGCATGACCAGTTTCACCTAGTTATGGAGGTACCATAACCATAACATTAGAGGCACTGATGTTATGACTTCACCACGGCGGAGTGATTGCTCGTGGCGTCCCTTCAGCTTTTGGCCATTTATTTATATTTATCATGTGGGGCGTATGGGTGCATCCTAGTTACATGTTTTCAGTCAGGATTTCATGGTGAATGTGGTGTGTGCCTTGCATCCTTCACAAGGAGCTGATCCCTCCTACCCAAAACCAGTATATTAATTTAGAGGCAGCCCCTCTAATTTGCATGATGAGGTCACCCCTCCAAGTATTCATGCACGATGGATTTTCATGACCTATATTTGCTAATGCTAAAATATGTTAAACAGTTTTCATAAGTAAACATAAGGCTTTTCAAACTATTAAACCAGTTTTATGAACATGTTCCAGGTTTTCGAGGACTTATACATTTCCGCTGCTATTAAGTCTCTATTATGTTTTTGTCACTTATACTATGTCTATATCCGTGCACTGAGCGTTTTGCTCAGCCGTTACTTTCCTTTCCATGTCCCAAAACGGCAGGTACCCTAGGGAAGACTCGAGCATTTGGAGGACGTGCATAGGATGGAAGCTGCCAGAGACTTCTTTTCCTTTTTTCCTTCATATACTTGTGCTTGTTTAGTCTTTAATTCATTTCTATTGCTTTATTATGTTTTGGGCTTATGCTTGGGAACCGATGTTTGATTCCGGTTATCCCTATGGTCATGTAATTTTTTATACATTTATCCTTGTATGCTTTGATGACACACCATAATTACGCGTGACATTCCATTATCAAAATGGGGTGTTACAGTACAAGTCTTATAACTTACTGTATATTAATTCATCTATGCCATTTTAACAATTTAACATAAGTTTCTTTACTGTTTGATACAGCCTACTTATTTAAGCAAGATTTTACCACTTTTACATGTAGTTTTCAATCTTTTTAGCCAAGTTTATCAACACATGATCCCCACACAATATTTTTATCATCATATACATATACATTAGGAAAGAAAATACAATTTACATTTAAAAAAATAACAATGAAAATGGGAAGGATGATCTTGTTACCACCAAGATTATAAAAGTTAAGATCAATCTTGACTTTTGTTGGCAAAACTTATGGTACACCAATATCAAGTTCAAGATCACCAATCTTCAAGAACCCCTTGTAGAAAATCAGCCCTAGGACAAAAACAAATATCCTCCTTGGATGTTAAAATCACCACCAATCAATAGAGCTTCAAAAGGTTTCCATCATATTTGTAAATAACATAAGATTACATGGTTAAATCAAGATCAAAATGGGTGTTTATGTGTGGGAGTGGACGGTAATGGTGGAGAGAGTGGGAGAGAGATGTGTATTTTGCATGGATGGAAATGAAGCTAGTGGTTTACTTTGGTTGTTTTGTAAGTAAAATGGTTTGGTTGAAGTAAGTAGGACAAGTTTCCTAGCTTACTAAGTAAGCTTGACACATATCAAATGTGTTGGTGGCATGTTGGACGCCACATGTAGGGGGTGGGGCAAGAGTTATCTTGTCTCATCCCCACTAATTTACGGGTATTCCTCGATTCTAGTTTCCTCGATTTGTGTGCCTTCGGGTCGTTTTACGGAAAACATTTTTATAAATTATAAATCAACGGCACAAAACGAATCTAATAAAAATTGTCTCATCAAAAACGGAGTTCAAAAACGTAAATACGTAAACCTAGGGTTTCCGGTTTAGTCGTAAAGGACGTGAAATTATGCACTTAAGTCCTAATATCTTCTCATAAATTTGTGAGTTTATGAACCAACACA
Organism: Glebionis coronaria; assembly: GCA_025667525.1. Lineage (NCBI taxonomy): Eukaryota > Viridiplantae > Streptophyta > Magnoliopsida > Asterales > Asteraceae > Glebionis > Glebionis coronaria. The sequence goes on along the minus strand of CM046877.1, from coordinate 290,453,348 downwards.
AATTAAAATCCTAAAATAATATTCAAGAATAAATTTCATTTTCTGAATGTCAGACTGTCACCAAAAACGGTGTATGTAAACGTAAGCACGTAAAGTAGAATTCTCCGGTTTAAACATAGTCGATGCTACTTCAAGACGTAAACCAAAATTTCTTCCCAAAAATGAGTGAGCTCATAATATAACATTAGAATAATGTTTTTAAATAATACTCGAGAATAAAATATCGACCATAAATTGACGGATTGTCACACTAAAATCAATCTCCAATCAAAGCCATCTGCATCAACTAAATCAAACCATACTATATCATCTTGATCTGGGTCAAACATCCTTCTAAGGGTTAACCAGATCATACTTTCTCCATAACATGTTGGAATATTTTCACTATTCTCCTCCAGCAGTAAACTCTAAATATTTTCTAGGTCTTCTCTATCCATACTTCTAAATAATGAACCAAGAGAAGGAAAAACATGTACCTTTCCTCTATGCCTAGTGAACTTCCAAAGACCTATGTTTGTATCTTCCTCATACTTAATGATTGGGTTTCTAAGTTCTAATGGCTCAGGTGCAATATGTCTAAAGTAACAAGCTCTATATTTGCCTTCAATAAACTATCATTAGTTAAATTCTCACTCATAACATCAAACTCTAGAAAAAATTTAGCTTGAAACCTTTCTTCTTTAGACTAGGAGCGTGCACATGAGCCTCTCTCCATCTTCGTTCTATCTCCTTTTATCTTTCTACTGACACCTTGATCTTGGTATTATGCCTACATATTTCCTAGCATATAGGAAATGCCTTTGCTTCCAACTCCTGAAAGGAATATCCACTGAACTTAGCCCAAGTCTAACCTGTTTGTGTATTTCTCAACAAATATGTGTAAAATTATCTTCTATGAGATACTGGCTTATCAAATATATTATCCGCCCTATTAGCCTCCAAGATCTTTAAATCATTTTGCAATCTCAGCAAACCTTCAATTCCCTAAATTTGGAGAGAAATAGAAACATCCTGCTCAAGATCTTGATTCGCATACTTAAAATAGAGATTAGAAATAACCTCATTATCATAATCAACTTGTAGTTTAAGCTCCCTGAGTTTTTCTCTTGCTTTAGCATCTTCATCATACTCCACACATTCCTCCTCTTCTTTTGAATATGTCCAACTAATGTTCCAACCATCTGATTCAGAACTTTTAATATAAGCTTCCAACGATTTATGTTCTTTTAATTCTTGCTCATGAATCTTTTGTGCAAGTTGTTGATCATAAGTAGTCCTAGCAGCCTCCTTTTCATCCTTCTTAGAGATAACCTGTTCTTCTACAAGTACCCCTTTTCCTTTATCATTTGGATCAATAGTAGGCAAAGATACATTGATTAACGTAACTTGTGGCTCTCGAATACTGAATGGTGGTTGGGATACACCAACAGTGGGTAGCTTTCCTTCTTTAGTGGCTAGGTTAGCTCTGACAATGGATAGACCTGAACTGTTAGTGGCTATATTAATCTTCCCACCAACTTACTTCTTCCATCAACTTAACAAAGGACATCTTGATAGGTCTTACAAGAGAAGTATCAAACACATTTGAAGCCTTTAAACCTATAAGTATATCAACAACATCCATTATACCTATACTTAAGTCTTTGGAGCCTTCTTTGGAACCATTATCACTAAAATTCAACTCCTCTTCGCCTTTGTAAGATTCCTCTCCAATACTCTGATCTGAGGACTAAATTATAAATGTCCTCCTTAGCCTTCCATGTGTTTCTAAAATAGAAAGTTTATCCCTTAACTGAATGAGTTCTAAACCCTGTTGATTGACAGTGTGTGCCAACTCTCTATTTTTCTTTGGCAAGCTAATACAAAGATTCGTCAATTCCAAATTTTTCAAGGGTTCTAGACTGCCCTCATCGACATTCAGGGATTCAACCCTTAATGTGGATTCATTCGTCATAGGGATGGGCTTAATGACAATAGCACTGACTTGAGCTGCTACTAAGCTAGTGTCAATAGTGCCAGTCCTTGTGGAAGTGGTCTCCTAGGGTAAAAGGTTAGAACCACCAGGGGAAGATACCCCAGTGATCCTTTGGCATTTATATATCCTAGTGGCTATGGGTGATGATTTTAAAGGGGTGTTTGGGTTAACTGTGGTTACAACAGTAGGTTCAGGTTGGGTAACCGTGGGTGGAGGTTGTATGTCACTGGGTAAGGGTTGAGCGTTAGTGGGTACAGGGTCATCAATATCCATATCAACATCATGGTCAGGTGAGTGTGATGTCGGTTGGTCATGCTCTATGTTTGCAGCTTGAATTAGGTCAAGCCTGGGTTGGGTAAGAGGTAATGGTCGAGGTTGGTGTTAAGAGTAAAGAATAAACGTCTTTGTTGTATATGGGGATCATAAATATGTGTATGGTCAATATTGCATTCCCTTTGAAGACCCAAAACCATTTCCAAAAATCCAGGGTAGAGTAAAATCATTTTGCTACCCTTGTTTTTCATCATGACCTCAAAAGTCATTTTAGAAAAATTATATTGTCGTCCAGAGACTAAGCAAACAAGAGCATCAACAATAGAATGACTAATTTCATTTAAGGCAGAGGACTTTGGACTAAAACATTGCATGAGGACATGACCTAAGAATTTCTAGGCTGGGGAAATTGGTTTTATCAAATTTAGAAATACAACCTTTAGTAGGAAGGTCATATCCCAAGCTTGTCAACCCTTCATGTAGCTCTTCAATGGGACGAGTATCCACACCACCTAAATCATCAAGCTGCAAAGCTAGACGAGTGATGGCTTCTGTGACTACCTTAGTTTTCCCATGAATAAAGCCTTCAATTGTTTTCACATAATTAATTTTTCGAAAGTGGTAGTGTTCCAAAACCCTTTAATATGTGAATTAAGAATGAGAGGTTTATGAAGTAGTGCAAACCTTAGTTTAGACACCCTCAAAAAGTCGATGATTCCATCATATTGTGGATTCCTAGGGGCCTTATCCGAAAGAGCAATCATATTGTGTTGAGGCTTGAATGAGAGTTCCAGATTTGTAGGTCTAAATCTTGTTGCCATTGTTAAGATTTGAGGAAAGCTTAATGTGAAAGAAATGTGAAAAATATAATTATAGAAGAGAGTAGCACTGTTAGGAGACGTATTTCGGTAAATATAACAGACAAGTAGGTATATGATTGTGTTAGCCTAAAAAATATTGAGTCAAACAAGAATGTTCGGTCATAGGTTTATATTGTAATATTTATTAGAACGTTGTAATAGTTAGTTAAAATAGTCATGACATTACGGGCTTGATGGTTAGCTTAAAAGGCCTCTTTCAAGGTACTAAGCATTTATTCAAGCCCGACCCAAAAACATATATAGTCCATTAGAAAGCCCGCATGTGGGTGGACTATATAAGCACCCTCCTAGCATGTTAGGAGGGTGGCAAGTAATCATTTTTCTTAATCTAATTTCTCCTAGTTAATCACATCTCTCTCTCTACTTTCTCTCACTACTTTCTCTCTCTAGAAAATTCATATCTTTTCCATCTCATTTCTTAAATCTATTATCATATATAGAGGGACAACATATTGGTTGAAAAAAAGGTAAGCGTAGAGAAGTTCAAATATATAATCAAGTAAATCTTTGAAAATAATACACTTATCTCATAGGTTTAAGAAAATATACCTACTCAACTAAAATTACAACCAAAAATATCTCAAAAATTACAACTAGGTGGGTCCCATCATTTATTAACGGTCAAAAAGTTTATCAGTGCCAACGGTCATATTTTATCAGTGTGTACAAAATGGTCCTATCAGTGTGTAGTATATACACGACAGTGGCTAGAAAACTACTATCAAAGGGTAGAAAATTGAAGTTAAAAACACAAACAAAGGAAATAATCCTAATGGAATCAACTATTCTCTAATAAGCATAAGTGACAAACACTATCAATGCACACACACATGCAAAAAAATGATAAACATGTAAGAACTCTAGAGTCCTTTGTTCATAAATACCCCATAGATAAAGTAAATTCATATAAAACCTTTGTAACACCCAAGTAGCCCACAAATGTACGGTCCAAGTCTCCCATCCGACCAAGCCCAAATCTAGGTCCAAAAGGTATTGGCAACATGCAAACCTTGTAAAAGATGTGCATGCTATAGTTACTCAAGGTCTAGGAACTCTAGCAAACCCAAAGGAATGTCTTCATCACTCCTAACCCTTACTCACTAGTTAATAGAGTCTAAGACCGTATATGAGCACTCTAGTAGTGCCCTAAGAGCCTAAAGGTATCCTAATACCTCCCATTAAGTTATGAATATACTTACAAACTTATACAGTTATAGAAAAAGAATTATTTCAAGATAGGAATGTAAACATTCCAAGCATCATAAATAAATATGGTTATCTATAAATCCATCATTGAGAAACCATCATCGATTAATATTAATCAAGCTTCCTGCAATGTTAGACATAAACCACAAAAATAACACCAACAGAGGGTACCTTTCCCACTACAGTGGGTAGAGAAAGCCCGTTAGTGGCAAAAAATGACAGTGGAAAGACTAATAGTGCATAGACTAATAACCATGTGTATCCTATACAAACTTTTACAACATTAACACAAACATTTATAAAAAATAAACCATTATAATACTTGCAACCAAGTATTGGAACCTCCTAACATCAAAAGGTTTTGTTAAAAGATCTGACACATTATCCTTAGTGTAAATTTTATCTGGTTGAGTTAAACCTTTTTCAAAGCAATCCCTAATAAAATGATGTATAATCTATATGTATTTAGTTTTAGAATGTTGTACATATCCTAGTATGCATAAAGTTGTACCCATAATCAAGCAACTAATTTTGAATCCATAACACATGTCCGCAACATGCAGCAGCTGCTACATACTCAGCTTCAGTTGTCGAGTTGGGCAGAATTGTTTGTTTCTTGCATTGCCAAGATATCAATCTGCTCCCTAAGAATTGGCATCCACTTGTGGTTGACTTTCTATCTCCATTGTCACCACCATAGTTACTTTCTGAATATGCAACCAATTCTAATAGGTAATCTTCATGATATCAAAGTCCTAACATAGAAAAACATCTAAGGTACATAAAGATCCTCTTCACATCATGGAAATGACACTCTTTGGGAGTCACTTTGTGCCTAGCACAAGCACATACTGTAAACATAATGTCAACTCTAGAAGCTGTGAGATACATCAATGAACCAATCATTGATCTATAGTTCCTGGCATCAACTTCTTTTTCTTCTCCATGTTTTCCCCAAGGGTTTTCTCTATCCATAGGTGTGCTAGCCCTCTTATCATTTGTTGAAAACCCAAACTTCTTCAAAATTTCAGCAACATATATATATTGAGAGATAAAAAATACCATCCTTCCTTTTTTGAACTTGAAGTCCAAGAAAGAAGTTCATCTCACCCATGGCACTCATTTGAAACTTATCAGTCATTAGCTTGGAAAACTCTTTGCTCATCTCGGTATTGGATGATCCAAAGATGATATCATCCACATAGACCAGAACTAGAAGAAAATCAGTTCCTTTCTGCTTAGTGAACAATGTCTGATATATGTTCCCTCTCTTGAGCCTATTTTCTACAAGATATGTGGACAAAGTACCATACCATGCTCTAGGGGCTTGATGAAGACCATACATAGCCTTTTTCACTCTATTCTTTATTTGGATGCTCTGAATCCTCAAAACCAGGAGGTTGCATTACATACTTCTCCTCTTGAATAGTCCCATATAATAAGGCACTCTTTATGTCCATTTGGTACATAGTGAATCCCGTGCAAGAAGCATAGGCATTGCTTTAATGCTGGCAATAGGTGCAAAAACGTGTTCATAGTCAATACCTTCTTCTTGTGTGTAACCTTGAGCAACCAATCTATCTTTATTTCTGATCACAATTTCCCTTTCATCTTTGTTAATTCTTAGAACCCAACATGCTCTAATTGGTCTAACATGTTTGGGACAATTAACAAGCTCCCAAAAATCTTGTATTGTATTCGATGAAGCTCATCCAACATTGCTTCAACACAACTTTTGTCATTAAGAGCATCAAAAATTTTCTTGGGTTCTACTAATGATAAGAAACAAGCAAATAACACTCTTGTATTCAAGCATGATCCTCCTTTTTGTGGATATTAGCAATGAAACCACCTTGCTTTTTATTTGACTTCTAGTTTGTCTTGGAGTGTGTATGGATCCAATTATTTGGGTAGGAGAATGAGCTTTAGAAATTCGTAAGTTTGATCCTCCCCTAAACAAGTTATTGAATATAATAGTGTCTTCCAAGTTGCCAATATCACTTTCTTCTTGAACATTTTACCCACTGTCATCATTTTGTTAATTGTTAGTGTCTAGAGTCGGACCACTGTCACCATCATTGAGTATAGCATTAGATTCATCAATTGGCTTAACAGTGGGTAGAGGAGAGCTATCAATGGGTGCATCTAACACCATCATTTTGCACAACATTGGGTAGAACTGAACTATCAATGGTTGACTCCTTGCCACTGACATCTTTGACTTCATCACCCTGTGGATTCTTTTGCTCCTTGTTCTCCTCTCTTCTCTTAGCAGAAGATGCCTTTTCAATCTCCATGATTCAAATAGGCATATTTAAGAATCTCAATGGTGAGATATGCTCTATAGCATGTGATCCTATATCATTATTAGCTTGTGTACCTGCATGGTTAGAACTTGAAGCTTCCACATATGCATGGTTAGTCACAGACATGTAATTCATAGATCTAGTCAATGGTTCTAGATCAAACAACCAATTAGGACCAGATTTAGAATCACTAGGCTTATTTTCTAAGAAATCTACATGAATATTTTTAGAGACAAGCTTTGTCTTCTTATTGTAAACCTATACCCTTTGTTATTCATAGAATATCCCACAAAATAACCCTCATCACCCTTAGAATTAAACTTACCTAGGTTGTCCATAGTATTCAAAATTAAAACATGATAACCAAAGGGTCTAAAGAAATCTATCAAGGGTTTATTTTTCCAAAATAGTTCATAAGGGTTTTGTTGTGAGACTTGTTGATTAGTGCCCTATTATGAACATAGCAAGTTGTGTTAACGGCCTTAGACAAAAGAGTAATGAGTAACTTAACATCTGTTAACATGGTCCTAGCTGCTTCAATTAAAGTCCTATTTCTTCTCTCAACTATACCAGTTTGTTGTGGAGTTCTAGTTGTACTAAACTCCTTAGTAATTCCTTTCTTGACACATAAGGCACCTAAAACTTTGTTTTTAAACTTACCACCATTATCACTCCTAATGATGTTCACCTCATGACCAGTTTTCTTTTCTATTTGGGTGATAAAGCTCATTCGTGTTTTAGTAGTCTCACTCTTTTCACCTAAAAAGAAAGTCCATGTAAATCTAGAGTTATCATCAGTGACTACAAGGCAATACTATTTATGACTAATGATAGCCACTAATGTAGGTCCAAATAAATCCATATGAAGCGAAGTCATTGGTTTAGAACTAGAGTGAACAGACTTAGACTTGAAAGATGACTCGTGTTGCTTCCCTTTCAAGCATGCGACACAAGTGTTGTCATTTTCCAATGCCTTAGAGGGTAAACCTCTGACAAGATTATGTCTAACAAGCTTATTCATGTTCTTAAAATTCAAATGTCCTAGCCTTCTATACCACAAATTACTTTCATCTACTGAAGCCTTAGCATATAAACATGTTTTATTATTTTGAGTTTTAATACCATTAAGATCAACAGCATACATGTCCTTTTGTCTAGGCTTCCTATACTCAACAAACTTATCAATGGGTATCTCAAAAGCCTTACTCAAAACCAAGCATTCAGTGTCTGTGAAAAGAACTTTGTTTTTGTTGTCACACAGTTGTGACACACTAAACAAATTATATTTAAGCTCTTTTACCAAGAAAATATTCGCAAACTTCAAATTATTGGTGACATTCCACTCAAGGATCTCTCTCACTAGAGGCAGTCAGAGCTTCACTATACCAGTCAAGCAGTGATAGCTCTACAGTATAACCTTATTCATCTATTTGACTCCCTGAGACACCATTTCGTTCGACCTTTCCTTGTTAGGCGACTTTCTGCTCTCTTCTATGTTAGTGGATAAGCGCAATAAACAAGCTTGTCGGCGAGACTAGACTCGTGACGAAGAGCTCAAGAGAGAAGAAGCCTTCGTAACTGTTGATCCGTCAATACCGATACTGTTTAAACCATACTCCAATCACTGCCAGCTCATCGTTGATGGCTCACGTAACACCAAGTCGAAGCCTTACTACATACATGCAACCTCCTTTGCTTTCCCCACTTCCTCTGCCGTTGATAGCTACTTCGATAACATTGCGTTATTTTTCTTTACCGGAAAAGGAGAAAAAGGCTAGGTACCTTTACCAGTTATAATGCCTTTGCTACTTCCAAAGTACATAGTGTCGCCATTACTAATAGGAGTAAAGTTAGATAAGTATTCATCTTCTCCACTCATGTGCCTTGAGAATCCACTATCCCAAAATCCTTTATCATTAACTTGTTGGGGGATACCCTACACAAAAAGATAACAAATTAGTTTTCTTTTGAGATTCAAGCCTTATCAGACTTGGATCTGTCTAGTTGTTCAACTAGACAAGCTTTGTTTCTCCACACAAACCCATGTTTATCCCTTTGATCCCTAAACGTCTAATTTGTTCCAATGGGTTTAGTGATGACTTTCTCAAGATATTTAAATCTATTACAAGTCATTGAAATACTATTAAAAGTAGATTCATATTCTTATTTAGGTTTCTAAGTTAATTAAGATGAGGTCCTAGTATCTTGTCCCTTATTTCCCAATCTCGTGTTGGCATTAGTTCTAACATAGTGTTGGGTCAATATTTGACCCAATTGTCGGTGACAATTATTTAAACATAAAATAGCTTAAGTTACTCACTAAATAAATAGTGAATATATCTCACTCGGGGAGAGCTATCCATTCAGGGAGTGCTACCCATTCAGAGAGCCTTAGGGAGCACTACTCAGGAGTCTCAGGAAGCGATATTCACTCAGAGAGACTAGAAGCCTCAGAGAGCGCTACCCACTTAGAAGACTCAAGAGCCTCAAGGAGCGCTACCCACTCAGATGACTCAAGATCCTAAGGGGGAGTGTTACCCACTCAGAAGACTCAGGAGCCTCGAGACCCTTAGGAGCCTCGGAGTCTCATGAAGCTCTACTCACTTAATGAGGAAAAGTATCCTAAGTATAAATAATACCCTTGAACATTATGAAGTCACTGAGTGAACAGACACTTAGTGAGTTGTCTTCAAGATTCTCATCCTGAGTCTACAAGAGAGACTCAAGTATTCAGTGAGGCGGAACTCAATGAATGATGTACCTGAGACGAAGAAGGAGGCAATGGAGTCAGTGAGTGATGACAATAACTCACTGACTGCCTCAAGACCATCTAAAGATAAACATTGACAAGTATAAAGTACAAGAGACAAAGAGACAAAAGGGTGGGGATAAAAGTACAAGTTAGCACGTGGTGTGTCATATGGTCACATGCATGCTGACACATGTACTTTTGTATTGTAGTGAAAGATGCTTTAATACCACCACTATACATACTAGTTATTATAGAATTAGATGGTTAAGGATTTCATTCAATGTAAAAGCAAATTGTAATATGTAAAGAATATAGTGATAGAGTTCTTCCTCCCATTGATCAACAAGAAAAGCTGAGATCAATGGGAGAATAGTTTGTCATTCAATAGCCTGGTTGTTCTTTCGCAAACAACCGGGCAAACTTGTAAATCTATAGACTCATTCTTAATAAGATTTATAAAGCATCGAAAAAACCAAACTTGTGTTATTAGTAGTCTTGTGCGTTTTGAGTTTAATAATTTATGTTTTACTCAATAATTTGGACCTAACAAGTGGTATTAGAGCGGGTGGGATAATTCCATAACCTAGATCCGTTCGAAATATTACTGCTAATAACATCTTATGTTGTCAAAAAAATTCAAATGTCTAATATCTTCAAAAACTACACAAGCAGTAGGAGTTTTTAAGGGGAGAAAAAACGTTTTTTGACAAGTGTTGTTTTATAACTGATGAGACTGCATTTATACATAGTCTCATCGTCCAAATCGGGTAAAAAACGCTTAAAAATGTCATAAAATACCCTAAAATATGCTTGTGTTTGTTCATTGTGTATTTTAGGTACGAACATCGTGAATTCACTAAAAGATTATAAGAATCAAGCAAAAACGAACAGGAGATACGAAGCCGCACAAAGAACCGGACCCGAATCATGATTTGTCATGATTGGTCCCTCATCTTTTGAAGACTTATCATATTATACCCTTGAAAATCACATTTATTGCATTTGGGTCCCTAATATGTCAAGAATATACCATATTAGCCCTTAGAAATGATCAAAATTACACAAATGGTCCTTGGTAAAACTATTGTACAAGTGGTGTGCCAAAAATGACAAGTACCCCATAGTTTTTATCAAAGGGAATGGAAAATATTGCTGTTAAGACTTGATATACACATTATTTGGAAGTATGGGGACTATACTTGTGTAGAAGTGTAAATCTTGCTTATGTTTTAGAGATAGAAAGATGGTGGAACACACAATTCTAGAGAGAGAAACTTATAAGAACTATGTGAAAAATGAATAACCACACACCCTATCCATCTAAGGAGAGGGTTTATATACCCAAGCCCTTGTCATGGGCTTGGGCTTACATTTGGGCCGGCCTACACATGTTGTAGGCTAGGCTTTGGTTTGTTTGTTAAATAAAGACAAGTAACTAAACTACGAGCTATTACATGGACTATCGTTGGAGTAACCGATCCTTCTTAATACGTAAAACGTATTTCTAAAAATCTCCCCCTAAGGGAGGTCACTCCAAACAAGGGCATTACCCAAGTTACAATAATAAAATAAACCTAGCATACTATTCTTGTCTTGAGCTCGTAGTCTTTATCTTTCTTTTCTTTTTCTTTTCTGGTGAACATGTTGATGTGATCTTTGATATCAATCTTTGAGAATTAATCTCTTTCCTTGATCTCGTGCATCCATCACTTGTGATCTTCGCCTCTTCGTGACACCATGTCCCACGTACTTATACCTTAGTAATTCTTGAAAGCTTCAGAGTTCGATACAGCGGAAGACTTAAATTTTAGGCTTTCTTGAATTAGATGAGGTATTAAGTGCATAAAGTATAAGCATGCGGGGACGACTTTTTCTTGGATTCCGCAACGCCACCGTCTTCAAATGCCGCAACATAAGTAGACACGAACGAAATGGCTTTGAACATTTCATTCTAATTCGGTAGCATTTTACCTCGGGTCGATGAAGACCGTTGGACGATATAAAATATCGTACTTGTGGCAGGTAGATTTAATTAAAAATCTCCTTGACAAGATTTTGCGGGTAAACCCGTTCTCTTTGCTCGACCGTCCAAAGCTGACTACGAACGTAAAGAGTGAATCATTTGGATAAAATTATCCGCATGATTGAAGCCGTCAATTCTGATTCCTGGAACAAGTTTGGTTCATTAAAGAATCGCACCATCGTTGCTTTCCAGTTGTCACGAGCTTGAGTCATATTGAATCTTGCAAGTTACCTACCAAGTGCTGTTTAAGGTTAACACTAGAAGGATTTACACTCATCACTGTGAACACTAAGGTATCACTCTGAGTGTTCTGGCAAGATCACTAAGATATTGCGTAGAGGCCTGGAACGTGTTTAAGTTCAGCTAAGAATTAAACCACTGTTGCTTTCCAGTTATCACAAGTTTGATTCATAAAGAATCGCACAAGTCACCTACCATGAGCTTTTTGATATTCGCTCAAGAAGGATTTCCATCTTCATTGTAAATACTTTCGTATTACTCGGATGTTCAGGCAAGATCATGAAGATTTTGCGTAGGACTCTTAAAATCTTTCTTACCTTTCACAGTGTGTGAAGAAGCAAGGAAATATGAAAGTGTGTCCTAATGAGATATTTGATGATCTCAAATGGCTCTAGACTCGATCGTGCATTTTGAATTTTAGTGATCGGAGGCTGGAGAGGAGTGCCACCTTTTCAATTCCAATTTATTCAGAGTGAATAAATCAATAGATTATGTGTTGTCTCCGTGTGATTAAAACAAATACCTTTTGAGAGATATCTGAGTTAGCTGGGATGGGTTGTGCATTGCATCACTGGGTCCATGATGTTTGTCTTCAATATCGAGAATCATTAAAATGATCTCAATAGCATATATGTTGACCCGGTTTCTGCCTAAGGTTGTAAGGAGGGCTTCTTTCTTTACACCCTTTATCTTTACAATTCTTTTTCATTCTTCAACCCCTTCAATGCTTACCAATACGTCATAACTAGCACCTTGTTGTGATTGTTCCAGTGCTAACTTAAGTACTTGGTCGGCATTCAGCTACGTTCACAATCTTTCTCCATCTTTCCTAAGGACTACTATTTCTGGCTATGGAATGTCCTTGGGAAGATTCCGCCGGTTCTGGAAGAATCATAGGACTTAACCTATCCTACCATCCTTATGTCACCACAATCTTCATCTTCGTGAAATAAATGGGTTTTGGGTAAGTATATGTCACCATGAAAATCCATTTTGATATAGCAAATCCATTTTGCTCCCCTTAACATATGCCACGATATTCGAAAACATTTCGCACATGTCGGGATGAGCTAGCACATTAAGTCAAACCATTTGTGATAATATCCCATATTAGATCACATTTTCTCCCCCATATTAAAAATATTAACCCAATCGATGTTTTTAATATCAATTGATTTAATGAAGTTTTAACAAAGGTTTTGGGAAGAAAAATGCAAGTCCGTTTAATCTTCATGATTCCAAACTTCAAGACGTATGAATTCGTTAAGTTCTTCTTGCATAGCTTCTATCCAACAGGATTGAGTAAAAGCTTGTTGCCATGTATTAGGTTCAACTTCAGTGAGAAAAGCATCAAAGTGACAAAACATTGCATTTTCTCGTAACTGACTTCGTGCGGATACCGGACGATTAGGGTCACCAATAATAGAATATATAGGATGATTCTTTGTCCACTTGTTGTCATGTTCACGAATCCGTGGATTGGAGTAGACCGTAGAAGGAGCTTCCTCTGAGGTGGACGGCCCGGCTTGATTAGGGTCGGGTATAGGTACACCAAAGAATGGAAGTTCACGCATTTGAGCGAATTCCAAATCGTGATCATCATCATCCTCTTCATCATCAGTAGGCATGACATGGGTAGTTGAAACATGTGTTGGTTGAGAATTACTTGTTGAAGGTATATCTTGACCAATTGTAGGTGCAGATGTATCTGATTGTGCAACGGTTGCTGGAGCGACAACTTCTGTTATCGGAGCTATTACCTCAGGTACTAGAGAAACAATACTTGGAGGAGTAAAGAATTCATCAAAGAACGGTAGAAACAACGTATCCCATTCAGTCCTAGAAGGTGGTGTAAATGATGATGAAGTAGGGTTGTTTGGGACAAGACTAGAACTAATGTTACTGGGTCCCATTTCATGAAGTGCGGGTTCAGAGTTGCTTTGCTTAGAAGCCATTCCTGTCAGCTCATCAAAATCAACATTCATAGTTTCGAGGATCTTACTAGACTTACGATTGTAGATTCGATATGCCTTCTTTGCGGGTGCGTAACCAATGAAAATACCAATATGAGCCTTTGGTTGAAGTTTTCCCAAATTGTCACCATCATTATTTGGATAGCAAAGAGAACCAAATACATGAAGATATGATAAATCTAGTACTTTTCCATGGAGAAGCTCATAAGGTGTTTTACCGTGGCGTTTACGAATTAGTGACCGGTTTTGGGTGTACACTGCTGTAGATACTGCTTCTGCCCATAAAAACAATGTGGCCTTTGCGTCAATTAACATCGTTCGAGCAGCTTCCATAAGTGTGCGATTTCGCCTTTCAACGACACCGTTTTGGTGTGGAGTGCGTGCAACGGATGTTTCATGAGATATGCCAACTTCTTCATAATAATCACGCAAGAGTTGATTCACAAATTCGGTTCCATTATCTGTACGAATGCGTCGGACAATAGTGTTGAGACGCACTTGAATCATCTTGAGAAATCCGATGATGAATTTAGGTGCCTCATTTTTTGTTGTAAGAAATTTCACCCATGTAAACCGAGAGTAATCATAGACAATACGAGGATGTACTTTTTGCCACTAAGACTTTCTGTTGTCCCTAATATGTGATGTTATACTACACGAAATAAAGAAAGAAAGGTAGAAATGAGATGAATTTTAGAGAGAGAAACTAGAGAGAGAAAAGAGAGAGAAGTGTGTGAACTTGGTGAGATTAGATTAGAGAGAAGTGAGAAATACAAATGACCATCCACCCTCCTAACATGCTAGGAGGGTAGTATATATAGTCCACCCACATGCGGGCTTTAATGGACCATATATTGGGCCGGGCTTGTATTTTGGACTTTAATTAGTTTAAATCCAAGCCCGTAAACCACGACTAAATAACTACCTATTACACCATTCTACGAAATATTACAATAGAAACCTATGACCGAACATTCTTGTTTGACTCAATATTTTGAGGCTAACAATCTCCCCCAATGTGAGGTCATTCCTCTTTGATATTTGGATTCCAATGGAGATTTATGAATTTCGTCATAAATGAGTCTTGAACGTGTAACAGTAGTTTTGTTCCTTCATGCTGTGATCTTTGAGCCTTTGTCGTTGTCTTTCGACTTTGCCTTTAAGTCTTGAGATCTTCAAATCATTCTTGACTTGTCTTTGCCATCTTGTGATCTTGTGTCTTTATCCACATGCTCACACTATCAATTGTTGGATAAGTCTTTGGGCATGAATATGTGGTTGTGTATATCTGACTTTAAATGTTGATAAGGACACTAATGATTCTACTATCACAACTACTGTGGTATCCAATTTAGCAAATGCTCCATCGTGTTCTAACTCTTCGACAGGTGATACAAATAATTCTCTTCATAATGGACTCCGGATGCACGAAGCACATGACGGGGAATCTCAAGCTTCTAATTAACTCCGTGGAGAAGTTCCTAGGTACGGTCCGATTCGGAAATGATCAATTTGCACCGATCTTAGGATATGGAGATTTGGTTCAGGGGAATATCACGATTAAAAGGGTATACTACGTCGAAGGGCTCAATCACAATCTTTTCTCGGTTGGTCAATTCTGTGATGCGGATTTGGAAGTTGCTTTTAGAAAGAAGACATGTTTTGTTCGTGATTATGATGGGAATGACTTACTTACCGGTACACGGGGTACTGATCTTTACACAATTTCACTTCAAGACACAACTTCATCAACTCCAATTTGCTTCATGGCTAAAGCTTCAACGACTCAGGCATGGTTATGGCATCAACGTCTTTCTCATCTCAACTTTGATACCATTAACTTGCTTTCCAAGAAAGATATTGTGAGAGGCCTTCCAAGCTTGAAATTCATCAAAGATCATCTTTGTTCTTCTTGTGAACTTTGTAAAGCTAAACGAAGTAGCTTCAAAACAAAGACCACACCAAGCTCTAAAGGACGGTTAGATCTTCTTCACATGGATCTGTGTGGTCCCATGCGTGTTCAGAGTATCAATGGCAAGAAATATATTCTAGTAATAGTCGATGATTACTCAAGGTACACATGGACTCATTTCTTGAGATCCAAAGATGAAACTCCCGACGTTCTCATCAGCTTCCTTAAATTGATACAACGTGGTCTTCAAGCTCAAGTTAAAGTGGTTCGTACTGACAGAGGTACAGAATTTTTGAATTCTAATCTGAGAAAGTATTTTGAAGCCGAAGGGATTGAACATGAAACATCTATTGCTCGAACACCCGAACAAAACGGCGTTGTTGAAAGACGAAACCGTACTTTGGTTGAAGCTGCTCGAACATTATTATCCGCTTCAAAACTTCCACTATACTTTTGGGCCGAAGCTGTGTCAACCGCATGCTATACACAAAACCGTTCCTTAATTATCCCAAGACATGAAAAGATACCATATCACATAATTCATGATCGAAAACCTTCACTCAAACACCTTCATGTTTTTGGATGTACTTGCTACATTATTCGAGATGGTGAAAATTTGGATAAGATGAAAGAGAAAGGTGATGCATGTATTCTTGTGGGATATGCAACTCAGTCTAAGGGATATAGAGTGTTCAACAAAAGAACAAAATTGATTGTCGAGACAATTCACATCCGATTTGATGAATCTCAAGAAATGGCACTTGAACAAAACAGTTTAAGTCCCGATCCACAAAGACAAACGACTTCCGTTCACAACCGCACGGAACTCGGAACTCAAGACCACAGCAATGAACCGTCAAGTTCAAAGCTGGTTCCTGAACATGTTCCTAGAGCAGATATGACAGTGGACACGACACTTGAAGAGTTGGAAATGTTATATGGACCAATGTATGGTGAATATTTCACGGGGGAGAAACAAGTTGTATCGAAGTCTTCCGCTGTCACTCATGATAAGAATGATGATACCGTTCATCGTCAACAAAAGGATACAACTTCATCTACTTCAACACGGGTTGTTGCAGATTTACCTCCTCAGAATATCACATTAACAATCGATCCTACAACATCCACAACTACTGTCATTGCTCCAGAGAACACACATCAAGCAGACGATGCATTATCTGACGAAGACGAATTTATCAACCCATTCGGTACACCGGTACACGAAACTGGAGAGTCTTCTACTCGCCATGTTGATCCGTCAAATATGCATACGTTTTATCAACGACATCCTTCAACACATCATTGGACCCGAGATCATCCTTTGGTTCACGTAATTGGAAACCCTTCACAGCCTGTTCGTACAAGACGACAACTAGCAACCGATGGCGATGTTTGTATGTTCGCACTCGCCGTGAGTACAGCTGAACCGAAAAACATCAAAGAAGCCATGGCTGATCATGCTTGGATTGAATCGATGACGGATGAACTTCAACAATTTGAAAGACTTAAAGTCTGGGAACTTGTTGACAGACCATACGATGTAACACCATTAAATCTTCGATGGATCTGGAAAAACAAGATGGATGAAGAGAACACGATCATCAAGAATAAATCTAGGCTCGTGGCTAAAGGGTATGGACAGAAAGAGGGTATTGAGTTTGAAGAATCATTTGCACCAGTAGCCCGAATGGAAGCGGTCAGGATTTTTCTTGCCTATGCTGCACATAAGGGATTCATTGTATATCAAATGGACGTAAAGACGGCGTTTCTTAACGGTCCTTTGAAGGAAGAAGTCTATGTCACGCAGCCGGAAGGATTCGTCGATCCTCATTATCCTGACAAGGTGTATCGTCTCCACAAAGCACTTTATGGACTCAAGCAAGCTCCAAGAGCGTGGTACGACGAGCTCTCGAAATTTCTGGTCTCCAAAGGTTTCTCAAAAGGTTCCATTGATCTAACTTTGTTCACTTATAAATATGGGGATGACATTCTGCTTGTGCAAATTTATGTTGATGACATTATTTTCGGGTCTACAAACCCACAACTTTCAAAATGGTTTGAAAAAGTAATGCACAGCAGATTTGAAATGTCTATGATGGGCGAACTAAAATTCTTTCTAGGAATTCAAGTTCACCAATCCCCAAGTGGTATCTTTATAAACCAAGCTAAGTATTGTCAAGAGATAATCAAAAAGCATGGTATGACTTCATGTGACCCCGTTGGGACACCATTATCAACCACATCCCTAGATGCTGACTTGGAGGGATTACCCATAGATCAAACGAGATATCGTAACATTATCGGGTCCCTCATGTACTTGACAGCAAGCAGACCAGATATTCATCATGCTACATGCTATTGTGCACGATATCAAGCACGACCCACTGAAAAGCACCTCAAGGAGGTTAAACGGATCTTTCGGTACCTTAAGAATACCATTCACATGGGACTCTGGTATCCGAGGGAAACCGGTTTCTTTCTAACGGCCTATTCAGATTCTGATCATGCAGGGTGTCTTGATACACGTAAAAGTACTTCTGGTGGTGCACAATTTCTAGGTCAAGACAAGTTTGTGGGATGGTCTTCCAAGAAGCAGGATTGCACGTCACTTTCATCAGCCGAAGCGGAGTATGTGTCTCTATCTGCGTGTTGTGCTCAAGTTCTTTGGATGAGAACACAACTCACGGATTATGGCTTCCATTTTGATAAAGTACCTATGTACTGTGACTCAAAGTCGGCCATAGCCATCTCCTGCAATCCGGTTCAGCATTCCCGCACGAAGCACATTGATGTCCGATATCACTTCATTAAGGAACAAGTTGAAAGAGGTATTGTTGAATTATACTTTGTTGGAACTGATTACCAATTAGCTGACTTGTTTACAAAAGCTCTTTCGAAAGAGAGGTTTGCGTATCTAGTTAGGCAAATTGGTATGAGATGTTTGACTCCAGCAGAACTGGAGGTTCTGGCAAAGAAGCCTGCTTGATTCATCTATCAAACATCTACCTGTAAATATTAATCAAAAAGCAAAATACAAAATTAAAAAATCTTTGATAATCCAAAAATATTCTTCTCGACATGTCTTTCAGTATCGATAATATGGACGTACCTAGAAATGTCGCTCAATAACGACACGGGTGTGTACATAAAGCTCGAATGAAAGTTGTAAATATTTTTCAAAACATGTCATTTCTATCTTTTCAAAAGGAAATTGTCTATTTTGGACAATATTTCCAACAACGGGTAGAGCAATCTATCTTGGGTTGAGCTTGTCACAAAACATTCAACGTTTTGAGCTCAACACAATGGCTTGTAATCACTTTCAGATTGCAACCCGGATCAATATTCACGGGGGAGTGTACGATTTCGTGCTCTTACCCTTAGCAAAAGAAGTTAAATCTTCTTACACTTGAGTGGATTCGTCAAGACATTCAAAGTCTGTGAACTCAAGTTTATTCTTTAGAAAAACCTCTTCGACAAAAAGAAATAGGATTTTTCAAAAAGCGTTGAACACAATTTTTTCAAGAATTTATCAATGATTATTCAAAATCTTTCAAAAATTGTGTGTTCAACAAACTCCCATCCTCAAAAAGCGAAATGTGGATCATATCCTCATAATGACAATTCAATTGGATCAATTTTTTGAGGGGGAGCATTTTAACTTCATGCAAAGGATTAACACATCTTTCTCCCAGAGATTTCAAGACTATTTTTCAAAATATATTTTAATCAAATTTGGTATCTCTAATATCAAAAGATTTTATATATTAGAGATAGGGGGAGAAAATGTGATTAAAATGTGATCTAATATAAGACTCAAGCACTTTAACTCTTACCTACATGTGCGAAACACTTTCGATTATCGATGCACATGTGAAGGGGGAGCATTTCTGAAACGACAAAACTAGCAAGGTGTTAAATGTTTTTCAAACACTTTGTTAGAATTTAAAGTGGTTTTCATGGTTACGATCAAATACCCACAACATCTTTAATTCACGACGTTATTGGTGTCAAAAGGGTGGTTAGGTTTAAGTCCTATGATCCAACCAGAACCGGAGGGATCTTCCCAGGGACAATCCAATAGATTATTTGAAGTCCTTAGGAAAGATGGAGTAGAATGTGAACGTAGCTGAATGCCGACTAAGTACTGATGATAGCACTGGAACAATCACAACAAGGTGCTATTAATGATGTCTTGGTAAGCATTGAAGGGGTTGAAGAATGAAAAAGAAATGTAAGGATAAAGGGTCTAAAGAAAGAAGCCCTCCATACAACTTAGGCAGAAACCGGTTCAACTCATCATGAAGACAAACTCATCATGGACCCAGTGATGTGAAGCACAACCCTTTCCTAGCTACTCAGGCTTCTCTCAAAAGAAGTTTGTTTTATTGTCACGGAGATCAACACGACTTCTATTGACTTTCTCACTTCGAGATTGTTGATATTGAATAGGTGGCATCTGCTCCAACCTCCGACCACTAAAAGTGCACAAATCGAGTCTAGAGCCAAGAGATCAATCAAATCTCGTTAGGACACACGGATGAAGATCAAGAGAGTCCTACGCTATATCCTTGTGATGTTGCTAGAACACTCAGAGTGATACTACTTAGTATTCACAATGATGAGTGGAAATCCTTCCAGTGTTAACATCAAACAGCACTGCGGTAGGTCATATGCAAGATTCTTTATGAATTGAACATATGTAAAACTGAAAAGCAACAGTGGTTTGATTCTGAATTGATTCAAACTCGTTTCAGGTTTCTACGCAATATCTTTATGGTCTTGCCAGAACATTCAGAGTGATATTTATTAATGTTCACAGTGACGAATGGAAATCCTTCTAGCGTCAACATCAAACAGCGCTACGGTAGGTAACTTGTGAGATTCTTATGAATCAAACTTGTGTCAACTGGAAAGCAACAATGGTAAGATTCTTTATGAATCAAACTTGTTCCAGGAACTTGAATTGACGACTTTAATCAAGCGGATATTTATCCAATTGATTCACTCTTTATGTTCGCAGTCTTGCTTTGAGACGGTCGAGTAAAGAGAACGGCTAGTACTGCCGCGAAACCCTGTCAAGGAGATTCTTAATTGAATATACCTGATCACAGCTACGATATTTAATATCGTATAACGGTCTTCACCGACCGGAGGTAAAACGCTACCGATTTAGGACGAATGTCAAAGCCATTCAGTCCGTGTCTATGTTTTGTCTCGAGAAGGTGGCGTCACGGTGTACTCAGCAAAGTCAGATATACACAACCACATATTCATGCCCAAAGACTTATCCAACAATTGATAGTGTGAGCATGTGGATAAAGACACAAGATCACAAGATGGAAAAGACAAGTCAAGAATGATTTGAAGATCTCAAGACTTAAAGGCAAAGTCGAAAGACAACGACAAAGGCTCAAAGATCACAACATGAAGGAACAAAACTACTGTTACACGTTCAAGACTCATTTATGACGAAATTCATAAATCTCCATTGGAATCCAAATATCAAAGAGGAATGACCTCACATTGGGGGAGATTGTTAGCCTCAAAATATTGAGTCAAACAAGAATGTTCGGTCATAGGTTTCTATTGTAATATTTCGTAGAACGTTGTAATAGGTAGTTATTTAGTCGTGGTTTACGGGCTTGGATTTAAACTAATTAAAGTCCAAACAACAAGCCCGGCCCAATATATAGTCCATTAAAGCCCGCATGTGGGTGGACTATATATACTACCCTCCTAGCATGTTAGGAGGGTGGTTGGTTCATTTGTATTCTCATTCCTTAATCTAACATTCACCTAGTTCCAACCATTTCTCTCTCACTTTCTCTCACTACTTTCTCTCTCTAGAATTCTTCTCATTTCTTCCTTTCTTTCTTCCTTAATTCGTGTATTAATATCATATATTAGGGACAACAATTGGTCCATCGGAATGTTCATCGGAATGTGCACCTGTCGGAATCCTCCAGATCGCAATGTGCACCTGTCGGAATATTCAGATCGCAATGTGTACCAATCGAAATCCCAGATCGGAATGTGTACCTATCGCAATGTGACTGTCGCAATGTGGGCAGAGTAACATTTCAAGATTGCCTTAAATCCGTCGCAATCCAGATCGCAATAACGATCGGAATGTTCAGATCGGAATAAGGGGCTATCGCAATACTGATCGCAAAGTAAAACCCTAGGGTTATTGCGATCGAAACCGTACTTACCTTTCCTAAATTCAAGCTGTCGCAATAATGGTGCTTTTTCTTCCAACTTTTTAGGCAACGGTTTTTGGCAACTTTTAGGCAACAAATTAGCAACTTTTAGGCAACAAATTCGCAACTTTTAGGCAACAAATTCGTGATTTTTACCAAACCAAAACAACCAAATCTCTACAACAAGTATATAGATGATTTGTAGCAAGATAAAGAACACGAAAACCACAAAAAAAATTTGAATTCGAGTTGATTTATGGAAGAAATCACACGAATCAAATATAAGAAAAACAACCAATAACAAATCTACCCCGTGGCGATTGATACCAATTGTTGTCCCTAATATGTGATGTTATACTACACGAAATAAAGAAAGAAAGGTAGAAATGAGATGAATTTTAGAGAGAGAAACTAGAGAGAGAAAAGAGAGAGAAGTGTGTGAACTTGGTGAGATTAGATTAGAGAGAAGTGAGAAATACAAATGACCATCCACCCTCCTAACATGCTAGGAGGGTAGTATATATAGTCCACCCACATGCGGGCTTTAATGGACCATATATTGGGCCGGGCTTGTATTTTGGACTTTAATTAGTTTAAATCCAAGCCCGTGAATCACGACTAAATAACTACTTATTACACCATTCTACGAAATATTACAATAGAAACCTATGACCGAACATTCTTGTTTGACTCAATATTTTGAGGCTAACACTTTCAACACGCATTGGCCCACAAAGATCCATATGCAACAGATAAAGTTTCTCTTGGTTGGTGTCTTCCGTCTTAGGTTTGTAAGCTTTCTTAGTGCTTTTCCCCATTGTACACGCGGAACACAAATGATCCTTGTGAAATGAAAGTTTAGGAAGACCACGAACAAGGTCGTTTTTCGCCAAATGATTAATAGTGTCAAAGTTAAGATGAGATAACCGTCGATGCCATAACCATGACTTAGTCTTCGATGCTTTGGAGAGAAAACATACGGGAGAAGCAGCCATCATGTCTTGTAGAGACAAAGTATCCAAATTATTCCCTCGAGTACCTTTCAATAAATCAACCCCTTCCAAATTACGAATGAAGCAAGTATGCTCTCGAAAAGCAACTTCTATGATTGCATCACAAAATTGTCCCACAGAAAATAAGTTGTGACTGAGACCTTCCACGTAATACACTCTTGAAATTATAACATTCCCAATATGATATTCACCATAACCCATTATCTTTGCAATATGATCATTTCCAAATCGAACCGTACCAAGAAACTTGCTGACGAAATTTCTGAGCTGAGAGTGATCTCCGGTCATATGCTTGGAGCAACCAGAGTCCAAATACCAGAGAACAATTTGGACCACCTGTTTTCAACAACAGTAGACAATGTGTAACACCCCCAAATTTATACAATTCAATACAGCGGAAGACTCGTTGGTGTTACGGGATAGGACATTACTCACATCATAGACAACGCTTAAAAATCGCGTCGTTTAATAATAAAGCATTTCCATTCATAAATATCAAATTTACATAGGTCCCAAGTCATAATATTTCATACAAGTTTTACAAAGCATTTGAATGGAAATTATTATTTAAGTGTGGGCCATGAATTCTTGTCGTCTTCCCGAGAATTACCTTCAAGTACCTGAGACAAAACATGTTAAAAGAAAAGGTCAGCGATAACGCCGAGTGAATTCATAGAGTTTAATAAAATCCATCAACATAAAATCGGTATAAAATTATTACCAAAAATTATTTTGTACAAATATTTGTAATAGGCCATAAAATAGCCAAAGTCATTTTATAAAAATCTTTAACAAAAATCATAATATAGGCTTTCGCCTTCAAAATCATTATACGAACCATTGTCGTTAAAAACATCATACCATACGTGTTATAACGTTGTATAAAATTGAATATAAATCGTTATATGAATATGGTTATGTAAAACCAAAACACGAACATAAAATCAATAATAAGACCCCGTATTGCTAGTCAGGCAATATATCGTAATTCAGTGTGTATAGTAGTATTTCGTTATTTGGATTATTATAAGCCACATGACATTGTTACCTTACTACAACAAACAACGGGTATCTAGCCCGAAACTCAATTTTCCCATCTAAATTAGCGTGTCGTCACAATAATCACGCTTGTGTAAGTCTTCTCATACATAAATTCGCTTACCAATCAATGTGGCACGACGGGGATTGATAGGTGTGAAAAAACCCATCCTTTTACCACTTATTTCTTACTAAAACAAGACCAAAACGCGTGTTTAATATCATTTGTTTGGAATTATGCGTGGTTTTTGTGTTTAATGTGTTTTCAGAGTCAACCGGATGATTATTGAAGAATACATGGGATTGCACGGGTTTTATCGAGGAAGAAGACTCAAGACGAAGTCTATTGTCCAAGAAATGTAAAAGATTTGAAGTCATTGTGCCTATTTGAAGATTTATCGAAGAATAGAGCCAAAGATAGAAGATTTACATATGTCGAAGAAACTCAAGTCTATTAAACGAAGATATTTAAAGACGAGTTGAATTTAATCGTCGACAAATCCCGAATCAGAATCGAAAACGTCAACTTTTCTGGAAAGACGAGAAGACAAGAAGAAAGGGAGAAAGCCCACTCACCAACCAACCACTTAGCCTATATAAAGGAATCACCCTCACAAAATTTGGCACCTAGTTTTTAGTTTTCAGTTACTCTTTTCCTATTTCATAGGAAGAACCATCTCCCTTAAGGAGTGGTTTTCACCTTCTTTGATTTCTTCTTGAATTGTGTAAGTGTAATCCTTTCATCTTGTTTATCGAATCTTAATCATCAATACAAGTTCATTTAATCTCTTCATTCCTCTTGTTCATCATCATCTTTTTATTCAAAGTTCTTAAGTTCTTATTTAGTTGAGTTTTGATCTAAAAAAGTTGTTGATTTTGTGTTTTTATGACTGGGATTTGATCTTTATGGTTAGTAAATGATTTATGATTAGTTTTGGTTAAAATTGGGTTAAAAACTTGGTCGATTTTTGATTAAATTCGTTTCCCCTGTTTCTTGCTGTTCGCTGTTCTTCATCAGGGATATTCCGAATAGCCTGGTCATTTTGTCCCTTACTCGGAATGTTTATTTATTCCGAATAGCCTCGTATCCTTTTCCCTTATTCGGAATATTTACATACTCCGCATAGGCTTTTATTCCGAGTAGTGTTATATTCCGCATAGCCTTGATCATTCCGAATAGTTGTTCACTCTTTCCCTTACTCGGAATATTTGTTTATTCCGGATAGCCCATATTCCGCATAGGCTTAGATATTCCGCATAGGCTCAGTTATTCCGGGTAGAGTCATTTATTCCGCATGGTGTTAACATTCCGGATAGAACCCATTATTCCGAGTAGCCAACATTCCGAATAGCAGCTTTTATTCCGCATGGTCCATTATTCCGTGTAGCAGTTATTCCGGGTAGACTAATATTCCGGATAGTACTTTTTATTCCGAATAGAGCAAGTTTTCAGTAAGGGTATTTTTCAGTCACTGTTTTACTTACATTTTAATTCAAGTTTTATTTTTATTAATTAATTCTTTCTAGCTTACCTTTTAGTTACTTCACTCATTTATCTTTTTAAATAGAATAGATAAACAAACCAACACCTTTTTATTAACCAAGAACAAATCATTCCACTTAGAGCCGTGATCAATTCGAGGAGATACCGAGAACTAAATCTAGAACCCAATGAAAACCTAGTATCAAATGGCGCCGATGCCGGCTCTTCTCGTTAAGATCAACAGTTTTTTGTGAGAACTTGGATTTTGGGATCTGTTCCCCGTGAACGTTACTTTTTCATAAAAATCTTCAAAAAAAATAAAAAAAGAATAAAATAAAATAAAAAAATATAAAATATAAAATTCTCAAAAATCCTAAAAATTAAAAAACATAAAAACCAAAAATATTTTTTCTTTGTTTTTGCCTTGTTAGTTCTTTTGCAGGTGCATGCGTACACGATACACGTCTTATCAAGAGCCCGAGCCTCTCGAAGACTTAGACATGGCCGGTGTACAAAACAACAACAATAACCCACCTCAAAACAATAATAACAATAACAACCCACCTTTCAACAACAATAATAACAACAACAATGAGCCTCTACCGGATAATCGCCCGATGATTGAACTTCTGCAAGCACATATAGATGGCAACAATGACCCAATTGTCATACCCGCGTTTGCAGCCAACAACTTTGAGCTCAAATCCGGCTTTATCCAGATGGTCTCTGCTCAACCATTCTTGGGGCGTACCATTGATGATCCACATGACCACATCAAGAGATTTCTACAACTCACGAATATGGTCAAATTCAATGGTGTTCCACAAGAGGTAATCCGGTTACAACTTTTTCCCTTTTCTTTAGAGGGACAAGCCCGGCATTGGCTTGCTAAGGAACCGCCACAGAGTATTCTTACGTGGACAGATTTGGAGACCAAATTTATCAACTACTTTTTCCCACCCTCTCGTACTACAGCTTTGCGGAATGAAATCATTAGTTTTGAACAAAAGTACGATGAGTCTTTTAGTGAATCTTGGGATCGTTTCAAAGATCTTTTAAGAAAATGCCCACAACATGGTTTTACCAAAGTGCACCAAATTAACACTTTTTATAATGGTTTAAGCATGAATGACCAAGATTCACTAAACAGTGCCTCGGGGGGTAATCTTTTGGCTAAGACTTCCAATGATGCTTGGGATGTCATTGAGAATAAGTCTCGTGTGCAAACCAAAAGTGTTCGGACCAATGTCGCTAGTGCTAGTACTAGTGACAGCGATAAGCGACTTGACAAAATCACTGCGCTTCTTGAATCGCTTGCTACCCAAACCGTCAGCAACACCAACAGCATCAATGCTAAAAACGCTCAAGTCAATGCTGTTAACCAGCCATGTGAATTATGCGGGGGTCCTCACTCTTACACCACTTGTACCGCCACCCAAGACTACCCTTCTGAGAATGTGAATGCAGCATACGGTACCTATCCTCAACCCGCTTATCAAGCTTGTCCTCAAGGTGACCGCAACCTGCTTAGCTACCGCTCCAACAACTATCTCTCACCACCCGGTTTTACTCCTAACAACCCAAACCAACAACAAAACCTCAACCCCCTCCTCAACAACAACAACAATCTCGTGGACCATACATACCACCTCACAAACAACAAAATCCACCTCAAAGAAACAACCAAGTTTACCAGCAACCTGCTTATCAACCACCTGCATACAATGCTCCTCCCAACCAACCCACCGCTTTACACCAAGAAGTGGAAACCTACATGAGGACTAACGATGTGATCGTGGGAAATCTTCAGCGGGAAGTGCTCAACTTGAAAGCAGACCTGGTGAAACAAGGGAACGATCTAAGAGCTGACATGAGAAACACTTTGGATAGTCAAATGCATGACTTAAAGAACATGATGGCTAGTTTCTTCCAAGGTAATCAACCCTCTTCTTCGGGTACTCTTCCGAGTAACACCGTGGCGAATCCAAGAGGGGAGATGAAAGCAATCACCACTCGCAGTGGCAAAGGTACTAAGGAACCCGAGCTTCCTATACCTCCACCGGTGATTGTGACTAAGGAAAACGAGTCACCTGCTCCTATTCCTCATCCTTCTACTTCCCCAATTTCTCCACCTCTTACTTCTACCCCTCCTCCACCCAAGGATGTGAGTGATCCTTCGATCCCAAAGACTTCCTCTTCTTCTGATATACCTTATCCATCTAGGTTGAGGAAAGAGAAGCTCAAAAGCAAGGATGATATTCAGGTTTCGAACTTTCTCAAAATGTTTAAAGAATTGAATTTTAACATCTCCTTCGCTGAGGCTCTCGCTCACATGCCTAAGTACGAGAAAATGTTCAAAGATCTTCTTAGCGACAAGGAGAAGCTTCTTGATATTGCTAACACCCAACCTAATGAGAATTGCTCTGTAGTACTCTTAAGGAAATTGCCAACCAAGCTTGGTGATCCGGGTCGTTTCTTAATCCCTTGTAACTTCCCGGGAGTAGAGAATTGCATGGCCCTAGCCGATCTAGGTACCAGTATTAATCTAATGCCTCTAAGCGTTTGGAAGCAATTACCTCTCCCTGAGCTAGTCCCCACCAAAATGACTTTGGAATTAGCCAACCGTACGGTTGCTTATCCAGTGGGGATAGCCGAAGACGTCTTTGTAGGAGTCGACAAATTTACTTTTCCTACCGATTTTGTTGTCGTTGACTACGACATGGACCCTCGTGTGCCATTAATTGTTGGTCGTCATTCCTGAGGACCGGTCGCACTCTCATCGATGTTGAAGCCGGTGAGCTTATCATGAGAGTAGGCGACGATAAAATCGTCTTCAACATGGGAAAGTTGTCTAAACAACCTTATTCATACGAAAGTGTTAATTGTATTGACGTTCTGGATGAGGCTTGTAAAGAACACTTTATTGATGCTTGTAAAAATATTCCTACCTCTCTTCCCAATGTTGAGACCGTTTCCTCTATTGATTCATCACTGTCTCTATTTGGAGAAAGTGATCCCTTTTGGAAAGATCTTGAAGCCACCATGGGAGATGTGCACTTAGCAAATGACTATTCTCCCACCGATTGGGATGAAGACATGCATTTCTTAGAAAACCTTCTCAAAGAAGACAATCTCTCTCCACCATCTCCCACGGTTATTGCTATCGATGCTCCGACTTTGAAAACACCTCCCATCGAAAATCCTCCGGATTTAGAACTTAAGGAGTTGCCGCCCCATCTCGAGTACGTGTTCCTTGAAGAAAACAAGAAGTCGCCTGTTATCATCGCGAAGGACTTGAAAGAAGAAGAGAAATCTCGCCTCATCGCCGTGCTTAAAAATCATACGAAGGCAATTGCTTAGAAAATTTCCGACATCCGCGGAATTGATCCGAACTTTTGTACTCACAAGATTCTCATGGAAGATGACTTTAAACCCGCAATCCAGAGCCAAAGAAGGGTTAATCCTAAAATTCATGATGTCATCAAACAAGAGGTTATCAAACTTCTAGATGCCGGCTTGATTTACCCTATTTCGGATTCGCCGTGGGTAAGTCCCGTCCATTGTGTGCCCAAAAAGGGCGGAATAACCGTTGTTTCCAATGAACACAACGAGTTGATTCCCACTCGTCTCGTTACTGGGTGGAGAGTTTGTATTGATTATCGTAAGCTCAATGATGCCACGAGAAAAGACCACTTTCCTCTCCCCTTCATGGATCAAATGCTCGAGCGTCTAGCTGGTAATGACTATTACTGCTTTTTAGACGGTTTCTCCAGGTATTTTCAAATTCCCATCGTGTTAGCCCTATATTTTATATAGTCGAACAAGAATGTAATAGGTCATCTTATTCGTTAAAAGGTCTTGTATTGTAATAGGTTAGTCGGGAAAACCGGGCTTGGACTTTAAGCTAATATTGTCTAAGTTAGGGGCGTAAGCCCAAGACTAAGCCAAGCCCGGCCCAAGTCACAAACCCACGGCCCATGGAAAGCCC
Organism: Glebionis coronaria; assembly: GCA_025667525.1. Classification (NCBI taxonomy): domain Eukaryota; kingdom Viridiplantae; phylum Streptophyta; class Magnoliopsida; order Asterales; family Asteraceae; genus Glebionis; species Glebionis coronaria. The sequence continues at coordinate 290,424,079 of CM046877.1, read as the reverse complement.
ATTGGTTCGTGGGGTATATAACCCTCTTTCTCATGTGAAAGAGGGTGTTGGTTCATTTCATTAAACACATAGTTTTAGTGTAAACCTTCCACCTCTCTCTCTACTTTCTCTTTCTACTTTTCTTCTCTTTCTCTCTCTAAGAATCTTGTGTTATGGATTAAATGGGGGTATCAAGAGCCTATAGTGGATAGGTGATTGAAGATTCGTGTGTGGTGTTCTTAAATTTTCGTGGCCTTTTTGATCCATATCTCACGTCCCATATCTTTTTTTTGTGTTTTTATGGTCTTTTCTTGATACAAATCATCTACATACTAGTAGTAGTGATTTAGGTATCTTGGTTTTGGCTAAAACACAAATTTTTTGGATCAAAAGTTGCGAAATTTCTTTTTTTCTTCATTCCGAAATTCTAGCAGAAACTTCCATCGGAAAGTACAAATTGTACTTGGGCTTCCATCGCAATAACCATCACCATCGGAAAGGGTTTTGGTTCTACATTGCGATCGTGGGTTTTTATTACTTATTCCGATCTGGACATTCCGATCGTACTTTGCGATCTGGATTCCGACGGGTATAAGGAAGTATTTTAAGTCGTTACTCTGCTTGAATTTTTACAGCCACATTGCGATCTGGACATTCCGATAGGCTTTGCGATCTGAGCATTCCGATAGGCTTTGCGATCTGAGCATTCCGATAGGCTTTGCGATCTGAGCATTCCGATAGGCTTTGCGATCTGAGTATTCCGACAGTCTTTCCGATCTGGACATTACGATCTGGACATTGCGATCTGAGCATTGCGATTGAGCATTCCGATCTGGACATTCCGATAAGTATTCCGATGGACATTTCGATGGATATTTTGTTTGAGTAATTTTTAGACTTAGCCACTATCTAGACTAGTTTCGGAACGTAGTTTACACGAAGATTAAAAAAAAAAAAAAAAAAAAAAAAAAAGAGTTAAAATTTTTAGGTCAGGTAAAATCAAATTTTTTCCCTACTAGTTTTTGGCTATTTCTAACTCAAATTCAAAATTTGGCGATACAAAAATTTTCGGCTTACCGTTTTGTCAGACTGAGAAATTTATTGTCGGGCTGAGAAAAGAATTTTTGAATTTTTCGGAATTTCAATTTTAACCACACATCATCACAACAAATCCACTAAGATCTGCAATTCATCCACAAGTATTCACCATGTCTAACAACAACATCAACATTGCAACTGCTAATCAAATTCGTTTGGAACAAGGTGGCAACGGTAACCCACCTGTGCTCACTGCCGGTTGCTACGTTCAATGGAGATCTCGTTTTCTTAGATTTCTCGATGGAAAAGAAAACCGAACTGCTCTTCGTCACTGCCTTGAGAACCCACCTCCAGTTTTTGAATTCAAACCAATTACAACACAGGCAGAGGATGGTACTTCATCAACTATACGAGCTATGGAGGATTTTGACACATGTTCTGCTGAGAAAAAGAAACTCCTCCAAGCTGAAGCTGATGCAGTAAATTTCATACTCACTGGAATTGATAACGATATCTATTCCACAGTTGATGCATGTCCTAATGCTATGGAAATGTGGAATGCAATTCATCGATTGAAGCAAGGTGAGTCAATCAATGTTCAAGATCTCGAGACAAATCTACTTTGGGAGTTTGGAAAATTCACATCTGAAGATGGTGAATCCATTGACTCATATTACTCGAGATTCTACAAAATGATGAATGAGCTTGTAAGAAATCAGTGCACCATCTCCAATCATCATGCCAATGTTCAGTTTCTACTTCAACTCAAACCGGAATGGCAAAGGTTTGTGACTTTGGTCAAACAAAGGGAGGATATCAAGACTATATCTTACCACAAACTTTATGATATCTTGAAACAACATCAGAATGAAGTGAATGAACTAAGGGCTGAAAAGGCAGAACGGTCTGCTAATTCTATTGCTTTTGTGGCTGCTACTTCAACAAAACCCGTTCCTCGTCAACAACCACCTAATCATTCCTCGAAGTCATCAAGCTCATCCACCAAACCTCTAGCTGCTGCTAAACACAAAGCAAAAGCAATTGTCCCCACTCCACCTCCAAAGTATGACACCGAGTCAGATGGAGACAGTGATGATGAACAAACTTCAAGGGACAAGAAGATTGAAGAACTCATGTCTTTACTCACCACAACTTATAAGAAGATCTACAAACCTACCAACAACAACCTCAGATCATCATCCAATGCTAGATATAAGGAAGTTGATCATGCACCTCGGTATGATCGTGATGCTAGGTATGATAATCAGAGGATGCTGAATCAAGTTGGGGCTAGAGATACTGTAGGCACTCCGGTGGTGCAAAAGACTGGGATTCAATGCTTCAACTGCAAGGGATTTGGGCACATGGCTAGGGAATGTAAGAAGCCAAAACGGGTTAAGGATTCGGGATATCACAAGGAAAAGATGTTGCTGTGCAAGAAAGAAGAAGCAGGAATTCCACTCACAGCAGATGAAGTTGACTGGCGTGATGACACTGATGATGAAGCCGATGATCAAGAGTTAGAGGCACATTATGTGTACATGGCAAAGATTCAAGAAGTGATCCCAGAGACTGATGATACTTCTGGACCCATCTATGATTCTGAGCCACTTGAAAAGGTACCATCACATGATAACTATAATGTGTTTGCTAATGAACGACGGCATCCTGAGCAACCCGAAAGCATCAATGACACATATGTAATGGACACGGAGGATAGCAATATCTCTACGGATTCACAGCATATGTGTAATGATGACGGAAAAGCTGTTCAAGATACTGACTCGGATGAGGACCGTGATTTGCTTGCGTCTATTATTGATTCTTTAAAACGTGAAATTGATGAAAACAAAGAAGCTAATAAACGTTTGAAGCAAGCAAACACATCCTTAGCCGAGGAGATAGACAAGCTTAAAGAGTGTGATTATGTAAAAGAAGCTGATCGACGGGTTGCAATAGCTAATGGTTTGGTATATGAACGTAAGGTGCTCAACGAACAATATTGTTCTGAAGTAACACACGAAATTCATATGTCAAAACAGAAGATATCGGAACTTGAAGAACAACTGCTGCTACATAAACTCCAAATTACTGAATTAGAGTCGGTTAACAAAGAACAAACTGAGCTTTATAAAACTCGTGAAGAAAAGGATATTGAAAAAATTCTTGCTTTGGAAAAGAGAGTCGACACGTTAAACAACATTGTTTACAAAACGGGTCAGTCTATTCAAACTATGAATATGCTCAATAGAAATATGAAAACGAGTTTTGTCAAGCCTGAATATCTCAAGAAAGCTCAAAGTACCAAGCCTGCTCTTTATGATATCGGTTGTTATGTTGATAATCTTGCTCTTATGCTCTCCCCTGACTGCGACGAAATCATTCGTCAACAAGAAGAAAGTCGATCAAACTTAAGTGATTTAATAAACCTTTCTGATTCTAACAATCATATTAAGTTTGTCCCTCAAAAAGAACTTTCAAAAGAACAAAAGATGTATAATAGTGTTCCACCACCAAGTGATGAACCACAAAAGAAAGTTTCTCTAAAAAGGAGTTTCAAAAAGCAATCAATTTTGTTAGAAAAGCGAATTTTGGATGAAAAACGTAAATGGGATGAGAAAAGCAAAAGTGTTCAGCAATTTGAGTTTATAAAACAAGGGGTTTTAAATTTGTACAAAGGTGTCGTCGACTATGAAAAAGTGTCTAGGGATACCATTTGGAATATTAAACCTAACCCACAAGTAGAAGTCGTCATTCAACAATGCATTGTTCCAACCATTGATGATCTTTCAAAAAATGTGGAAATGTTTTATAATGCTCTCACTGAGGAAATGTTAACTGATTTAAGCTATGTCAAATCTCTTGAAGATGAAGTTGATTTTCTTCAAATTAAATTAAAGACACAAGAACACCAACTTTCTAACGAAATTGATCGACTTTCCAAGGAATATTTTTATGCTGACCATATGAATGCTATACTTGGTGTGTATACCGATCTGGATCAATATTGTCATGTAGCATGTCTAGTGTCAGAATCGGACGCGAAATGTCGCAATCTTGAAGTAGAGCTTTCGAAACAAATTCAGTCATATAACAAACTTTCGAAAAGTTTTTCTCAACTTGAGAAACACTCCATTTCTCTTGAACTTGCTTTACAAAAAGGTGAAAAATCTCACAATCATAAAAAGTGTCAAGAAATGTCAGCTTCTTCGTTTCGTCTACTAAATGAAAAAGATTTCGAAATAAATGATTTGAAAGCTCAGCTAAAAGAAAGGGACATTGCCATTAGTGAGTTACAGAAACTTATTGAGAAAATGAAAGGAAAGTCTGTTTTGGGTAAACCATCTGCCGTTCGTCAACCGAATGCGGTTAAATGCCCTAAAACATCTATTTTGGGACAACCCCCACAGACTTTGCCTAAGATAGGAAATGATAAGAGTACCAATGTGATAGCACCTGGAATGTATAAGATGAACACTAAGCCCACTCAAACTGGAACATCGCGGTTACCTCAGAATATTAAGAAAACTAATCAACGTGTGTCTTCTTCTACAGGAGTAATCCCCACTACTAGCGTTAGCGGACCACAGCTTAAGAGCAATAGAATGCAAGATAAGGTCATGCCTAACAATAGTCAAGGAAAGAAGTTGGAAGTAGAAGACCACCGTAGGAATTTTAAGTTTTCTAAGAATAAAACGTCTGTAACTGCATGTAATGACAGTTTAAATGCTAAGACCTCGAATGTTGAATTTGTTTGTGTTGAATGTGGCAAATGTGTTCGTACTTTCAATCATGATGCTTGTGCTCTTAATTATAATGGCGTGAATACCAGAACTAGGAAGCCTATTCGTATGCCCACTAGTACTAGTGAACCCACAAGAACTTTGAACCAATCCACTGAGCAACCACTTAAGAAACTAAGTGCGTTAGAATCCACTACTCTACGTAAACAAAGCAGGTTAAAGAAGCTTTATGAGAACATGATTAGGACATGTACACGGGGGTATTCGAGATTTACACCACCTGGATACAAATGGGTACCTAAGACAACCCCCATTCTAATTGGGTCTATGAATGTTAACTTGCCTTTAGAATCTAGGTCTACTACTATTTTGGAACCCGTTTCTATCAAGGGCTCCCATTTGTCAAATGCTACATTGTCTTCTAATTCTTCTGCAGCTCGTCGAACTCATCCTATTCATAATGGACTCCGGGTGCACAAAGCACATGACGGGCAATCTAAAGCTTCTCATTAACTTCGTGGAGAAGTTTCTGGGTACGGTACGGTTTGGAAATGATCAATTTGCACCGATACTCGGATACGGAGACTTGGTTCAAGGGAATATCACTATAAAACGGGTTTATTACGTCGAGGGACTGAATCACAATTTATTCTCGGTTGGTCAATTTTGTGATGCGGATTTGGAAGTGGCTTTTCGGAAATCTACTTGCTATGTTAGAGACTACGATGGGAATGACCTTCTTACAGGTTCTCGTGGTTCTGATCTCTACACAGTAACTCTTCAAGACACATCTTCAACAAATCCAATTTGCTTAATGGCTAAAGCGTCATCATCTCAAGCATGGTTATGGCATCAACGATTGTCACATCTCAACTTTGACACCATCAACCTGCTTTCGAAGAATGATATTGTAACCGGTCTTCCTAAGTTAAAATTCGTCAAAGACCATCTTTGTTCTTCTTGTGAGTTGGGGAAAGCAAAACGAAAGTCTTTCAAATCAAAGACTACCCCAAGCTCAAAAGGACGATTGGAACTTCTACACATGGATTTATGTGGTCCCATGCGTGTAGAGAGTATCAATGGGAAAAAGTATATTCTCGTGATTGTTGATGATTACTCTAGATACACATGGACTTTCTTCTTAAGGTCCAAAGATGAAACACCAGAGGTTCTCAAAAACTTTCTCAAGATGATACAACGCAATCTTCAAGCTCAAGTCTTAACCGTAAGAACGGATAGGGGTACTGAATTTTTGAACAAGAACTTGCAATCTTACTTTCAAGAAGAAGGCATCGAACATCAAACGTCTATTGCTCGAACTCCTGAACAAAACGGCGTTGTCGAAAGGCGGAACCGTACTTTGGTTGAGGCTGCTCGAACAATGCTTTCTGCTTCAAAATTACCACTATTCTTCTGGGCTGAAGCAATTGCAACTGCCTGTTATACTCAGAATCGTTCTCTCGTTATCCCTAGACATGAAAAGACACCTTACCACATCATCAATGGCAGGAAACCTACTGTCAAATTCTTTCACGTATTTGGATCTTTATGCTACATTCTTAAAGACGGTGAGAATCTCGACAAGATGAAAGAAAAAGGTGATGCATGTATTTTTGTGGGGTATGCGACATTGTCGAAAGGATATCGGGTCTATAACAAGAGAACAAAGATCATTGTCGAAACAATTCATGTGAACTTTGACGAATTGCCACAAATGGTACTTGATCACAACAGCTCAAGTCCCGCACCTCAATGTCCAACAATGGCACCTGCACAAAACAGTGTACGTCCCGTGCAAGAATGTCAACAAAGTACTCCTACAGCAGACTCGACGGATACGACACATATGAATGAGTTGGTTGACTTATATGATCCTATGTTTGATGAATATTACTATGGAAACAATCAAGTTGTGTCAAAGCCTTCCGATGTCAATACTGCTGATGCACCTGAACAAAATCAACAAGACACAACTGCCTCTACTTCAGCAACCGTTGCTCAAGAGACAATTCCAGTGGATACTCAAAAAACTCAAGAAACTATCATACAACCAACATCACCAACCGTCAATGCTGAAGGAGGTAACAACAATCAAGCAGTCGATGCACAACCTGACAATGAAGAATTTATCAATCCGTTCGGTACATCGGTACACGAAGTCGGAGAGTCTTCTACTCAACATGTTGATCCGTCCAACATGCATACATTCTACCAACCATATCCATCCACTCACCATTGGACACGTGATCATCCATTGGTGCAAGTCATTGGAAATCCTTCACAACCAGTTCGAACACGCAGACAACTCGAAACCGATGGCGATGTGTGTATGTATGCACTCACCGTGAGTTCAACTGTACCTACAAACATCAAACAGGCCATGACTGATCATGCGTGGATTGAATCAATGCAAGACGAAATTCATCAGTTTGAACGCCTAAATGTTTGGGAACTTGTTGACCGACCCTATGGAATGTCAATTTTAGATTTCAAATGGATCTGGAAAAACAAACTGGATGAAGAACAAACCATCATCAAAAACAAATCTCGTCTTGTGGTTAAGGGATACCGTCAACAAGAAGGCATAGACTACGATGAATCATTCGCTCCAGTCGCTCGTTTGGAAGCAGTCAGGATATTCCTTGCTTATGCTGCACATAAGGGCTTCACGGTTTTTCAGATGGACGTCAAAACAGCTTTTCTCAACGGTCATTTGAAGGAAGAAGTGTATGTGAATCAGCCGGAAGGATTCGTCGATCCTCATCATCCTGACAAAGTCTATCGTCTCAAGAAGGCTGTATATGGACTTAAACAAGCTCCAAGGGCATGGTACGAAGAACTTTCAAACTTCTTGGTGTCCAAAGGATTCTCCAAAGGTTCTATTGATCCTACTCTCTTTACTAATAAATATGGGGATGACATAATGCTGGTGCAAGTTTATGTTGATGACATTATCTTTGGTTCTACGAACCCAAAACTTTCAAAACGTTTTGAAAAATTAATGCACAGCAGATTTGAAATGTCAATGATGGGGGAGCTAAAATTCTTTTTAGGCCTCCAGATTCATCAATCCCCACGTGGTATCTTCATTAACCAAGCTAAGTATGCTCAAGAGATACTTAAAAAGCATGGTATGACCTCATGTGCTCGCGTTGGTACACCATTGTCGACCACATCCCTAGACGCTGACTTGTATTCATATCCCGTAGATCAAACGCGATATCGCAGTATGATCGGGTCACTTATGTACCTTACAGCCAGTAGGCCTGATATTCATCATGCCACATGCTATTGTGCACGATATCAAGCCAGACCTACTCAAAAGCACCTCAAAGAGGTTAAACGGATCTTTCGGTACCTTAAGAATACCATTCACATGGGACTCTGGTATCCGAGGGAAACCGGTTTTCATCTAACGGCTTTTTCAGATTCTGATCACGCAGGTTGTCTTGATAGTCGTAAAAGCACTTCTGGTAGCATACAATTTCTAGGGGAAGACAAGCTTGTCAGCTGGTCGTCAAAGAAGCAGGATTGCACTTCGCTCTCATCAGCTGAAGCAGAATATGTGGCTCTATCCGCGTGTTGTGCTCAAGTCCTCTGGATGAGAACTCAACTCACGGATTATGGCTTCCACTTTGATAAAATACCTATGTATTGTGACTCAAAGTCGGCCATAGCCATATCTTGCAATCCGGTTCAGCACTCCCGCACCAAGCACATCGATGTTAGATATCACTTCATCAAGGAACAAGTAGAACGCGGCATCGTGGAATTATACTTTGTCAGAACTGAGTACCAGCTGGCAGACTTGTTTACAAAAGCTCTATCGAAAGATAGGTTTGCGTATCTCGTTGGCCGTCTTGGTATGAAGTATATGACTCCAGAAGACTTGGAGGTTTTGGCAAATGAAGCTGCTTGATATTCTCTCACAATGACTTCTAGGCGCATCACAGCTTAGAACTCGGACCTCAACTAAGGAAAGTTTATCTCGGACGATAACTTATCCTTCTCAACGAGAAATTCATATTTCTCGGTCATGAGCTTCTCATAAAAACATTCAAAGTTTTTAAGTTCATGAAAACGATTTCTAAGTAAATGTCAGCTTAGAACTCGAACTTCAACTTAAGGAAAGTTTATCACGGATGATAACTTATCCCTCACAACGGGAAATTCATTTTTCTCGGTCATGAGCTAGTCACAAAACAATCAAAGTTTTGAGCTCATGAAAAACGGACCCGAAAGGGGAGTGTACGTTTCAGTGCGCTTTCCCTAAGCAATAGAAGAGAAGTCTTCTATCCTGATTATTTTAAAATCGTTGAACACAATTTTTCAAGAATTTCTCAAAAGGTTTTTCTAAATCTTTCAAAATTGTGTGTTCAACACTCCCTTCCTCATAAGTGGTTTTTATATCTCAAAATTGTCATATGTTATTTTTGATCAATTTTTGAGGGGGAGCGTTTTAAAATCAAGCCTTTTAATGTTGTTGGGTACATCTCTAAAATTGTCATATTTTATGTATCCAACACATTCCGAAAATGATATGAAATTGTCAAATGTAATATATTATATCGGAAAAGGCACTCAACTCCGTACCTCAACATATTTTGTGGTGTCGTTTTTCTAAAATTTTGTCAAATTTTGTCTCAAGACACACATATATTGTTGAGGGGGAGCGACCCGACTGAAAATGTTCCATGATTCATGCGTGCACACATGTTTCTCTCCCGTCGATTCTTCGGAAAATGTCATATTTTAATCAATTAGTATCTCTAATATTATATTTCTATATTAGAGATAGGGGGAGAAAATGTGATTAAAATGTAATATATCGCAACAAGTGATCTTAAAGACTCAAGTGCAACTCTTTCCTTCACATGCCAAACTATTTCGTATATCGATGCATGTGTGTAGGGGGAGCTTTTCGGAAATGTAAAACTTTCAAGTGTTAAAAGTTTTGATATTTGTCAAACACTTTGAATGGTTTTCAATGGTTTTATGGTTACGATCTTTACTTAAAACAACCTACTATCCACGACGGAACGATGGAGTCAAAAGGTGGTTTAGGATAGGAAACTAAGTCCTATGATCCAACCAGAACCGGAGGGATCTACCCAAGGACACTCCATAGCTAGAAATAGTTATCCTTAGGAAAGATGGAGTGGAATGAAGCTGAATGCGGACCAAGTACTTAAGTTAGCACTGGAACAATCACAACAAGGTGCTAATGATGACGTATTGGTAAGCATTGAAGGAGTTGAATATTCTATGCAACTTAGGCAGAAACCGGGTCAATACATCTATTGAAGACAAGTCATCATGGACCCAGTGATGCAATGCACAACCCTTCCCAGCCATTCGAGTTTCTCTCAAAAGAAACTTGTCTCATTGTCACGGAGATCAACACGTATCTATTGACTTTCTCACTCCGAGTCAGTTAATATTGAAAAGGTGGCAGTCTGCTCCAGCCTCCGATTACCAAAATGCACTTATTGAGTCTAGAGCCAAACGAGATCAATTTATCATCTCATTAGGACACAATCGAGTCCTACGCACTATCCTTGTGATATTGCCAGAACATCTGAGTGATACGATTCACAATGAAGATGGAAATCCTGCTTGAGCCAGCATTAAACAAGCTCATGGTAGGTAACTTGTGCGATTCTACACGAATCAAACTTGTGAGAACTGGAAAGCAACTAAGTTTCGATTCTTAATTGATTCAAACTTGATTCCAGGTTTCTTCGCAAAATCCATGTGATCTTGCCAGAACATTCAGAGTGACACTCATTAGTGTTCACAGTGACGAATGGAAATCCTTCCAGTGTCAACATCAAACAGCACTGCGGTAGGTAACTCGCAAGATTCTCTATGAATCAAGCTTGTGACAAACTGGAAAGCAACAATGGTGCGATTCTTTTAGAATCAAACTTGTTCCAGGAAATCTGAATTGACGACTCTAATCAGACGGATAATTTATCCTTATGATCCACTCTTTACGTTCGCAGTCTACTTTGAGACGGTCGAGTAAAGAGAACTGGCTACTACCGCCGGGAAACCCTGTCAAGGAGGTTCTTAATCGAATCTACCTGATCACAGGTACGGTATTTTAATACCGTTTAACGGTCTTCACCGACCGGAGGTAAAACGCTACCGAGTTAGGATGAAATGTTCAAAGCCATTTTATCCGTGTCTATACATGTTGCTGCATATCAAGAAGATGGCGTAGCTGTGATACCGATGTCGATTCAGAAGTCACAAGAGCACAAGATGGCGATAATCAAGATACCTAAGAATGTAAGAATGTAATAGGTCATCTTAGTCACAAGGAGTACAGATGAAGATCTCAAGCACTCAAAGTCAAATGACAAATGCTCAAGATAAAGATCACGAAAGCATGAAGGAACAAAGCTGTTACAAACAAGATCAAGACCAAGATACAAGACCAAAGCAAGAAGATCTCCTCTACAAGAATGTATTCACTCAACCATCTTATGTTTTTTAAGCATTTTAAGATGACCGATACATTAGGGGAGATTGTTAGCCCTATATTTTATATAGTCGAACAAGAATGTAATAGGTCATCTTATTCGTTAAAAGGTCTTGTATTGTAATAGGTTAGTCGGGAAAACCGGGCTTGGACTTTAAGCTAATATTGTCTAAGTTAGGGGCGTAAGCCCAAGACTAAGCCAAGCCCGGCCCAAGTCACAAACCCACGGCCCATGGAAAGCCCATTGGTTCGTGGGGTATATAACCCTCTTTCTCATGTGAAAGAGGGTGTTGGTTCATTTCATTAAACACATAGTTTTAGTGTAAACCTTCCACCTCTCTCTCTACTTTCTCTTTCTACTTTTCTTCTCTTTCTCTCTCTAAGAATCTTGTGTTATGGATTAAATGGGAACAACACATCGATCCCAAGGACCAAGAAAAGACCACATTCACTTGTCCCTATGGAACATTTGCTTACAAACGCATGCCTTTTGGTTTATGTAATGCTCCTGGGACGTTCCAAAGGTGTATGATGGCTATCTTCCATGACATGGTGGAAGACACTATGGAAGTATTCATGGATGATTTCTCGGTTTATGGCGATTCTTTCTCTGCTTGCCTTGCCAATTTAGAACGTATGCTTAAGCGGTGTGAAGACACTCGCCTTGTTCTTAATTGGGAAAAATGCCATTTCATGGTAACAGAGGGCATCGTGCTAGGACACAAAATTTCCAAAGCCGGTCTTGAAGTGGACCGTGCTAAAGTCGATGTTATCGCTAAGTTGCCTCCACCTTCAACCGTGAAGGGTGTGAGAAGTTTCCTGGGTCATGCGGGCTTTTACCGTCGATTCATCAAAGATTTTTCTCAAATCGCTCGCCCGATGACCCACCTCTTGGAAAAAGATACTCCTTTTATCTTTTCCAGAGAGTGTATCGAAGCCTTCAACTCGCTTAAGGATAAGCTAACTAAGGCACCCGTCTTGGTTACCCCTAATTGGGAGCTGCCTTTCGAGTTGATGTGCGATGCTAGCGACTTTGCTATTGGTACGGTTCTGGGCCAAAGAGTGAACAAACACTTCCAACCAATCCATTACGCTAGCAAGACAATGACTGGGGCTCAATTGCATTACACGACAACCGAAAAAGAGCTTTTAGCTGTTTTCTATGCCTTTGAAAAGTTCCGCCCCTATCTTGTCCTTTCCACCACAATCGTTTACACCGATCATTCCGCGCTGAAGTACTTGTTGACTAAGCAAGATTCCAAACCAAGACTTCTTCGCTAGGTTTTGCTACTCCAAGAATTTAAAATCGAAATTCGCGATAAAAAAGGAGCTGAAAACCTAGTCGCGGATCATCTCAGTAGACTTGAGGATCCATACCAAGGGGATCATCCGAACAAAGAAATCAATGATTCTTTTCCCTTGGAGACCTTAATGTCTATCAACTCGACTGCTGATGAAACCCCGTGGTTTGCGGACATTGCAAACTACTTGGCGGGTGGAATTCTCGTTGACGGGTTAACATCCCAGAAAAAGAAGAAGTTCTTTAACGACATTAAGACTTACTTTTGGGATGACCCGTATCTATTCAAGCAATGTGCTGACTTGATTATTCGCCGATGTGTTGATGGACCGGCAGCTTTAGCAATCCTTGACGCTTGCCACAAAGGACCCACAGGTGGTCACTTTGGTCCCAACTACAACGCCAAAAAAGTGTTTGAATCAGGATTTTATTGGCCCACCATCTATCGTGACGCTCACGAGATGGTTAGACATTGTGATGCTTGCCAAAAATAAGGCAAGATCACACATAAAGACGAGATGCCTCAGAATTTCATACAAGAATGTGAAATCTTTGATGTTTGGGGTATCGACTTTATGGGGCCATTCCCTTCATCTAAAGGAAACAAATACATCCTTGTAGCCGTTGACTACGTTTCAAAGTGGGTTGAAGCCAAAGATTTACCCACTAATGACGCAAGGGTGGTTTGTAACTTTTTGAAATCGCTATTCGCTAGATTCGGTGTGCCTCGTGCCATTATTAGTGACCGCGGGACTCATTTTTGCAACGACCAATTTGCTAGAGTCATGGCAAAGTATGGTGTAAATCATCGTCTTTCCACCGCCTACCACCCACAAACTAATGGCCAGGCTGAAATATCCAACCGAGGATTAAAGCGGATTCTTGAAAGAACCGTGGGAGAGCATCGTGCCTCATGGGCTGATAAACTTGATGATGCTTTGTGGGCTTTTCGTACCGCATACAAGACTCCGATTGGTTGTACACCATATCGTCTCGTGTACGGGAAAGCATGCCACCTCTTCATTGAGTTGGAGCACAAGGCTTACTTGGCCTTGAAGTGGGCTAATTTTGATATCAACAAAGCCGGTGACCTACGCAAGATCCAACTCAATGAGTTGAATGAACTCCATAATGAGGCTTATGAAAATTCTTTGATCTATAAGGAGAAGACTAAGCTCATTCACGACTCTAAGATTAAGAACCGAGAGTTCCAAGTTGGAGACAAAGTTTTACTCTTTAACTCTCGGTTGAAAATCTTTTCGGGCAAATTGAAATCTCGTTGGTCCGGCCCATTCACCATTGCCCAAATTTTTCCATATGGTACTCTCGAGCTCGCTCAACCTAATGGACCTAATTTTAAGGTGAATGGCCAACGAGTGAAGTTGTACTTTGGTGAGGACATCTCTCAGGAGATGATTCCATCCCTCACCACGTTCCCCATGAACTAATTTTGGGTCGAGTCAGGCTCGTGACTCGGTTATCAAAAACAAGCGCTCCTCGGGAGGCAGCCCGAGTATCTATCCTTTTCCGTTTTAACCTCCTAAGTGTAGGGGGACCTATATAGGTGTTTGTATTTGTGTGGTGATATGATTACAGGGATAAGTGCACTCTTGGAATCTCTGAAGAACCGTGCTCCCGTGTTATCCGAAATCCGGTTCTATCTCTCAACTATCGTGATTCAATTTTCTTCATACTCACATTTGAAATTGATCACGTTAGTCGTCTATTCCTTAAATTGATTTAACCAAACGTGCACAATGTCATAAGTGTAGGGGAGACTTTTCCCACATGCTTAAACATTGAGGACAATGTTTATCTTAAGTGTAGGGGGACTTCTATCGAAGTTTTAAGTGGACTTTTCCATGAAAATGCCTTCATTTAACCAGAAAATCATCTTTTTCAGCATTTTTCAAATTTTTTATTAACTTTGGCCATTTATTCGTAATTTTTGAATTTTTATCGTTGCTTTCATATGTATATATCCCGTAATAAAGTGGTGTAGCTAGTTTAGAAGTCTTTGACATATTAGGCCCGTTGCGATTATTTTGACTCAACCCGAATAGACTTATTCAAGTTTATTCTAGCTAGTATCCTTAACCATGTAGACCTTAATTGGTTTATTAGGCTAAGTATCCACGAGTCTCATTACTTGAGATTTTGAATTGTGGAGAACGAGAAATGATAGAGTCAATTATAAGTCAGCATTCGTGCGCAAGCTCACTTGGTGTAATTATGTGCCTATTCTCCCATCACCTGCTAATAAATTATCTGCAATAAGTAAGGTCGTACGATTTGAAAAGTTACTTAGCTTCTAGCCCAAGATCGTTTAAAAGTTGCTCGGTAATGATAAGAGTTCATAGCCAAGGCATAACTTATGAAGCGGGGCGCGAAGATTGGCGAGTCCGAAAAGGCCCTAACAAGGCATGAGGATTCAATTTTATTGCTGAAGATCCAAAGTGATGTGAAAAGCATTATTCCCAAAATCAATATGAAGGATCAAGACTCACGACGAAAAGCAATCAACTCCCATAAAGATCATGGAGAAGTCATTCCGAAAAGACCCTAACAAGGTATGAGGATAAATAGATCCAAGTCCGAAAAGGAGGCGGATCGTTGAATCTCAAAATCCCAATTAGAGATTGAAGAAATAATCATGAAGTCGTGGTCAACAAAGTTGGAGTACCCCTCAAAAGTCTCCAAGTGAAGAAACTCTATAACGAAGAGAAGACCATTATCTCAAGAACGTCTCTCAAGATATGAAGTATGAAGTACATGCCAAATATCTGCCCGAGAAAGGTCTCAAATCGTGAACCGAGTTATGCCAAGATATGAACTTTTTGATATCCCGAGAAGCAGTTTTAAGAGATTTTGTCCTTTAGCTAATTATTGATCAAATCGTCCTACTTTGCTTTCAGCGTAAATAAACTATCGAAATAAGTCCAAAAATGCATCTTCATGATCATTCTAAGAGAAAAATAAAATATAAGAGATACACCTAGGAATAAGGGAGTTTAAGCATTTAATTAAGCCATGTGTGTAAGTGTTTGATTTACTAACTTATAATAACAATGATCTCGTTTTTAAGCTTAGTTTGGGGAACGTGAAACTTGAGGATGATAAATCTTCGCAGCACCGAAGCCCTAATGTAAGTCCTTGATCTCTTTGCAAGTTATTTCCATATAGCTATTTTCAAGTGAAAATGGTTTTCTATCCTTTTGTTTCCATTAAAGTTTTAATTTCTTTTAGTACTTTAATTTTTGTTTAGTAGTATTTTATTAAGGCCAAAGTTGATTGATTATGAGAAAAATGTAAATTTGCTTTATCACTAAGCATTGCATGAGGGCATGGCAATGGCTAAGTGTAGGGGATTTGATAGGTGTGAAAACACCCATCCTTTTACCACTTATTTCTTACTAAAACAAGACCAAAACGCATGTTTAATATCATTTGTTTGGAATTATGCGTGGTTTTTGTGTTTAATGTGTTTTCAGAGTCAACCGGATGATTATTGAAGAAAACATGGGATTGCACGGGTTTTATCGAGGAAGAAGACTCAAGACGAAGTCTATTGTCCAAGAAATGTAAAAGATTTGAAGTCATTGTGCCTATTTGAAGATTTATCTAAGAATAGAGCCAAAGATAGAAGATTTACATATGTCGAAGAAACTCAAGTCTATTAAACGAAGATATTTAAAGACGAGTTGAATTTAATCATCGACAAATCCCGAGTCAGAATCGAAAACGTCAACTTTTTAGAAAAGACGAGAAGACAAGAAGAAAGGGAGAAAGCCCACTCACCAACCAACCACTTAGCCTATATAAAGAATCACCCTCACAAAATTTGGCACCTAGTTTTTAGTTTTCAGTTACTCTTTTCCTATTTCGTAGGAAGAACCATCTCCCTTAAGGAGTGGTTTTCACCTTCTTTGATTTCTTCTTGAATTGTGTAAGTGTAATCCTTTCATCTTGTTTATCGAATCTTAATCATCAATACAAGTTCATTTAATCTCTTCATTCCTCTTGTTCATCATCATGTTTTTATTCAAAGTTCTTAAGTTCTTATTTAGTTGAGTTTTGATCTAAAAAAGTTGTTGATTTTGTGTTTTTATGATTGGGATTTGATCTTTATGGTTAGTAAATGATTTATGATTAGTTTTGGTTAAAATTGGGTTAAAAACTTGGTCGATTTTTGATTAAATTCGTTTCCCCTGTTTCTTGTTGTTCGCTGTTCTTCATCAAGGATATTCCGAATAGCCTGGTCATTTTGTCCCTTACTCGGAATGTTTATTTATTCCGAATAGCCTCGTATCCTTTTCCCTTATTCGGAATATTTACATACTCCGCATAGGCTTTTATTCCGAGTAGTGTTATATTCCGCATAGCCTTGATCATTCCGAATAGTTGTTCACTCTTTCCCTTACTCGGAATATTTGTTTATTCCGGATAGCCCATATTCCGCATAGGCTTAGATATTCCGCATAGGCTCAGTTATTCCGGGTAGAGTCATTTATTCCGCATGGTGTTAACATTCCGGATAGAACCCATTATTCCGAGTAGCCAACATTCCGAATAGCATCTTTTATTCCGCATGGTCCATTATTCCGTGTAGCAGTTATTCCGGGTAGACTAATATTCCGGATAGTACTTTTATTCCGAATAGAGCAAGTTTTCAGTAAGGGTATTTTGCAGTCACTGTTTTACTTACATTTTAATTCAAGTTTTATTTTTATTAATTAATTCTTTCTAGCTTACCTTTTAGTTACTTCAATCATTTATCTTTTTAAATAGAATAGATAAACAAACCAACACCTTTTTATTAACCAAGAACAAATCATTCCACTTAGAGCCGTGATCAATTCGAGGAGATACCGAGAACTAAATCTAGAACCCAATGAAAAACCTAGTATCAGGGATCAACCGTCAAGGCGCGAACTGGGGTGATCGTCCCCAAATAGTACTATTATATGCATAAGCGTCTACCAAATCCCGGTAGTTCACAATTCATGCTAATGGGACTTTTAATGACATAACCTAACTTTAATAATCCATTTTAATTCATACATCGGGTCATATAATCATTCATCGGGTCATACAATCATTCGGGTCCAAATCAATAAACAAACAAAAGGGACAACTAGTGTCCTATTTCATAGAAACTAACATGTTATCTCCCTCACGGTTTTATAAAACATTTCATAAAAACATTTAAAAGAGTGCGAGGCTATGAACTCACGTTGATGTGGGAAAGCGGGTTATCGGCAATTCGGATGTACGGTACGTGCTTCAATCACCTAGACAAATAATATTCGTCTTAGAATTTTGTCCAATGACTTTATAAAAATAACAAATATACATATGATGATTTTATATATATGATGATCAAGTGGGATTACATATTCTCATTTACTCGTTTTAGTGTTTATGTATTGGTAACTTTTTACCAGTTTACTAGTTTTACCTATTTACGTGTTTTAGGTCCAATAAGCCTATTATAAGTTCATTAACTTGTATCAATCCATTTCATACTTGTATTATCAGTATTTATACTTTACATGTTGGGCTCAAATGGGTTAAGCCCAATAAGTAATTTTTATAAGTGTTTAACCTATTTAGTTAAAGTATTAGCCCAAATATGCTAACTTAGCTCGTTAATGTCCGTATGTCATATAGTTCGGGTTTTATCGGTTTTTACTTGTATTAGGTACTTATATATCAGTATATGACTTTTAAAAACTTTACATTAGACGGGTTTGATCGTCTAAGTTTTAATTGGCGAAAAACGTTAATTTTACGGTAATAGCCGAAAAAGTCGTAAAAATCATGTTTATAGTTTTTATAACTTATAAATCTTATTCAACTATCATTTTTATAAAGTGTCCATTTATTTTACCTTATATATATTTATATAAATGAAATTTATATGTTAGTTGGTTTTAATTCACATTTTATACTATATTAGGTTGAGTGCTTATATAATACTATTAAACATTACTTCTTCAAAATCTGGTTTTTAGTTTCATCTTCACCATTTTTATCATATCTTGAGTTTTATAAGGAGATAGAAGCTCATTTTTGGATGGCATAAAATTCATATTATGTGCTAAAAATAAGTTAGTTATAGCTACTTCTCATTCCATGTCTAACTATCCTTAACAGTCCCTACAAAACAGACTATTCAGATTGGTACACTCATCTTGTTTTGATCATATCTCACTCATTTTGATGATTCCGTTGCATGGCCAACTCTCACATGTGTATGACATCTAACACTTACTGTAAATGGATTCCACCATGCAATTTTATCAGTTTATAACTTGGTTACTTACTGTTTTTAATTTAAGCAAGTTTTTAGCCTTGTTTCTTATGCTTATTCATCTTTTTAATCATATTTATCAACACTTGATCCCCACACAAAAATTTTATCATCATATATTCATCATATACATATACAATAAGAAAGAAAATACATGATTACATAATCAAAATAACAAGAGGATGGGGAGAACAATCTTTATACCACCAAGATTATGTAGGTATTCATCAAGGCTTGGATTTTTGATGGAGAAACTTGTGATAAACCAAGATCATCTTCAAGACCACCCATCTACATGAACACCTTGATGATAATCAGCCCTTGACTCCTTTGAAAACTCCTTTTTAGATGTTAAAACTTGCACCAATCTTCATAACTTCAACTTGGCTTCAACATATGTGAAGTATAGTTGAAGTTTATGGCTAGAACTTTTGATCAAATGGTGTTTTTGGTGGAGTTAGACGGCACAAAGAGGAGGGTGGAGAGATTTTGTGTGTGGTTTGCATGTGTGAGAATGAGGGAAGTGGTTTTGGCTTGGATGGTTTTATGGTTTGTTAGCTTCCATGTTAAGCTAATGCTAACATGTGTTAGCTTTCTAGCTAAGACTTTTACACATCACAATGTGTGGTGTCAAGTTTTGGCCGTGGGTTAGTGGGGGTGGGACAAGTATAAACTTGTCTCATCTCCACTAATTTACGGGTATTCCTCAATTCTAGTTTCCTAGATTTGCGTGCCCTCGGGTCGTTTTACGAAAAACGTTTTTATAAATTATGAATCAGCGGCACAAAACGAATCTAATAAAAATTGTCTGATCAAAAACGGAGTTCAAAAACGTAAATACGTAATCCTAAGGTTTCCGGTTTAGTCGTAAAGGACGTTAAATTAAAATCGTAAGTCCTAATCTCTTCTCATAAATTTGTG
This sequence comes from Glebionis coronaria, assembly GCA_025667525.1. Taxonomy (NCBI): domain Eukaryota; kingdom Viridiplantae; phylum Streptophyta; class Magnoliopsida; order Asterales; family Asteraceae; genus Glebionis; species Glebionis coronaria. Next base: position 290,404,298 of record CM046877.1, on the reverse strand, counting down.
AGTTTATGAACCAACACAAATTTAAAATTCCAAAATAATTCACGGATAAATTTATTTTCTGAAATGTCGGACTGTCACCAAAAACGTTGTATGTAAACGTAAGCATGTAACGTAGAATCCTCCAGTTTAGACGTAGTCGATGCTACTTCAAGACGTAAATCCAAATTTCTTCCAAAAAATAAGTGAGTTCATATTATAACATTAAAATAATGTTTTCAAATAAATATTGAGAATAAAATATAAACCATAATATGACGGATTGTCACAGCATTTACCCCTAAACAGGATCTTTGTCCTCAAAGATCATCTTATCTTACTACTCGCTTCTTATAGAGTTAAAGCCATGTGGGTATTTCCTCCACATTCGGTCTTTTCTCACAAGTGTAATCCATTACAATACGCGAGTTTCATCAAACATAACTACGAGAATAAGATCAGGCTTATTGTTGACTTACTTTCTCTATCCATGATGTTCACGGGTTTTTGATGAATGCAACTTTTCGCCGATCTAAACTTCATTAAGGGATGGTCAGATTTTCACTTGATAGGCATTTTATCAAGTTCGATATATGAAACATAATTTACGCAGCTCTTTAAGTCCTAGGGTAGATCCAGCTTATATGCCTTTCAAACCAATTCTTTATATTATCTCAATGGTCCCATACAACGGGGACTTATATCCCATGATCTTTCAGATCATCAATTCATTTTTCCATAGTTAAAATTTTTGGCATAACTTCTCTACCCATCTGGCACTTCAGGATCTACATTTCATATTCACATAACCTCCTGCCCACTACCGGCAGTCAATAATCAGATACTAATTTCAACAATCATTTCAGGTCTCGCGGGTCGAGTATTTTGTAAGGTTAGGTTTGTCATCATAGGAAACCTTATACCTAAAAGACATGTCCAACTCACAATGGGTGTATGTCGGGTGTCTTCATTCCAACTCCTGCTTACAGATGCTCTAATATATATCCTCACAAGATTCGATCCTGATCCTAATACGATAATTATCAAGGATAATCTCTCCAAAGGAAAAGGATTTTACAGTTTATTACCAAAGGTCAATCATTCAAACATAAAACAACACCTATTGTATTTTGTATCGTTACTTTATCTCGTCCCTTCGATTGGGGTGGTACAGTACTCTCATCAAGATTCGTTCTCAATGACTTCTGAGCAAATCTCTAGAAATTCGATGCGAAGCGAGGATCTTGATAGAGATGATCGATACAGGCACACCATGTTTACATAACTCCTTTAAATACAAAAGAGTCAATTTCTTCATCAAGAATCTATCATTAACATGAATGATATTAGCAGATTTGGTCATTCTGTCGACGATGATCCAAATCGAATCAAATTCAGATGATGACCTTTGCAATAGCTAGACGTTTACTAATGTATGAGGCGGTGTCTGCCTTCATAATTTTCCATCCGTACAACTTCTTCTGATAATGATACATTAAATCAGAAACGACAGGAATAAAATACTTATACATACAAGATTCCAACATAACTATATCTCAAAATCTCCATTTTTAGGCAAACGCCATCGGCTTCTCAATTCTAATGGTTCATATTAACCGCGAACTCCTTTTATTATCTATATTATCCTAATTAATTCTTTATCCTTTCTATATAATGTGTCAGTATCTACATTCACCTCTCCTGATGATATAATTATCATGTTCACAATTCACTCAGAAATTCTTTCTTCATATTTTCTAAGTTTTAATTTCGTCTCAACTATCATTTTTTTTATCAGTTTTGCTTAATCCGACGTTTTAAGCGTCGATAATTATTAGAACTAATTAAATAATAAATATTTAATTTTTATGAAATGTAAACGCAAATAGTTTTTTTTTTAATTTCTTATTCGACCAATTATATGAAAATGTTCCAAATAAATTTGAATTTAATTAACAAGATTTTTGTTTATTTATCGAAAATAATTAATAAGATTCGTAAATGTTCGAATAATCTTTGGTTATACTTTGGTCAAAATTTTCTTAGTTGAAATGCAAAAATTGTCGTTTCAAATTCCAAGTCATGGTTTAAATGTTTTCCTCAATCCCTCTTAGGTTTTCTTGAGGTATACACAAACATTTACCCCTAAACAGGAGTTTAGTTAAATGATTTGTGTATAAGGGAATAATCCATTAAAAAGCCTTTGTTACATCATTTGTCAAAACATATTTCCATTTTCTTTTTGGTAAAACCCAAAGCCTTAATGGTTCCAATTTTTGAAGAGTCAATATATTCCATTTTCTATTAATCACACGGTCAAATAATGTAAAGGATTAAGTTTTTCATCACATGTTAAATATTCAAGGTACAAGTTTTCACTACTCGGCCGACTCAGGGCATTCTACAAATAATTATTAACTCATTCTTATTCTTATAAATAAACAAATGGTCCTTAATGATCATAAGCATGATTTTATCAAATTACAGCCTACACACGTGATTCACCCAATTTATGAATGCTACATGTGTATTAGTCAATCCAAACGTCATCACGTGAAACTTATAATATTCATTACAAGTTCTGGATGTAGTGATTAGAATAGATAATCTTCTTCGTAGACGCGATGTTGATGATAACTATGCCGTGAATCAAATCTTTAGAACATACGCTAGAACCTTGTAAATGATCGAACAATCTATCATCTTGGGTAGTGGATATAGATTTTAATCGTCAATTTACTTAGTTCACGGTAATCGATAAACATAAGGAATGATAACTCCATAGCTCTTCATGATGACGAGCTCGGTAGAATAAAATCTATCTCTGACAACTCTCTCAGTTGTACGGTAATTCCTTTAATTCAGATGGTGCTGACGTAAAGTGCACATGCCACAGGTGCAGCACCGGGAATATAATCAATACCAATTTCAACTTGCCTTAATGGAAAAAGTCTAGGTAATTACCAATAAATACCTCCTAAAGTTTCAGATAACGGAAACATCTTTTAATAAATTCATATTAGGTTCTTTCTAGATTATAATATCTATGACTAATTCAAAACCATTCACGGTATAATTTCAAGGCATCCATCAAGAATTATTTAGATCACTTTTGATAATCAACATCTTATCTTTGAGGGGAATTCTACTCAAGTTCCCATCAATTAAGACAATGTCGTCATGTCATAATCAATCAATCCATTCTACTGGCATTACCAACTTTTCAGTTTTATTGCCGTCGATAAGATGTGAACTTCTCAAAAGACTAATAAGAACTCATAATCCTTCACAAATTCAAGGATATATGGAGACATAACTACCATTAAAAGAGTAAGGTCAACGCATAATCTACGCGAGAGAATTTCAAATCAGATACAGACGAAAACATTTAACGAATATGAATATATCCCATGTTTTCATAAATTGAGTATGCATTCGAAAGCTCCTCGGATCGTTACCCAGGTCATTCAAATGAAATCAATTCAAACGAAATGATAGGAACGTCGATACATCCAGTCGGGTATCAACACTCGGTAATCAAATACTTTTCCTAAGAATCTCGCCACGGGAGAATTGGACAAGAAGGGAATATCAATTGTCAAATAAGACAAATTCCACAGATGAGTAAATTCGACTAAGAAGAATAAATGGTACGGGCACATATGTAGGTGTCCCTGTCAATATGTCCCTATTTTTCACTTCTTGCAGATCTCATAAAATTTAATCTTTCACAATCTGTGAGAATCCGTCAATTTATGGTTGATATTTTATTCTCAAATATTAATTAAAAATATTATTTTAATGTTATATTATGAACTCACTTATTTTTGGGAAGTAATTTGGATTTACGTCTTGAAGTAGCATCGACTACGTCTAAACCAGAGGATTCTACGTTACGTGCTTACGTTTACGTACAACGTTTTTGGTGACAGTCCGACATTTCAGAAAATAAATTTATCCGTGAATATTATTTTGAGATTTTAAATTTGTGTTGGTTCATAAACTCACAAATTTACGAGAAGAGATTAGGACTTACAATTTTAATTTAACGTCCTTTACGACTAAACCGGAAACCTTAGGATTTCGTATTTACGTTTTCGAACTCCATTTTTTATGAGACAATTTTTATTAGATTCGTTTTTTGCCGTTGATTCATAATTTATAAAAACGTTTTTCGTAAAACGACCCGAGGGCACGCAAATCGAGGAAACTAAAATCGAGGAGTACCCGTAATTAAATAGGGATGAGACAAGAATAAACTTGTCCCACCCCCACTCTTGGACGGCAAGAGTAAGCCAAACCAACACCCTTGGTGTCATTTTTATGGACACTTGTCCATTAGCTTAACTTGTAAGCCTTCCACCACAAAACCACCAAAGCTTAACAACTAGCTTCATTTTATCTCATGCAAACAACTCATTCTCTCTCTCTATACTCCATTCTAGCCGCCCACTCTCCTACATAAACACCCTATTTGATCAATTTTTAACCATGAAATCATATGTTATTCACACATATGATGAAGCTCTTTTGAAGCCCTATTGATTGGTGGTGATTGTAACATCCAAGGAGGAGTTTCTATGGAGTCTTGGGGCTGATTTTCCACAAGGAGTTCTTGAAGAATGGAGGTCTTGAAGATGGTCTTGGTTTATCACAAGTTTCTCCATCAAAATCCATGTCTTGATCACAACCTACATCATCATGGTGGTATAAAGATTGTTCTTCACATCCTCTTGTTATTTTGATTATGTAATCATGTATTTTCTTTCCTGTTGTATATGTATATGATGCATATATGATGATAAAAATATTATGTGGGGATTTGGTGTTGATAATCATGGGTAAAAAGATGAAAAACTATATGTAAAAAGGTTAAAATCATGCTTAAAATGATGCATGTATAAAACAGTAAAGAATCATATGATAAACTGATAAAATGACTTGAATAGATTAATATACAGTAAGCTATGAGTCTTGTACACATGTGAGAGTTGGCCATGCAATAGAATCATTAGGATGAGTGAGATATGATCAAAACAAGTTTAGAGTGCAAATCTGAGTACACTGTTTTGGACGAATTTTATAAAATACTTATAGATTGATTCATCAGTAGCTATAATGGAATAAAATGAATAACATATCATTTAGTTTCTGTGATAAAAATTTGGGGTTCTATCTCCTTGTAGAACTCAAGATATGGTAAAAATGGTGAAAGTGAAAGTAAAAATCAGATTTTGGGAAATTAAAGTATAATAGTATTATAATAGCACTCAAATAAATATAGTATAAAATGTGAATTAAAACCCACTAACTTATACATTACACTTATATAAATATGTATAAGGATAAATAAATGGACATTTTATAAAAATGGTAGTTTGATAAGTTTTATAAGTTATAAAACTATAAACACGATTTTTACGACTTTTTCGGCTATTACCGTAAAATTAACGTTTTTGTTAAATAAAACTTAGACGGTTGGACCCATCTAATGTAAACTTTTATAAACTCATATACTGATATATAGACATATATAACAAGTAAAAACCGATAAAACCCGAACTATAAAATATACGAACATTAACGGGCTAAGTTAACGTTATCCTAATAATACAACAAAATGGGCTAAAACACTTATAAACTTATTTATTGGGCTTAACCCATTTGGGCCCAACTTGTAAAGTATAAATACTGATAATACAAGTATGAAATGGATTAATACAAGTTAATGAACTTATAATCGGCTTATTGGACCTAAAACACGTAAATAGGTAAAACAAGTAAACTAGTAAGAAGTTACCAAAACATAAACACTAAAATGAGTAAAAGAGAATATGTAAATCCACTTGATCATCATATATATATAATCATCATATGTATACATAATTGTTATTTTTATAAAGTCATTGGACAAAGAGTATAAGACGAGTATTATTTGTCTAGGTTTCCGTGATTGAAGCACGTACCGTACATCCGAATCGCCGATAACCGCCTTCCCACATCAAGGTGAGTTCATAGCCTCGCACTCTTTTAAATGTTTTTATGAAATGTTTTATAAACCCGCGAGGAAGATAACATGTTAGTTTTTATGAAATAGGACACTAGTTGTCCCGATTGTTTGTTTATTGATTTGGACCCGAATGATGGTATGACCCGCTGTATGATTATATGACCCGATAGATGAAATGAAATGGATTATTAAAGTTAGGTTATGTCACTAAAAGTCCCATTAGCATGAATTGTGAACTACCGGGATTTGGTAGACGCTTATGCATATAATAGTACTATTTGGGGACGATCACCCCAGTTCGCGCCTTGACGGTTGATCCCCGTCGTGCCACATTGATTGGTAAGCGAATTTATGTATGAGAAGATTTACACAAGCGTGATTATTGTGACGACACGCTAACTTAGATGGGAAAATTGATTTTCGGGCTAGCTACCCGTTGTTTGTTATAGTAAGGTAACAATGTCATGCGGCTTGTAATAATCCATAAATAAAGAAAATACTGCTTTATCCATTGAATTACGATATATTGCCTGACTATCAATACAGGGTCTTATTATTGATTTTATGTTCGTGTTTTGGTTTTACATAACCATATTCATATAACGGTTTTTATTTAACTTTATACAACGTCATAAGACGTATTGTATGTTGTTTTTACGACATTGGCTCGTATAATGATTTTGAAGGCAAATGCCTATATTATGATTTTTGATAAGGATTTGTATAAAATGACTTTGGCTATTTTATGGCCTATTATAAAGATTTGTATAAAATGATTTTCGGTGATAATTATGTACCGATGATATATTAATGGTTTTATTAAACTCTATGAATTCACTCGGCGTTATCGTTGACCCTTTTCTTTTAACATGTTTTGTCTCAGGTACTTGAAGGTAATTCTAGGGAAGACAACAAGAATTCATGGCCCGCACTTAAACAATAATTTCCATACAAATCTTTTGTAAAACCTGCATGAAATACAATGACTTGGGACCTATGTAACTTTGATATTTATGAATGGAAATGCTTTATTATTAAACGACGCGATTTTTATGCGTTGTCTATGATGTGAGTAATGTGTTATCCCGTAACACCAACGAGTCTTCCGCTGTATTGAGTTGTATAAATTTAGGGGTGTTACAGTTTGGTATCAGAGCTCTCGTTATAGAGAACGAAAGATTTTTAAAACCAAGGTTTTGAATAAAATATTTCAAAGTCTTTTAACTATAAACATTTTTCTAAAAATGTCTAAAAATCTTTTGACTATAACGGCGCCGAAGAATTTCCGAGTTACCTACAAGGCCAGACTGAGAAGTGTTATTTTAATATATATATATAACTTGGATTTTTTTTTTTATATATATATATATATATATATATATATATATATATATATATATATGATGTAATTTGATTACATGATTGTTTGATGATTATTTCTATATTTATACGAGGTATTTATACGACGTAGATTGTCACAAGGAACCCTAACTCCCCTAGCAAATCAATCGAAGCTATTCCCGTAGGAATTCTAGCTATTCCAGATCTAAACCAAGTTGTGGATATTTATGATCCCAACAATATGGTTGATATTCGTAGAAATGTAGATATTAGTTGATTGTGATATTGAAGAAGAATTGGCGAGATTAAATCTGATATCGATGTCATGACGATCTTTCTTTATAGTGGAGTTTAACAAAACGTTACCACCTGGAAAGGTGTCATCTGATTCGTTGTCACCCAATTCTTAAATTGAAATCGAAAGGGTGAATGTTGCACTTGAGGCTGTCATTGGAACCATTACCCAAAAGCCTCATGCCACTAGTACCTTTCCGAGAAGTCTAATTGAATGTGTGAGTCATATCATACTAGTGACTCATTCGATAACTATTATTGTTGTAAGAGCTATAGGATTGGAAATTAAGTGTTGTTCATATTGAACTTTTATTGCCCTTTTAAGGTATAAGAATAAGATTGAAAGTATTGGAGAATGAGGTAGTATGTCGCATTGAGTATAAGTTGATTGAAACTTGAATGAAGTAAAATTTAACCCGTATGGAATATGAGATTATTAAGAGGAAGTCGTTAAGTCCTGTGATTGAATGATAAGGTTTTAAATGATTGTTGATTCGTGTTAAGGGTTGTTCCTAGGCCATTGTCCACTAACGAGGATGCCCAGTGTCCAATAAATAAATTGAAGAAATCTTCTTCTGAATTGGGACCGATGGATCTTTCGGGACATGTGGAACACCTAATGACTCTTGTAGCTTAGTATTCATTGTGGTATCTTTTAAAAATAATCACTAACTTAACTGTGACATCAGTTGGTAGGATGAGTTCTTGGAATTGTATGACATAGTGACACGTAATGTGTTACGGTACAATTTAGACTTATTTGTTATTAATGAAAAGACTACCTTTGATTACTAAATTCTACATATATCGATGTTATCTATCTTTTATTGCTTCATCCTAATGTTCACATTAGTGATGCAACCATTGAAAAAGTACTCATCTCGATTTGAGTTACGTTGTGAATTATTCTTTCTGAGTGCCATCAAGGTCATGAACCTCATGATTAAGTGGCTAAGCTCATTTCCTATTATATTTGTAGTTAGTTCTTGGTGAACAACTTTTCATCACTCTTTTGCAGATCACTCATTGTTTTTATAAGATAAAACAGTATCCCTTGAGAAAAAATGAATTTTCATCACTATAAGGATTATTCAAAGTAAGATTTATAAGTGATCGTTATCGAAATGAAGTTGTTTATAAAACACCTTGGAAAACTTAATTGTTTTCATAACAAAGAAAATCTTTGAAAATTTATTTTTGATTCTTATTTAAGAATTAAGCATGAAAATGTTTTTATTATAAACATGATGATAAAATTCTGACGAACTGAGTATTGCATCATTAATCTTGAAATTGTATATAGTTGCGCGCCTACATACAATTTGGAAGAGACCATGCAAGGCTGATTAGTACTCACCATAAATTGATTAATAAACACTACATTTTCTTTGAAGTTGTGAAAGATTAAATTTTATGAGATCTACAAGAAGTGCAATAATAAGGACATATTATTAGGGACACCTACATATGTGCCCGTACTATTTATTCTTTTGAGTCGAATTTACTCATCTGTGGAATTTGTCTTATTTGACAAATGATATTCCCTTCTTGTCCAATTCTCCCGTAGTGAGATTCTTAGGAAAAGTATCTGATTACCGAGTGTTGATACCCGATTGGATGTATCGACGTTCCTATCATTTCTTTTGAATTGATTTCATTTGAATGACCTGGGTAACAATCCAAGGAGCTTTCGAATGCGTACTCAAATTATGAAAACATGGGATATACTCATATTCGTTAATGTTTTCGTCTGTATCTGATTTGAAATTCTCTCGCGTAGATTATGCGTTGACCTTACTCTTTTTAAGGGTAGTTATGTCTCCATATATCCTTTAATTTGTGAAGAATTATGAATTACTATTAGTCTTTTGAGAAGATCACATCTTATCAATGGTAACAAAACTGGAAAGTTGATAGTGCCAGTAGAATGGATTGACTGATTATGACAAGAAGACATTGTCTTAATTGATGGGAACTCGAGTAGAATTCCCCTAAATGATAAGATGTTGATTATCAAAAGTGATCTAAATAATTCTTGATGGATGACCACATCCTGCACTTAAGACTTGAAATTAAACCATGAATGGTTGTAAATTAGTCATAGATATTGTAATCTAGAAGAACCTAATATGAATTTATTAAAAGATGTTTCTGTTATCTGAAATTTTAGAAGGTATTTGTTGGTAAATTACCTAGACTTTTGCCATTAAGGAAAGTTGAAATTGGTATTGATTATATTTCCGGTGCTGCACCTGTGGCTTGTGCACTGTACGTCAGCACCATCTGAATTAAAGGAATTACCGTATAACTGAGAGAGTTGTCGGAGAAAGATTTTATTCTACCGAGCTCGTCATCATGAAGAGCTATGGTGTTATCATTCCTTATATTTATAGATTACTGTGAACTGAGTAAATTGACAATCGAAAACGATATCCATAACTCGAAATGGGAGATTTGTTCGATCATTTACAAGGTTCTAGCGTATGTTTTAAAGATTTGATCCACGGCATGGTTATTATCAACTTCGCGTCCGCGAAGAAGATTATCTATTCCGATCACTACATCCGGTACTTGTAATGAACATTATGAGTTTCACGTGATGTCGTTTGGATTGACTAATGCACATGTAGCATTCATAAATTTGGTGAATCACGTGTGTAGGCTGTAATTTGATAAATTCATGCTTGTGATCATTAAGGACCATTTGTTTGTTTATAAGAATAAGAAGGAGTTAATAATTATTTATAGATTGCCCTGAATTGGCCGAACAATGAAAACTTGTACCTTGAATATTTAACATAAGATTTAAGGCTTGATCCTTTACATAAAATGACTGTTTGATTAATGATGGTAAAATATATATATATATATACTGACTCTTCAAAGATTAGAGCTATTAAGACTTCGGGATTATACCAAAAAGAAAAAGTGCACAAATGTTTTGACAAATGTTTTATCAAAAGAACTTTTGAGGGATTATTTCCTATACCCAGAACATTCAACTAAACTCCTGTTCATGAGTAAATGTTTGTGTGTGCTTTTAGACAACTTAAGAAGAATTTAGGAAACTATATAATTTATGACTTGACATTTGAAACGACACTTTTTGCTTTTTAACTAAGAAAATTTTGACCAAAGTATAACCAAAGATTTTTCAAACATTTACGAATCTTATTAATTATTTTCGATAAATCAGCAAAAATCTTGTTAATTAAATTCAAATTTATTTTGAACATTTTTATATAATTGGTCGAACTATGAAATTTAAAATTTTTACGCTTGTCTTTCATAAAAATTAAATATTTATTATTTAATTACTTGTAATATTTATCGACGCTATAAACGTCGGATCAAGCACAACTGATAAAAATAATAGTTGAGATGGAACTAAAACATAGAAGATATGAAGAAAGAAATTTTGAATTAATACGGTCATGTTATTTATATTTCATCAGGAGAAAGTGAATGTAGATACTGACACATTATGTAGAAAAGATAAAGAACCAATTAGGACATGTTCCTTAATAATGAAGGTGCAAAATAAATTGCCGAACGATATAAAAATAAACAATGTGTAACACCCCCAAATTTATACAATTCAATACAGCGGAAGACTCGTTGGTGTTACGGGATAGCACAATACTCACATCATAGACAACGCTTAAAAATCGCGTCATTTGATAATAAAGCATTTCCATTCATAAATATCAGATTTACATAGGTCCCAAGTCATTGTATTTCATACAGGTTTTACAAAGCATTTGAATGGAAAATTATTATTTAGGTGCGGGCCATGAATTCTTGTTGTCTTCCCGAGAATTACCTTCAAGTACCTGAGACAAAACATGTTAAAAGAAAAGGTCAGCGATAACGCCGAGTGAATTCATAGAGTTTAATAAAATCCATCAATATAACACCGGTATAAAATTATTACCGAAAATCATTTTGTACAAATCTTTGTAATAGGACATAAAATAGCCAAAGTCATTTTATACAACTCCTTATCAAAAATCATAATATAGGCTTTTGCCTTCAAAATCATTATACGAACCAAAGTCGTAAAAACATCATACAATACGTTTTATAACGTTGTATAAAGTTAAATAAAAACCGTTATATGAATATGGTTAATCTAAAACCAAAACACGAACATAATAATAAGACCCTGTATTGCTAGTCAGGCAATATATCGTAATTCAATGCATATAGCAGTAGTTTCGTTATTTGGATTATTATAAGCCGCATGACATTGTTACCTTACTACAACAAACAACGGGTGGCTAGCCCGAAACTCAATTTGCCCATCTAAGTTAGCGTGTCGTCACAATAATCACGCTTGTGTAAATCTTCTCATACATAAATTCGCTTACCAATCAATGTGGCACGACGGGGATCAACCGTCAAGGCGCGAACTGGGGTGATCGTCCCCAAATAGTACTATTATATGCATAAGCGTCTACCAAATCCTGGTAGTTCACAATTCATGCTAATGGGACTTTTAGTGACATAACCTAACTTTAATAATCCATTTCATTTCATACATCGGGTCATATAGTCATTCATCGGGTCATAAAATCATTCGGGTCCAAATCAATAAACAAACAATCGGGACAAATGGTGTCCTATTTTATCAAAACTAACATGTTATCTCCCTCGCGGGTTTATAAAACATTTCATAAAACATTTAAAAGAGTGCGAGGCTATGAACTCACGTTGATTGGGAAAGGCGGTTATCGGCAATTCGGATGTACGGTACGTGCTTCAATCACGGAAACCTAGACAAATAATCCTCATCTTAGACTTTTATCCAATGACTTTATCAAAATAACAAATATGTATACATATGATGATTTTATATATATGATGATGATCAAGTGGGTTTATACATTCTTATTTATTCATTTTAGTGTTATGTGTTAGTAACTTTTTTAGTAGTTTACTAGTTTTACCTATTTACATGTTTTAGGTCCAATAAGCCTATTATAAGTCTATTACCTTAAATTAGACCATTTTATACTTTCATTATCAGTATAATACTTTACGTGTTAGGCCCAAGTGGTTTAAGCCCAATAAGTAAATTTATAAGTGTTTAGCCTATTTAGTTGGATTATTAGTCCAATAATGTTAACTTAGCCCGTTAATGTCCATATGTTATTTAGTTCGGGTTTTATCGGTTTTTACTTGTATTAAGTACTTATATATCAGTATATGACTTTTAAAAATTTTACATTATATGGGTCCGACCGTCTAAGTTTTAATTGACGAAAAACGTTAGTTTTACGGTATTAGCCGAAAAGACGTAAAAATCATGTTTATAGTTTTTATAACTTATAAAACTTACCAAACTATCATTTTTATATAATGTCCATTTATTTATCCTTATACATATTTATATAAATGAAATATATAAGTTAGTGGGTCTTAATTTCACATTTTATACTATATTATTTTAAGTGATTATATAATACTATTAAACTTTAATTTCACAAAATCTGATTTTTAGTTTCACTTTCACCATTTTTATCATATCTTGAGTTCTATAATGAGATAGAAGCTCAAATTTTTATGACAGTAACTACATGATATGTGATCCATTTTATTCTTTTATAGCTACTGATGAATCAACTTCTAAATATTTTAATAAATTCGTCCAAAGCAGTATAGGCAGATTTGTACTCTAAACTTGTTTTGATCATATCTCACTCATTTTTATGATTCCATTGCATGGCCAACTCTCACATGTGTATGACATCTAATACTTACTGTAAATTGATTCCACCATGCTATTTTATTAGTTTATAACTTGGTTACTTACTGTTTTTATACAGCCATCATATTTAGCAAGATTTTTAACCTTGTTACCTATGGTTTTCCATCTTTTTAATCATGTTTATCAAATCTATCAACACCAAATACCCACATAATATTTTTAATCATCATTCATCATCATATAAATATACATAAATAAAGAAATTACAAGATTACGTAATCAAAATAACAAAAGGATAGGAAGAACAATCTCAATACCACCATTAATGATGAAAAGATGAGGTTTTTGATGAACAAGACTTGGTTCTTGTTATCAAACCTTCAACTTTAGCAAGGCAACTTCTTGGGTCCTTTGGATGGATGAACACCTCCATGAAATCAGCCTTTTAACCTAATGAAAACTCCTTTTCATAAGTTAAGATCACCTCCAATCTTCATATCTTCAAAAGGACATCATCATATGTAGAAATAACATGAGATTTTGTGGTTAAATTTGATCAAAATGGGTGTTTTAGGGGTATATGGGACGAAATATAGAGAGAGAGGAAGGATGAGAGAGTGGTTTGCATGTGTTTATGAATGCAAATGGTAAAATGAAGTGGTTTTGTTGGTTTGGTGAAAGGTGTAGCTTACATGTTAAGCATAGGCTTACATGTGTAAGCTTAATAGTTATAAGGGTGCCACATCAAGAGATGTGGTGTCCTCTTTTGGCCATCCCTTTTAGTGGGGTGGGATAAACTTGTTTTGTCCAATCCCGCTAATTTACGGGTATTTCTTGATTCTAGTTTCCTCGATTTGCGTGCCCTCGGGTCGTTTTACGAAAAACGTTTTTATAAATTATGAATCAACGGCACAAAACGAATCTAATAAAAATTGTCTCATCAAAAACGGAGTTCGGAAACGTAAATACGTAATCCTAAGGTTTCCGGTTTAGTTGTAAAGGACGTTAAATTATAATCGTAAGTCCTAATCTCTTCTCGTAAATTTTTGAGTTTATGAATCAACATAAATTTGAAATCCCAAAATACTATTCACGGATAAATTTAATTTCTGAAATGTCGGACTGTCACCATAGACGGTGTATGTAAACGTAAGCACGTAACGTAAAATCCTCCGGTTTAGACGTAGTTGATGCTACTTCAAGACGTAAATCCAAATTACTTCCCAAAAATAAGTGAGTTCATAATATAACATTAAAATAATATTTTTAAATAATACTTGAGAATAAAATCTCAACCATAAACTGACGGATTGTCACAGCATTTACCCCTAAACAGGATCTTTGTCCTCAAAGATCATTTTATATTATTACTCCCTTCTTATAGAGTTAGAGCCATGTGGGTATTTCCTCCACATTCGGTCTTTTCTCACATGTGTAATCCATTACAATACGCGAGTTTCATCAAACATAACTACGGGAATAAGATCAGGCTTAATGTTGACTTACTTTCTCTATCCATGATTTTCACGGGTTTTTGATGAATGCAACTTTTCGCCGATCTAAATTTCATCAAGAAGAAATCAGATTTTCACTTGATAGACATTTTATCAAGTTAGATATACGAATCATAATTTACGCAGCCCTTGAAGTCCTAGGGTAGATCTAGCTTATATGTCTTTCATACCAACTTTTACATCATCTCTATGGTCCCATACAACGGGGACTTATTTCCCATGATCCTTCAGATCATTAATTCATTTTTTTCCAAGGTGAAATTTTTTGGCATAACTTCGCTACCCTTCCGGCACTTCAAGATCTACATTTCTTATTTACATAACTTCCTGCCCACTACTGGCAGTCAATAATCAAATCCTAATTTCAACAATCAATTCAGGTCTCGCAGGTCGGGTATTTTTTAAGGTTAGGTTTGTCATCATAGGAAACCTTAAACCTAAAAGACATGTTCAACTCACAATGGGTGTATGTCGGGTATCTTCATCCCAACTCCTGCTTACAGATGCTCTCATATTTAGATCCTAACAGGATTCGATCTCGATCCTAATACGATAATCATCAATGATAATTTCTCCAAAGGAAAACGATTATACGGTTCATTACTAAAGGTCAATCACTCAAGCATAAAACAAGACTTCTAGTGTTTTGTATCTTTACTTTGCCTCGTCCCTTCGATTGGGGTGATAAATAGTACTCTCATCAAGGTTCGTTCCCAATGACTTCTGAGCAAATCTCTAGAAATTCGATGCGAAACGAGGATCTTGATAGAGATGATTGATACAGGCACACTATGTTTACACAACTCCTTTAAATACAAAAGAGTCAATTTCTTCATCAAGAATCTATCATTAACAGGAATGATATTAGCATATTTGGTCAGTCTGTCGACGATGACCCAAATCAAATCAAATTCTGATGAGGACCTTTGCAATAGTTAGGTGTTTACTAATGTATGAGGCGATGTCTGCCTTCATAATTTGCCATCAGTACAACTTCTTCGGATAAAAATTACACTAAATCAGAAATGGCATGAATAGAATACTTAAACTTACGAGATTCCAACATAACTAAATCTCAAATCCTCCGTATTTAGACAACCAGAAGTGGCCTTTTATACATTTAACGCCATCGGCTTCTCAATTCTAATGGTTCACATTAGCCGCGAACCCCTTTTTATTATCTATATTATCCTTCTTACAAGCATTAGTTATTTCTAAATTGTTCGGCAATTTATTTTGCACATTCATTATTAAGGAATACATCCTAATTGATTCTTTATCCTTTTTACATAATGCGTTAGTATTTACATTCATCTTTCCTGATGAAAAAATTATCATGTCTACAATTTACTTAGATTTTCTTTCTTCATATTTTCTAAGTTTTAGTTTCGTCTCAACTATCATTTTTATTAGTTTTACTCAATCCGACGTCTAAAGCGTCGATAATTATTATAAGTAATTAAAAAAATAAATATTTAATTTTATGAAACGTAACCATAAAAATTTTAAATTTTCCCAGTTTGCCTAATTATAGAAAAATGTTCAAAATAAATTTAAATTTAATTAATACGATTTTTGTTGATTTATCGAAAATAATTAATAAGATTCGTAAATGTTCGAAAAATCTTTGGTTATACTTTGGTCAAAATTTTCTTAGTTGAAAAGCAAAAATTGTCGTTTCAAATTTCAAGTCATAAGTTATATAGTTTCCTCAATTCTTCTTAAGTTGTCTAGAAGTATACATAAACATTTACCCCTAAACAAGAGTTTAGTTAAATGTTCTAGGTATAAGTGATTAATCCCTCAAAAGTTCTTTTTGAGAAAACATTTGTCAAAACATATTTGCACTTTCTTTTTGGTAAAACCAAAAGTCTTAAATGACTCTAATATTTGAAAAGTCAATATAGATCCCATTATCTTATTAATCACATGGTCAAATCATGTAAATGATTAAATCTTAAATCACATGTTAAATATTCAAGGTACAGGTTTTCATTGTTCGGCCAATTCAGGCATTCTACAAATGATTATTAACTCCTTCTTATTCTTATAAACAAATAAACGATCCTTAATGATCACAAGCATGAATTTATCAAATTACAGCCTTCACACGTGATTCACCAAATTTATGAATGCTACATGTGTATTAGTCAATCCAAACGACATCACGTGAAACTCAAAACGTTCATTACAAGTACCGGATGTAGTGATTGGAGTAGATAATCTTCTTCGCGGACGCGAAATTGATGATAACCATGCCGTGGATCAAACTTTTAAAACATACGCTAGAACCTTGTAAATGATCAAAAAAATCTTCCATTTCGAGTTATGGATATCGTTTTCGATTGTCAATTTACTCAGTTCACAGTAATCCATAAATATAAGGAATGATAACACAAATAGCTCTTCATGATGACGAGCTCGGTATAATAATTTCTTTCTCCGACAACTCTCTCAGTTGTACGGTAATTCCTTTAATTCAGATGGTGCTGACGTACAGTGCACATGCCATAGGTGCAGTACCGGGAATATGATCAATACCAATTTCAACTTGCCTTAATGGCAAAAGTCTAGGTAATTCACCAGCAAATACCTCCTAAAGTTTCAGATAGCAGGAGCATCATTTAATAAATTCATATTAGGTTCTTTCTAGATTATAATATCTATGACTAATTCACAACCATTCACGGTATAATTTCAAGTCTAAATGCAGGATATGGTCATCCATCAAGAATTATTTAGATCACTTTTGATAATCAACATCTTATCATTTAGGGGAATTCTAGTCGAGTTCCCATCAATTAAGACAATGTCTTCCTGTCATAATCAATCAATCCATTCTACTGGCACTATCAACTTTCCAGTTTCATTACCGTTGATAAGATGTGAACTTCTCAGAAGACTAATAATAACTCATAATCCTTCCCAAATTCAAAGATATATGGAGACACAACTACCATTAAAAGAGTAAGGTCAATGCATAATCTACGCGAGAGAATTTCAAATCAAATACAGAAGAAAACATTTAACGAATATGAATATATCCCATGTTTTCATAATTTGAGTACGCATTCGAAAGCTCCTCGGATCGTTACCCAGGTCATTCAAATGAAATCTAATCAAAAGAGATGATAGGAACGTCGATACATCCAGTCGGGTATCAACACTCGGTACCAAAGAATCTCACCACGGGAGAATTGTACAAGAAAGAATTGTCAATTGTCAAATAAGACAATTTCCACAGATGAGTAAATTCGACTCAGAAGAATAGATGCTACAGGCACATATGTAAGTGTCCCTAACACTATGTCCCTATTTTCACTTCTTGCAGATCTCATAAAATTAAAATCTTTCCCAATCTTTAAAGAAAATTTAGTGTTCATTCATTAGTTTTATGGTGACTACTAATCAGTTTTGTATGGTCCATTCCAAATTGTATGTAGGCGCGCAACTATATACATATTCAAGATTAACGATGCAATACTCAGTTCGTCAAAATTTTATTATCGTGTTGATAATAAAAACATTTTCATGCTTAATTAAGAATCAAGAATATATTTACAAAGATTTTCTTTGTTATGGAAATAATTAAGTTTCCAAAGCGTTTCATAAACAACTTTATTTTGATATCAATCACTTATAAATCTCACTTTAAATAATCCTTATTGTGATGAAAATTAAATTTTCTCAAAGGATACCGTTTTGACTTTATAAAAACAATGTGTGATCTGCAAAAGAGTGATGAAGAGTTGTTCACCAAGAACTAACTATAATATGATATGAAATGAGCATTAGCCAAATAATCATGAGGTTCATGACCTCGATGGCACTCAAAAAAATAATCCACAACGTAACTCAAATCGAGATGAGTACTTGTTCAACGGTTACATCACTAATGCGAACATAAGGATGAAGCAAGAAAAGATAGATAACATCGATACATGTAGAATTTTGTAATCAAAGGTAGTCTTTTCATTAATCACAAACAAGTCAAAATTGTACCGTAACACATTACGTGTCACTATGTCATACAATTCCAATAACTCATCCTACCAACTGATGTCTCAGTTAAGTTAGGGATTTTTAAAAGATACCACAATGGATACTAATCTACAAGAGTCATTAGGTGTTCCACATGTCCCGAAAGATCCATCGGTCCCAATTCAGAAGAAGATTTCTTCAATTTATTTATTGGACACTGGGCATCCTCATTAGTGGACAATGGCCTAGGAACAACCCTTAACACGAATCAACAATCAATTAAAACCTTATAATTCAATCACAAAACTTAACGACTTCCTCTTAACAATCTCATATTCCATATGGGTTAAATTTTACTTTATTCAAGTTTCAATCAACTTATACTCAATTCGATATTCTACCTCATATTCCAATATTTTCAATTTTATTCATAAACCTTAAAAGGGCAATAAAAGCTCAATATGATCAACACTTAATTCCAATCCTATAGCTCTTACAACAACAATTATCAAATGAGTCACTAGCATGAGATGACTCACACATTCAATCAGATTTCTCGGAAAGGTACTAGTGGCATGAGGCTTTTGGGTAATGGTTCCAATGACAGCCTCAAGTGCAACAATCACCCTTTCGATTTCAATTTAAGAATTGGATGACAACGAATCAGATGACATCTTTCTAGGTGGTAACGTTTTGTAAAACTCCACTCTATAAGGAAGATCGTCATGACATCGATATCAGTTTTAATCTTGCCAATTCTTCTTCAATATCACAATCAACTAATATCTAAATTTCTACGAATATCAACCATTTTGTCAGGATCATAAATATCCACAACTTGGTTTAGATCTAGGATAGCTAGAATTCCTACGAGAATAGCTTCGATTATTTTACTAGGGAATTTAGGGTTCCTTGTGACAATCTACGTCGTATAAATACCTCGTATAAATATCAAAATAATCATCAAACAATCATGTAATCAAATTACATCATATATATATATATATATATATATATATATATATATATATATATATATATATATATATATATATATATATATATATATATATATATATATATATATATATATATATATATATATATATATATATATATATATATATATATATATATATATATATATATATATATATATATATATATATATATATATATATATATATATAATCCAAATTATATATATATATATATATATATATATATATATATATATATATATATATATATATATATATATATATATATATAATCCAAATTATATATATATATATATATATATATATTAAAATAACACTTCTCAGTCTGGCCTTGTCGGTAACTCGGGAATTCTTCGGCACCGTTATAGTCAAAAGATTTTTAGACATTTTTAGAAAAATGTTTATAGTTAAAAGATTTTGAAATGTTTTATTCAAAACCTTGGTTTTAAAAATCTTTCGTTCTCTATAACGAGAGCTCTGATACCAAACTGTAACACCCCCAAATTTATACAATTCAATACAGCGGAAGACTCGTTGGTGTTACGGGATAGCACAATACTCACATCATAGACAACGCTTAAAAATCGCGTCATTTGATAATAAAGCATTTCCATTCATAAATATCAAATTTACATAGGTCCCAAGTCATTGTATTTCATACAGGTTTTACAAAGCATTTGAATGGAAAATTATTATTTAGGTGCGGGCCATGAATTCTTGTTGTCTTCCCGAGAATTACCTTCAAGTACCTGAGACAAAACATGTTAAAAGAAAAGGTCAGCGATAACGCCGAGTGAATTCATAGAGTTTAATAAAATCCATCAATATAACACCGGTATAAAATTATTACCGAAAATCATTTTGTACAAATCTTTGTAATAGGACATAAAATAGCCAAAGTCGTTTTATACAACTCCTTATCAAAAATCATAATATAGGCTTTTGCCTTCAAAATCATTATACGAACCAAAGTCGTAAAAACATCATACAATACGTTTTATAACGTTGTATAAAGTTAAATAAAAACCGTTATATGAATATGGTTAATCTAAAACCAAAACACGAACATAATAATAAGACCCTGTATTGCTAGTCAGGCAATATATCGTAATTCAATGCATATAGCAGTAGTTTCGTTATTTGGATTATTATAAGCCGCATGACATTGTTACCTTACTACAACAAACAACGGGTAGCTAGCCCGAAACTCAATTTGCCCATCTAAGTTAGCGTGTCGTCACAATAATCACGCTTGTGTAAATCTTCTCATACATAAATTCGCTTACCAATCAATGTGGCACGACGGGGATCAACCGTCAAGGCGCGAACTGGGGTGATCGTCCCCAAATAGTACTATTATATGCATAAGCGTCTACCAAATCCCGGTAGTTCACAATTCATGCTAATGGGACTTTTAGTGACATAACCTAACTTTAATAATCCATTTCATTTCATACATCGGGTCATATAGTCATTCATCGGGTCATAAAATCATTCGAGTCCAAATCAATAAACAAACAATCGAGACAAATGGTGTCCTATTTTATCAAAACTAACATGTTATCTCCCTCGCGGGTTTATAAAACATTTCATAAAACATTTGAAAGAGTGCGAGGCTATGAACTCACGTTGATTGGGAAAGGCGGTTATCGGCAATTCGGATGTACGGTACGTGCTTCAATCACGAAAACCTAGACAAATAATCCTCATCTTAGACTTTTGTCCAATGACTTTATCAAAATAACAAATATGTATACATATGATGATTTTATATATATGATGATGATCAAGTGGGTTTATACATTCTTATTTACTCATTTTAGTGTTATGTGTTAGTAACTTTTTTAGTAGTTTACTAGTTTTACCTATTTACATGTTTTAGGTCCAATAAGCCTATTATAAGTCTATTACCTTAAATTAGACCATTTTATACTTTCATTATCAGTATAATACTTTACGTGTTAGGCCCAAGTGGTTTAAGCCCAATAAGTAAATTTATAAGTGTTTAGCCCATTTAGTTGGATTATTAGTCCAATAATGCTAACTTAGCCCGTTAATGTCCATATGTTATTTAGTTTGGGTTTTATCGGTTTTTACTTGTATTAAGTACTTATATATCAGTATATGACTTTTAAAAATTTTACATTATACGGGTCCGACCGTCTAAGTTTTAATTGACGAAAAACGTTAGTTTTACGGTATTAGCCGAAAAGACGTAAAAATCACGTTTATAGTTTTTATAACTTATAAAACTTACCAAACTATCATTTTTATATAATGTCCATTTATTTATCCTTATACATATTTATATAAATGAAATATATAAGTTAGTGGGTTTTAATTTCACATTTTATACCATATTATTTTAAGTGATTATATAATACTATTAAACTTTAATTTCACAAAATCTGATTTTTAGTTTCACTTTCACCATTTTTATCATATCTTGAGTTCTATAATGAGATAGAAGCTCAAATGTTTATGACAGTAACTACATGATATGTGCTCCATTTTATTCTTTTATAGCTACAGATGAATCAACTTCTAAATATTTTAATAAATTCGTCCAAAGCAGTATAGGCAGATTTGTACTCTAAACTTGTTTTGATCATATCTCACTCATTTTTATGATTCCATTGCATGGCCAACTCTCACATGTGTATGACATCTAATACTTACTGTAAATTGATTCCACCATGCTATTTTATTAGTTTATAACTTGGTTACTTACTGTTTTTATACAGCCATCATATTTAGCAAGATTTTTAACCTTGTTACCTATGGTTTTCCATCTTTTTAATCATGTTTATCAAATCTATCAACACCAAATCCCCACATAATATTTTTAATCATCATTCATCATCATATACATATACATAAATAAAGAAATTACAAGATTACATAATCAAAATAACAAAAGGATACGAAGAACAATCTCAATACCACCATTAATGATGAAAAGATGAGGTTTTTGATGAACAAGACTTGGTTCTTGTTATCAAACCTTCAACTTTAGCAAGGCAACTTCTTGGGTCCTTTGGATGGATGAACACCTCCATGAAATCAGCCCTTTAACCTAATGAAAACTCCTTTTCATAAGTTAAGATCACCTCCAATCTTCATATCTTCAAAAGGACATCATCATATGTAGAAATAACATGAGATTTTGTGGTTAAATTTGATCAAAATGGGTGTTTTAGGGGTATATGGGACGAAATATAGAGAGAGAGGAAGGATGAGAGAGTGGTTTGCATGTGTTTTTGAATGCAAATGGTAAAATGAAGTGGTTTTGTTGGTTTGGTGAAAGGTGTAGCTTACATGTTAAGCATAGGCTTACATGTGTAAGCTTAATAGTTATAAGGGTGCCACATCAAGAGATGTGGTGTCCTCTTTTGGCCATCCCTTTTAGTGGGGTGGGATAAACTTGTTTTGTCCCATCCCGCTAATTCACGGGTATTTCTCGATTCTAGTTTCCTCGATTTGCGTGCCCTCGGGTCGTTTTACGAAAAACGTTTTTATAAATTATGAATCAACGGCACAAAACGAATCGAATAAAATTTGTCTCATCAAAAACGGAGTTCGGAAACGTAAATACGTAATCCTAAGGTTTCCGGTTTAGTTGTAAAGGACGGTAAATTATAATCGTAAGTCCTAATCTCTTCTCGTAAATTTTTTAGTTTATGAACCAACACAAATTTGAAATCCCAAAATACTATTCACGGATAAATTTAATTTCTGAAATGTCGGACTGTCACCATAGACGGTGTATGTAAACGTAAGCACGTAACGTAAAATCCTCCGGTTTAGACGTAGTCGATGCTACTTCAAGACGTAAATCCAAATTACTTCCCAAAAATAAGTGAGTTCATAATATAACATTAAAATAATGTTTTTAAATAATACTTGAGAATAAAATCTCAACCATAAACTGACGGATTGTCACACAATGTTTGTAAAAAGAGATAATATAGATAATAAAAAGGGGTTCGCGGCTAATGTGAACCATCAGAATTGAGAAGCCGATGGCGCTAAATGATTAAAAGGCCACTTGTGATTATCTAAATATGGAGATTTTGAGATGTAGTCATGTTGGAATCTCGTAAGTATAAGTATTCTATTCATGACATTTCTGACTAAAAGTATCTTTGTCTGAAGAAATTGTACTTATGGCCAATTATGAAGGCAGACACCGCCTCATACATTAGTAAAAGTCTAGCTATTACAAAGGTCATCATCTGAATTTGATTCGATTTGGGTCATCGTTGACAGACTGACCAAATCTGCTAATATCATTCCTGTTAATGATAGATTCTTGATGAAGAAATTGACTCTTTTGTATTTAAAGGAGTTTTGTAAACATGGTGTGCCTGTATCGAGCATCTCTATCAAGATCCTCGCTTCGCATCGAATTTCTAGATATTTGCTCATAAGTCATTTAGAACGAATCTTGATGAGAGTATTGTGTACCACCCCAATCGAAGGGACGAGGTAAAGTAACGATACAAAATACTATAAGTATTTTTTTATGTTTGAATGATTGAAATTTGGTAATAGACTGTAAAATCGTTTTTTTTTGGAGAGATTATCATTGATAATTATCGTGTTAGGATCGAGATCGAATCTTGTTAAGATTTATATATTAGAGCATCTGTAAGCAGGAGATGAGATGAAGACACCCGACATACACCCATTGTGAGTTGGACATGTCTTTTAGGTTTAAGGTTTCCTATGATGGCGAACCTAACCTTACAAAATACTCGACCCGCGAGACCTGAAAGGATTGTTGAAATTAGGATCTGATTATTGACTGCCGGTAGTGGGCAGGAGGTTATGTGAATATGAAATGTAGATCTTGAAGTGCCAGATGGATAGCGAAGTTATGCCAAAAAATTTAACCGTGGAAAAATGAATTGATGATCTGAAAGATCATGGGATATAAGTCCCCGTAGTATGGGACCATAGAGATGATGTAAAAGTTGGTTTGAAAGGCATATAAGCTGGATCTACCCTAGGACTTCAAGGGATGCGTGAATTATGTTTCGTATAGCGAACTTGATGAAATTTCTATCAAGTGAGACTCTGATTGTTTCTTAGTAAAGTTTAGATCGGCGAAAAGTTGCATTTATCAAAAACCCATGAACATCATGGATAGAGAAAGTAAGTCAACATTAAGCCTGATCTTATTCATGTAGTTAGGTTTGATGAAACTCGTGTATTGTAATGGATTACACTTGTGAGAAAAGACCGAATGTGGCGGAAATACCCACATGGCTTTAACTCTATATGAAGCGAGTAGTAAGATGATCTTTGAGGACAAAGATCCTATTTAGGGGTAAATGCTGTGACAATCCGTTAATTTATGGTTGATATTTTATTCTCAAATATTAATTAAAAATATTATTTTAATGTTATATTATGAACTCACTTATTTTTGGGAAGTAATTTGGATTTACGTCTTGAAGTAGCATCGACTACGTCTAAACCGGAGGATTCTACGTTACGTGCTTACGTTTACATACACCGTTTTTTGTGACAGTCCGACATTTCAGAAAATAAATTTATCCGTGAATATTATTTTGAGATTTTAAATTTGTGTTGGTTCATAAACTCACAAATTTACGAGAAGAGATTAGGACTTACAATTTTAATTTAACGTCCTTTACGACTAAACCGGAAACCTTAGGATTTCGTATTTACATTTTCGAACTCCGTTTTTGATGAGACAATTTTTATTAGATTCATTTTGTGCCGTTGATTCATAATTTATAAAAACGTTTTTCGTAAAACGACCCGAGGGCACGCAAATCGAGGAAACTAAAATCGAGGAGTACCCGTAATTAAATAGGGATGAGACAAGAATAAACTTGTCCCACCCCCACTCTTGGACGGCAAGAGTAAGCCAAACCAACACCCTTGGTGTCATTTTTATCGACACTTGTCCATTAGCTTAACTTGTAAGCCTTCCACCACAAAACCACCAAAGCTAAACAACTAGCTTCATTTTATCTCATGCAAACAACTCATTCTCTCTCTCTCTATACTCCATTCTAGCCGTCCACTCTCTCACATAAACACCCTATTTGATCAATTTTTAACCATGAAATCATATGTTATTCACACATATGATGAAGCTCTTTTGAAGCCCTATTGATTGGTGGTGATTGTAACATCCAAAGAGGAGTTTCTATGGAGTCTTGGGGCTGATTTTCCACAAGGAGTTCTTGAAGAATGGAGGTCTTGAAGATGGTCTTGGTTTATCACAAGTTTCTCCATCAAAATCCATGTCTTGATCACAACCTACATCATCATGGTGGTATAAAGATTGTTCTTCACATCCTCTTATTATTTTGATTATGTAATCATGTATTTTCTTTCCTATTGTATATGTATATGATGAATATATGATGATAAAAATATTATGTGGGGATTTGGTGTTGATAATCATGGGTAAAAAGATGAAAAACTATATGTAAAAAGGTTAAAATCATGCTTAAAATGATGGCTGAATAAAACAGTAAAGAATCATATGATAAACTGATAAAATGGCTTGAATAGATTAATATAAAGTAAGCTATGAGTCTTGTACACATGTGAGAGTTGGCCATGCAATGGAATCATTAGGATGAGTGAGATATGAT
The DNA here is from genome assembly GCA_025667525.1 of Glebionis coronaria. Lineage (NCBI taxonomy): Eukaryota > Viridiplantae > Streptophyta > Magnoliopsida > Asterales > Asteraceae > Glebionis > Glebionis coronaria. Next base: position 290,377,833 of record CM046877.1, on the reverse strand, counting down.
CAAAACAAGTTTAGAGTGCAAATCTGAGTACACTGTTTTGGACGAATTTTATAAAATACTTAGAGGTTGATTCATCAGTAGCTATAAAGGAATAAAATGAAGAACATATCATTTAGTTTCTGTGATAAAAATTTGGGGTTCTATCTCCTTGTAGAACTCAAGATATGATAAAAATGGTGAAAGTGAAAGTAAAAATCAGATTTTGGGAAATTAAAGTATAATAGTATTATAATAGCACTCAAATAAATATAGTATAAAATGTGAATTAAAACCCACTAACTTATATATTACACTTATATAAATATGTATAAGGATAAATAAATGGACACTTTATAAAAATGGTAGTTTGATAAGTTTTATAAGTTATAAAACTATAAACACGATTTTTACGACTTTTTCGGCTATTACCGTAAAATTAACGTTTTTGTTAAATAAAACTTAGACGGTTGGACCCGTCTAATGTAAACTTTTATAAACTAATATACTGATATATAAACATATATAACAAGTAAAAACCGATAAAAGCCGAACTATAAAATATACGGACATTAACGGGCTAAGTTAACGTTATTTGACTAATAATACAACAAAATGGGCTAAAACACTTATAAACTTATTTATTGGGCTTAACCCATTTGGGCCCAACTTGTAAAGTATAAATACTGATAATACAAGTATGAAATGGATTAATACAAGTTAATGAACTTATAATCGGCTTATTGGACCTAAAACACGTAAATAGGTAAAACAAGTAAACTAGTAAGAAGTTACCAAAACATAAACACTAAAATGAGTAAAAGAGAATATGTAAATCCACTTGATCATCATATATATATAATCATCATATGTATACATAATTGTTATTTTTATAAAGTCATTGGACAAAGAGTCTAAGACGAGTATTATTTGTCTAGGTTTCCGTGATTGAAGCACGTACCGTACATCCGAATCGCCGATAACCGCCTTCCCACATCAACGTGAGTTCATAGCCTCGCAGTCTTTTAAATGTTTTTCATGAAATGTTTTATAAACCCGCGAGGGAGATAACATGTTAGTTTTTATGAAATAGGACACTAGTTGTCCCGATTGTTTGTTTATTGATTTGGACCCGAATGATGGTATGACCCGATGTATGATTATATGACCCGATAGATGAAATGAAAAGGGATTATTAAAGTTAGGTTATGTCACTAAAAGTCCCATTAGCATGAATTGTGAACTACCGGGATTTGGTATACGCTTATGCATATAATAGTACTATTTAGGGACGATCACCCCAGTTCGCGCCTTGACGGTTGATCCCCGTCGTGCCACATTGATTGGTAAGCGAATTTATGTATGAGAAGATTTACACAAGCGTGATTATTGTGACGACACGCTAATTTAGATGGGAAAATTGAGTTTCGGGCTAGCTACCCGTTGTTTGTTGTAGTAAGGTAACAATGTCATGCGTCTTGTAATAATCCATAAATAACAAAAATACTGCTTTATGCATTGAATTACGATATATTGCCTGACTAGCAATACAGGGTCTTATTATTGATTTTATGTTCGTGTTTTGGTTTTACATAACCATATTCATATAACGGTTTTTATTTAACTTTATACAACGTCATAAGACGTATTGTATGATGTTTTTACGACATTGGCTCGTATAATGATTTTGAAGGCAAATGCCTATATTATGATTTTTGATAAGGATTTGTATAAAATGACTTTGGCTATTTTATGGCCTATTATAAAGATTTGTATAAAATGATTTTCGGTGATAATTATGTACCGATGATATATTAATGGTTTTATTAAACTCTATGAATTCACTCGGTGTTATCGCTGACCCTTTTCTTTTAACATGTTTTGTCTCAGGTACTTGAAGGTAATTCTCGGGAAGACAACAAGAATTCATGGCCCGCACTTGAACAATAATTTCCATTCAAATCTTTTGTAAAACCTGCATGAAATACAATGACTTGGGACCTATGTAACTTTGATATTTATGAATGGAAATGCTTTATTATTAAACGACGCGATTTTTATGTGTTGTCTATGATGTGAGTAATGTTCTATCCCGTAACACCAACGAGTCTTTCGCTGTATTGAGTTGTATAAATTTGGGGGTGTTACACAATCTTCAAAGAAAATGTAGTGTTTATTAATCAGTTTTATGGTGACTACTAATCAGCCTTGCATGGTCCATTCCAAATTGTATGTAGGCGCGCAACTATATACAATTTCAAGATTAACGATGCAATACTCAGTTCGTCAAAATTTTATCATCATGTTTATAATAAAAACATTTTCATGCTTAATTCTTAAATAAGAATCAAAAATAAATTTACAAAGGTTTTCTTTGTTATGAAAACAATTAAGTTTTCCAAGGTGTTTTATAAACAACTTCATTTCGATAACGATTATTTATAAGTCTCATTTTAAATAATCCATTTGGTGATGAAAACCCAATTTTTCTCAAGGGATACTGTTTTAACTTATAAAAACAATTAGTGATCTGCAAAGGAGTGACGGAAAGTTGTTCACCAAGAACTAACTACAACAATAGGAAATGAGCTTAGCCAAATAATCATGAGGTTCATGACGTCGATGGCACTCAAAAAGAATAATCCACCACGTAACTCAATTTGAGATGAGTACTTGTTCAATGGTTGCATCACTAATGCGAGCATTAGGATGAAGCAATAAAAGATAGGTAACATCGATACATGTAGAATTTAGCAATCAAAGGTAGTCTTTTCATTAATCACAAACAAGTCAAATTGTACCGTAACACATTACGTGTCATTATGTCATACAATTCCAATAACTCATCCTACCAACTGATGTCTCAGTTAAGTTAGGGATTTTTAAAAGATACCACAATGAATACTAATCTACAAGAGTCATTAGGTGTCCCACCTGTCCCGGAAGATCCATCGGTCCCAATTTAGAAGAAGATTTCTTCAATTTATTTATTGGACTTTGGGCATCCTCGTTATTGGAAAATGGCCTAGGAACAGCCCTTAACATGAACGAACAATCATTTAAAACCTTATAATTCAATCACTGGACTTAACGAATTCCTCTTAACAATTTCTTATTCCATACAAGTTAAATTTTACTTAATTCAAGTTTCAACCAACTTATATTCAATGTAACATCCTACCTCATTCTTCAATACTTTCAACCTTATTTATAAACCTTAATAGGGCAACAAAAGCTCGATATGATCAACACTTAATTTCCAATCCTATAGCTCTTACAACAATAATTATCAAATGAGTCACTAGTATGAAATGACTCGATCATTCAATTAGACTTCTCGGAAAGGTACTAGTGGCATGAGGCTTTTGGGTAATGGTTCCAATGACAGCCTCAAGTGCAACATTCACCCTTTCGATTTCAATTTTAAGAATTGGGTGACAACGACTCAGATGACATCTTTCTAGGTGATAACGTTTTGTCAAACTCCACTCTATAAGGAAAGATCGTCATGACATCGATATCAGTTTTAATTTCGCCAATTCTTCTTCAATATCATAATCAACAAATATCTACATTCCTACGAATATCAACCATTTTGTTGGGATCATAAATATCCACAACTTGGTTTAGATCTAGGATAGCTAGAATTCCTACGGAAATAGCTTCGATTGATTTTCTAGGGGAGTTAGGGTTCCTTGTGACAATCTACGTCGTATAAATACCTCGTATAAGTATTAAAAATAATCATCAAACAATCATGTAATCAAATTACATAATATATATATATATATATATATATATATATATATATATATATATATATATATATATATATATATATATATATATCCAAACTGTAACACCCCCAAATTTATACAATTCAATACAGCGGAAGACTCGTTGGTGTTACGGGATAGCACATTACTCACATCATAGACAACGCATAAAAATCGCGTCGTTTAATAATAAAGCATTTCCATTCATAAATATCAAATTTACATAGGTCCCAAGTCATAATATTTCATACAAGTTTTACAAAGCATTTGAATGGAAATTATTATTTAAGTGCGGGCCAAGAATTCTTGTCGTCTTCCCGAGAATTACCTTCAAGTACCTGAGACAAAACATGTTAAAAGAAAAGGTCAGCGATAACGCCGAGTGAATTCATAGAGTTTAATAAAATCCATCAACATAACATCGGTATAAAATTGTTACCAAAAATTATTTTGTACAAATCTTTGTAATAGGCCATAAAATAGCCAAAGTCATTTTATACAAATCTTTAACAAAAATCATAATATAGGCTTTCGCCTTCAAAATCATTATACGAACCATTATCGTTAAAAACATCATACAATACGTGTAATAATGTTGTATAGAGTTGAATATAAATCGTTATATTAATATGGTTATGTAAAACCAAAACACGAACATAAAATCAATAATAAGACCCCGTATTGCTAGTTAGGCAATATATCGTAATTCAGTGCGTATAGCAGTATTTCGTTACTTGGATTATTATAAGCCGCATGACATTGTTACCTTACTACAATAAACAACGGGTAGCTAGCCCGAAACTCAATTTGCCCATCTAAATTAGCGTGTCGTCACAATAATCACGCTTGTGTAAGTCTTCTCATACATAAATTTGCTTACCAATCAATGTGGCACGACGGGGATCAACCGTCAAGGCGCGAACTGGGGTGATCGTCCCTAAATAGTACTATTATATGCATAAGCGTCTACCAAATCCCGGTAGTTCACAATTCATGCTAATGGGACTTTTAGTGACATAACCTAACTTTAATAATCCATTTTAATTCATACATCGGGTCATATAATCATTCATCGGGTCATACAATCATTCGGGTCCAAATCAATAAACAAACAATTGGGACAACTAGTGTCCTATTTCATAAAAACTAACATGTTATCTCCCTCGCGGGTTGATAAAACATTTCATAAAAACATTTAAAAGAGTGTGAGGCTATTAACTCACGTTGGTGTGGGAAAGCGGGTTATCGGCAATTCGGATGTACGGTACGTGCTTCAGTCACCTAGACAAATAATATTCGTCTTAGACTTTTGTCCAATTACTTTATAAAAATAACAAATATACATATGATGATTTTATATATATGATGATCAAGTTGGTTTACATATTCTCATTTACTCGTTTTAGTGTTTATGTATTGGTAACTTTTTACTAGTTTACTAGTTTTACCTATTTACATGTTTTAGGTCCAATAAGCCTATTATAAGTTCATTAACTTGTATTAATCCATTTCATACTTGTATTATCAGTATTTATACTTTACATGTTTGGCCCAAATGGGTTAAGCTCAATAAGTAATTTTTATAAGTGTTTAGCTTATTTAGTTAAATTATTAGCCCAAATATGCTAACTTAGCTCGTTAATGTCCGTATGTCATATAGTTCGGGTTTTATCGGTTTTTACTTGTATTAGGTACTTATATATATCAGTATATGACTTTTAAAAACTTTACATTAGACGGGTTTGATCGTCTAAGTTTTAATTGGCGAAAAACGTTAATTTTACGGTAATAGCCGAAAAAGTCGTAAAAATCATGTTTATAGTTTTTATAACTTATAAATCTTATTCAACTATCAATTCTATAAAGTTGACATTTATTTAACCTTATAAATATTTATATAAATGAAATTTATAAGTTAGTGGGTTTTAATTCACATTTTATACTATATTAGTTTGAGTGCTTATATAATATTATTAAACATTAATTCTTCAAAATCTGATTTTTAGTTTCATCTTCACCATTTTTATCATATCTTGAGTTCTATAAGGAGATAAAGCTCATTTTTGGATGGAATAAACTTCATATTATGTGCTACAAATAAGTTAGTTATAGCTACTGCTCATTCCATGTCTAACTATCCTTAACAGTCCCTACAAAACAGACTATTCAGATTGGTATACTCATCTTGTTTTGATCATATCTCACTCATTTTGATAATTCCGTTGCATGGACAACTCTCACATGTGTATGACATCTAACACTTACTATAAATGGATTCCACCATGCAATTTTATCAGTTTATAACTTGGTTACTTACTGTTTTTATACAGCCAATAATTTAAGCAAGTTTTTAGCCTTGTTTCTTATGGTTATTCATCTTTTTAATCATATTTATCAACACTTGATCCCCACACAACATTTTTATCATTATATATTCATCATTTACATATACAACAAGAAAGAAAATACATGATTACATAATCAAAATAACAAGAGGATGGGGAAAACAATCTTTATACCACCAAGATTATGTAGGTATTCATCAAGGGTTGGATTTTTGATGGAGAAACTTGTGATAAACCAAGACCATCTTCAAGACCACCCATCTACATGAACACCTTGATGATAATCAGCGCTTGACTCCTTTGAAAACTCCTTTTTAGATGTTAAAACTTGCACCAATCTTCATAACTTCAACTTGGCTTCAACATATGTGAAGTATAGTTGAAGTTATGGCTAGAACTTTTGATCAAATGGTGTTTATGGTGGAGTTGGACGGCACAAAGAGGAGGGTGGAGAGATTTTGTGTGTGGTTTGCATGTGTGAGAATGAGGGAAGTGGTTTTGGCTTGGATGGTTTTGTGGTTTGTTAGCTTCCATGTTAAGCTAATGCTAGCATGTGTTAGCTTTCTAGCTAAGACTTTGATACATCACAATGTGTGGTGTCAAGTTTTGGCCGTGGGTTAGTGGGGGTGGGACAAGTGTAAACTTGTCTCGTCTCCACTAATTTACGGGTACTCCTCGATTCTAGTTTCCTCGATTTGCGTGCCCTCGGGTCGTTTTACGAAAAACGTTTTTATAAATTATGAATCAACAGAACAAAACGAATCTAATAAAAATTGTCAAATCAAAAACGGAGTTCAAAAACGTAAATACGTAATCCTAAGGTTTCCGGTTTAGTCGTAAAGGACGTTAAATTAAAATCATAAGTCTTAATCTCTTCTCATAAATTTGTGAGTTTATGAACCAACACAAATTTAAAATTCCAAAATAATATTCACGGATAAATTTATTTTCTGAAATGTCGGACTGTCACCAAAAACGGTGTATGTAAACGTAAGCACGTAACGTAGAATCCTCCGGTTTAGACGTAGTCGATGCTACTTCAAGAAGTAAATCCAAATTTCTTCCCAAAAATAAGTGAGTTCATATTATAACAATAAAATAATGTTTTCAAATAAATATTGAGAATAAAATATAAACCATAAATTGAAGGATTATCACACAATGCATTGGAAACTATTGGTTCCGGAGTGTTAGCAGATACAGATAAATATTATCAGAATTGCTAACATGTTTGTGACCCTTAGATTTCCTGCATTTTCTAATATGAGTTTTAGCACTAACAGGTTTTACTGTTCCAACTTTCTTAGGTTTTGGATTATTCGCGGGCACTACAGTGGGAGTAGACCTATTTAAAGGGCACTTGGTTCCTACAGTAGTGTCGGTGTTCCTAGTTAAAGGACACGCTTGTGTTTTGGTAGTCTTGGTACTCCTAGTTAAAGGGCACGCTTTCTTCGCTTTAGTGGGAGTGATCCTAGTTAAAGGGCACATATTTCCTACTATAGTGAAAGTTCTACCAGTGGGGCGCCACAACCAACCAACTTAGGTTAACACTTTCCCAGTCGGTTTCCATTCTAATCCATTTTTCCGGGCATGCATCTCATTCACATGGTCAATAAGGCAAGAATCATGACGACTAGAAAACATACGTTCATTGCAATTCCAACATTTCAAATTAGAATTCACAGTAGGCTTAGAACGCTACACAACCGCAGAGCCTTTAGGTTTAGCTACATGATTCTTTTTATTCAAAACAGAAAAAACATTCCTAGGATGGGCTTCTACTTTCTTCTTCACTTGACTACTAGATGGGGGCAAGATCCTATCATTCTTCTTGTTTCTTTTAAGCTTAGATCTTTGAGCCTTAGTAGTGGTGCTTACTCCTGTAGAAGGCAACACAGGAATATTAGAAGCTGGTTTTGATTCCGCCTTATCTTTAGTGACCAAAGTTTGAGATGGTTTAGTCCTAGGGCCCTTATTAAATGGTGTGACGGCTATAAGGTTCCTTTGGATTGCACTAGAGGACGATGCTGAGACAGTGGTTGCGTTATGCACAACATTCTTACCTTTTAGAGTACGAAGTGTTTCATTTAACTCAGCCAAGACCAGATTTTTATCAGAAATTTGTTCCCTCAAATCAGATATTTCCACTGACTTTCGATTCAATTGTTCAATCAGTGATTGATTCTATGCAGTGGTATTAGCACATGCGGGCTTTACTGAATCGAAGAGTCGTGTATTTTTCTGCTTTAAGTTATCAACTTTGGACAAAATCTTGGAAACTTGATTATCTAGATCAAGTTTAAAATTCTCAGTGGCCTCAAGTACGTTCACATAGTTAAGCTCCTTTGATTTCTCTATGTCTATCGGGAAAGATTTAGTAACTTTGTCACTTGGCTGACGCTGTTTTGATTGTAAATTCAATTGAAAATTCTTTTCAAAGTTTGCATCATCGATATTAACACCTTCGAATGGCGTTTCAAATATTTCTTGAATAAATTGTTGCTTGCATTCAAGGGAAATAAAATGTGTTTGAATCTCATCAAAACGTTTTGAAAGCGAAGAATATGAATCTTGATGCTTTAAAAATTCAGCGTCAGATTCGTGACAAGTACTATCTACCACTGTATCCACAGATTCAACATTATGCACAATAGAATCATTATCAACACTTTTATTCACACAGACGGAAACTATATCATGAGACATCACTTGCTTCAGAAGCTGATCATTTTGGCGTGGAACCCGTTCTATTTCAAGTAAACTGTTTTCATAAGCATCTTCCATTTCATTGAAAACACGTCTAACTTCTTCTATTTCCAAAAGCAAATCTTGATCAAGAGTACTAAGACAAGCTTTAACATTCTTTACAAACGGAACAATTTCGTCTCGAAACGCAGCTCTAGTGTGCTCAAAATTCCATTCACCTTCCGTTATGGCCGAATCCGTCGTACGTTCCAAAATGACCTTGTCAAAATCGGCTAAGTGTTGGTGTACCGCATTTAAGTTAACGGACGCCTTACTTACCGATGGAATTAACTTCGTTAAATCCGTTTTGACAAGTGTAGGAGACGTACTAGGAGGGTTTTCATTTGACAAACTTTGGGGCACAAGAACTGTCAATTCAGCTAATTCCTTTTGTAAGCGAATGCGGGTCTTTTTAGACAATTGATCTTGGTTATACTTATCATAATCAATCGTATGGAATTTTGAAATCATTTTAGAATGAGTTTCTTCCGCAAGTGACTGTGTCTCCTCAGTACTATGAACAAAAGGTGCTCCTTTCGGTTTACCAATTAGGGTCATATCATAAAGACACGGAATATATTCTTGAGCTTGTTTTGCATAACCGGGATTAGGTGGTAAATCTTGAAGACGCTTAAGTTCGAGTTCTTTAAACGATTTAGTTAAAAGATGAACCTTTTCTGTGGAAGCGTATTGTTTTAAAAGCTGTTGTTCTTTGAATTTAAGAAGTTTGGTAGCATTAATTTCCGATTCAAACTTTTTAGACTCGAGAGTTTCGAAATCCATTTTAAGTTTCTGAAAATCATTGACAACCGACTCTTTTGCTTTTAATTCATTGGAAAGGTTAGCTTTTCTTTTGCTTTTTATTTCTTTCAAGTGTTCAATATTCTCAAAGCGAAATTGGTCAAATTCAGAACATGTTATTTTCTCTGTTTGAGGGACCATTTCAAAAGTTTTGACCTTTTCTTTATGCAACGCAAGCTCAGCAGTTAGGGTGGAATTGGTATCTATGGATTGTCTGAGGGCCATATGCATTTGATCAATAATATGTTTAGGCACCATGACCAAATCATGTTGAGCATAAGATTCCATACCCGTCGTAGCATTTGGTTGAGGTTCACTCAAATGTGTAGGATTGGGTACCACATCATTTGAGTTACTAGTCCCCGAATGCTGTTCGAGGTTGTCATTTTCATGCCCAACTTGATTTTGGTTATCATCAATATTATTAGATGTGGTTGGTACCTCACTGACGACATTAGAACCGTAGTGAGAGAGATTAGCAACGAGAGCAGCTTGGGCATAGTGAATGTCATCACAGTCTGAATCATATGCGTAAAGATCATCTGCTTGATAAGCTGCATTAGAAGTAGAAATGACTGCAATGCCTTCAGTATCTGCTGCCCCTGGGTCTACAAGAAATGCTAACTCCTCTGAATCCAAAATCTTCCCCTTAGACTGAGCATCAACCAAATACATCTTCTCATGAAACCATGCATCATCCCTTCTCCTTTTCAGCTGAGTGCATTGCCTAGCCATATGACCTTGTCCTCGGCAATTGTACCAAGTCACAACCTTTTGAGGACCAATGGGGCTTCCATTTCCATTAGCTTGAGCATTCACAGTCCTTGTAGGAGGTCCATATGAACTTTTCCTTCCCTGAATAGGTTGCACTGTTACTTGACCATCTTGAACAGTAGCTTGTTGTCGAGGATTTGAAGAGGTGCGGAGCTGATTGTTTGTTGGTGGAAATCCTCTAGTTGTAACAAGTTTTGAGAAGTAGGCAGTGAGATGATTTAGAACATCAACTGGCGTATCATTTGGAGTAAAAACCGGTGCTTGGATTGGTGGAAGTTCATTAGAGTAGAAAGCTTGTGCTGGTTGTGCTTCTATTGGATAATATCCTTGTTGAGGAGTATAGCCCATTGGAGAAGTGTTGGCTTGTGATGGTGATGTCTGATATGGTGGTTGATGTGGAAAAGATTGTTGATGAACACTTTGTTGATATGCTTGCTGTGGCATCATCGGTGGTTGATAAGATGGTTGTTGTGGTTGCTGATAGGTGTGTGGTGGTGGCTGCTGCAAGTATGATGGTTGTTGATAAGTATAAGCCATGTTTTGTTGAGAAGCATACATGGCAAGTGGATCATGAACTTGAGGTTTAGACAACCGAGCCTCAATCACATGGCATTCGTGCTGTTGAAGAAAAGCTTGAAGTTGATCCAAATTGGTGTTATGCATGTCCTTAGCCAATTTAACATCCGTCACGTATTTTTTCCATTCTAAAGGAAGAGTGTTCAAATACTTGGTGTTCAATTGAAAGGTAGGAATTGCCATGCCATAGATATTTAGCTCATTCAACAATAGGGTAAATCTCAGATAGTAGTCATTGAGAGTCTCCCCTGGCATATAGGCAAACTTATCAAAAGTATCATAAAGCTTACACTCTCGTTCTTGTTTAGTTAACGAGGTGCCTTGCATTAGAACCCGAATTCTATCCCATAACTCTTTGGCAACTTTATGTTTGCTGACGAGTTTGTAGACATCTGGAGGAAGGGCTTGGAGAATGATGTTTGTAGCATACTTATCACATTTATCTTGAATCTTCATATCTCTAGTCAATTCACCCGTTGTGCGAGGACGAGTAGTTGTACCTTCCGTCACCGTACCATAATCTAATGGTCCATTGAGTACCGATGCCCTAATAAGATGTCCATTCTCCTTGTTCAACATATAAAGTTCCATTCGGAAAGTCCAATCCTCGTACATAGACTTCTCCAACATTGGTGGACGATTATCCGTGCCCGAGAGGATGGACTTATCCGTAAGAGATGTGTACTCCATTTCGATAAGTTAAGATTTACAAACAATGATCGAACAATAAGAGAAAGTAAATGTGCTTGTTGTCGTGTGTTGAAGTCGAGAAACTATGTTAGAATCACGTTTTTCGAAAATCTTGAAAAAAATCTTTAAAAGTTCCAAAGATTTCGCAATGTGAAGATTCCTCAAAGGTTCAAAGATTTCGCAATCACGTTGTGGATTTGATTCAAATTCGCAATCCTAAAATGGATAGATTTCGCAATCACTCAAAACATAGGAATTTGCAATACCCAATTGCAAGAATTCGCAATACACAGATAATTCCGCAATTCTTTTTGCATTCAAATCCGCAATCAATCCAACAGATCGCAATGGCTCAAAATCCGCAACTCAAGTGACAATTCCGCAATTAAGTTTTCGATTCAATTCCACAATCTGTTGAAGCTACACAATTCCGCAATCCTTGTTGCACTCAGATCCGCAATACCAATTGCGAAATTATGGCAAGATTCCGCAAATATGAAAATCAACAAGATTTCGCAATATAATGAATCCGCAATTAAGTCAAGAATTCGCAATTAATTGAAGATTCCGCAACTTCGCAAAGTGCAAGATTTCGCAATATAACAAACAATTGCGAAATTGTACCAGTGATTGCGAATTTGTGAGAAAAACAAGGAATTCGTATTGTACTTAAAAAATACGAATCTTGAAGCCAAAAGTGAATCCAAACACTCAAAAATTTTGTGTTTTTTAGCGATCCAAGTAACCCAAATCACTAACACGTATATGTAAATGATATTGGTGAAGATCAAACCACAAAAAAACACCAAAAAAAAATTCTTGGACGTGGGAAATAGGGATCAAAACACACGAATTTATATGATAACAAACACATAAACAACACACTCATCCCATGGCTCTTGATACCATTTGTAGAAGTGTAAATCTTGCTTATGTTTTAGAGAGAGAAAGAGATAGAAAGATGGTGGAACACACAATTCTAGAGAGAGAAACTTATAAGAACTATGTGAAAAATGAATAACCAGACACCCTCTCCATCGAAGGAGAGGGTTTATATACCCAAGCCCTTGTCATGGGCTTGGGCTTACATTTGGGCCGGCCTACACATGTTGTAGGCTAGGCTTTGGTTTGTTTGTTAAATAAAGACAAGTAACTAAACTACGAGCTATTACATGGACTATAGTTGGAGTGACCGATCCTTCTTAATACGTAAAACGTATTTCCAACAACTTGGCAGACAACCAAACCTCCACCCTCTTATAATACATTGCCACCTCACATCCCTCCATCGCTCACACCACTCCATGTCACTCACCCCGACACGTCACCTTTAACTAATACTTTTTAAACCTATTATTTAATCAGTGTTAAATGTGGTGGTAAACACATGTTTAAACCTCTAATCCCATCAAATACCCCTGTTTATCATCCCACCCACACCACAAACCCTAATCCCATAATCACTCAAATCAAAGTGTTTTTAACCTTAACTTTCCAGAACAGTAATTCCACCTATACTAAACCCAAACCCACCGTCAAATGTGATGCCACATCACCCATATTTCCTCACCAATGGTCCCCTGTCCATGTCCCTTTCCACAAAACCCCAAAAGGGGACTAAATCAACAGCTGGAACATTTTTCTTGCTCCCAAAGTCAAAATGAAGGGCTCACATCACTTATACCAACTATCAAACCAAGGACGATCACATGAGAGCCAAGTTGACCACTTTTCAAACTAAGAAGACCAAGGGCAAATCAGGGATTCTTCATTTAGGGTTTTCTTTGTTCTAGAATGATCATAGACTAGTATTTAAAGAGGTTCGACTTGTGAATCCTCTTGTTCCAGTTTTAATGTTGTAAACTTTTATTTGAATAAATAGTTAAAGTTTCATTAAAACCTTGCAATATTAAACTGAGTTCCATGTCTTTATTTTTCTTAGTGTAATTTTTATATAACTGCAATTTTGATTTAAGTTTATTAAAATTTATTTTGTTTCAAGATTTTTGACACAAAAGAATGTTTTGAGATCCGGGTTTTATAGGTTTGAGATTGTTTGATTGACACCAAACCACCTCTATAGCTTTTACTTTTTTGTTAAGATTTTTGTGTTGGTTTCAAAAGGTTAATTTTTCAAAAAGTTATTTCAAAAGTTAAGTTTTGGTCATCTTTTTCTATTTGTCCCTATTGTACTACTTACTGCTCATAAGCTCATCCCAAAAGCTATCTGACAAATAGCTTTTGGAATAGATTTTGAGCTTGTGTGCTTGTTTTCTTCTTAACAAGTTTCAAGATTGTGACCAAAGAGAGTGTTGTACTCTCTTTGGTGGACTGTAGTAGTCCAAAGAAGACATAGTCTCCCTTTGGTCTGTTGTAGACCAGCCAACAAGGGCTCGCTACACTTCTCATAAGCTCTCAAATAGTCCACTAGAAGGCATCAGCTGATTAGTTGGCTTGAACCCTATTGGCCTTTATTTGTTTTTAGTTTTATGTGTTTTTGTGGAATTGTTCTAGGTTTGTGTTTTATTGTTGAATCTTTCTTGTTTTGGTTAATTTAGTGTTAAGTAATTGATTCATGTTAGATTCATATGGTTTTTAGTGTTTTGAATGTTTTTGTTTGAAAAAAATGTTCATCAGATTGTTTAACGGGTGTTTGGTTTTGGATATTACTAGTCTTGGGTGACACAAGGAAGGTTAATATCAGCTCAAACAGTCTCTAATAGGGTAGTTTTAGGTATAATTACACTTTGTTTTGAGTTTTTAAGAATGAAACAGAAATTTGCATGTTAAGTCTAAAAAACTGCCTAGTTCATCAGTAGAGGTAAAACAAGGTCATTTTAGTTAGTTTTAGGTTACAAATCTTTTAATCAGTTATATTTCATGTTAGATTAGGGTTGTGTGCCTTTGGTTGTGATTGTGGTATGTTAGGTTGCTAGATTTTGCAGCTCAAATCTCACTACTAGACCATTTGCATCAGCTAAAAGTCACCAGACCACCATTCCATATCAGTAACTGAATATTGCTTATTTGTGTGATTTTCATTGCTTATACTTGCCAGTTTTTGCTCAATCTTGACTCCCCACACTTCCATGAGTGTGGGGGTGCCTTTGCTTTCCAAAAACACCAAGTAAACAAGCTTAAATCGTCTCTTTTCCCTTTTCTGTGAGGGAGCAGTGGGAAAAAGTTCCCACGGCTAGTGTAGTGTTACCCACTACTGGGCTAAAAGACAAAAGCGAACAGCCAGTCATCATCAGATTTTCATCTTTTTGTCTTTAGTGACCTTAATTGTGTATTTTTCATTCATTTCAATTTTTTGGGTTTAATTATTTATTTTAAGAATTTTCAAAATGTTAGTTTTATTTTTTTGATTAATTTGGTAGTTTTAGCATTTATTTAAGTTTTAATTAGGTTTTAAACATTCTGTTTTTGTCTTTAGTTGAAAAAAGTAGTTATTTTCAGCATTTTCAATTTTCATAGTTTCAGTAACATATTTTAAGATTTTTAGAAAAGAAAGTTTTATTTTTGCATTATTTAATTATTTTTTAGAATTAATTTAAGTTAAAATAGGTTTTACATCAAACTATTTTTGTCTTATTAGGAAAAAAATTACCTTTTAAAACTTTTTCCTTTTTTCTACTGTTTAGCATTATAATTTAGGATATTTCAAAAAGTAAAATTAATTTTCACATTATTTTATTATTTTTAATCATTATTTTAGTTTAAAAAGTATTTTAAGCATTTTGAAAATAGAAAAATAGTTTTAAAATTTTAGGAAAATACTTTTTAATGTTTAACTTATATAAATAAGATATTTGTTTGATAAAATATAATTTTGGGCCTTTTGTTAATTATATTTAATTTTAGGGCTTTAATTAGCATTTAAAAAATTGAATATTTAATTAATAAAAGGTTTTAAAATTTATTTATTGAATTTTATTCTTATTTATATTATTTTAAACTTAGTTTTAATTTTTAATTTGTTTTTAGCTTTAATTTTTAATTTTGTCGCGTTTTACGTCATTACATTCACGTTTTTACGTCATTCGTCGTATTTTAATCGTAGTGTAGCTCGTCTTTTAATTTTCTTTCGCTAAACCAAAAAACGACACTAATCTAAACTTGATTTTTATATAATTGGCCTAATACACATACGCCTCCTTCGAGAACGAACTCGCACTTATTCGATTTGTCGGTTTTCCTAAATCATCGAATTTAATACTTGCCACGATTATTTGTTTTTCCTAAAACAAGTGACTAAAATTCACACATCAATTTTGGCGCCGCTTCCGGGGAGGTGTTTAGTGCCATTATACATTGTGTTTGTGTGAGTAGTGCGTTTTTGCTTTTCATTTTTGGAAAGCGTTTATAACGTACATACTCGTTTGTTATTTTTTCTATTATAGTATAAATATCCAAATAAATCGTGATTAGTTATCCTTAACTAAACATAAAACAATCATTTTACTATATTTTAGATATCTCATTATTCGTTTTCGTTTTTCTTTGTGAATATTATTAATATATTGTATACGTACCACAATAAATTTACAATATCTCCATAAGCGTGAAAATGCAACCTTAATTGGGATTTTATCAGTCAATTATTGTATTTGAATCCAAAGCAAAAAGAAAAGGCAAAATATATAATTACTTTCGTGATACTTAATTTTGATTAACACAAACTATAAGGTGGGTATAAGGCGGTTGTATTTAACGACCCAAGGGAAAAAGGCTCTTAAGTGCTTAGCACCGTCTAGTTTCCCCTACTTGCTTGTGCGTGTTTTGAGAGAAAGGGCTAATCGAGGTTTGCCACCAAAGTATTATCTACGTATATTATATTTGCTTGAGTTTCAAAGATTAAACCCTCTTGAACGTTTTGGTGTTCCACCAACGTTCTAAAGTCATCGAATGCGTTCACTCAACGTGGTTGTTTTCATTCCTTGAGGCTCCTTTAATCGAGAAATTGATTCGAGGAGAGATTTATGGATTTGAGTCTACGTAATACACCAAAATCCAAAAAAATTAAAAAACCATCAAAAATAAAAAAAAATGAAAAAAAACGAAAAAACCCCAAAAAGAATCTCCTTTGCTACCCCCATTCTCTACGTTAGTGGATGCGCACTCGATTGAATTATTATTCTAGTTCTAGCGACGCTTCGAATCGACGCAATCGAAATCGAAGGAATCGACGACGTAGACGAGAATTAGAAACCGACGTTCCTAATATCGTTGTCGAAACCGAAGACGAGATGGCCGACAATTGTTCGATGATGGAATTGCTCCAAATGCCCACTGAGGGTTATGGAGACGCCATCGTTATTCCCGCTATCGAAGCACGGAATTTTGAGATTAAGAGAGGAATGCTTTCGGTTATACAAGCTACGAAGTTTTGAGGTCGTGAGGCGGATAATCCTCAGGATCACATTCGGAATTTTGAACGTCTTTTGGCCACGAGCAAGTTTAGAAACGTTGACACCGATGTCGTCAAGCTTATGATTTTTCCTTACTCGCTCGATGGTGTCGCCAAGGATTGGTACGAGAAAGAGCCACCTAATTCCATAATTAAGTGGAAGGATCTCGTTCCCAAATTCGTTAATCATTTCTTTCCGCTGTCTAAGAGCACGTTTTTCAAAAACGAGACCACGAGGTTCGAGCAAAAACCGAATGAATCGTTTAGAGATGCGTGGGATCGTTTTAAGGAATTGCTTAAGCAATTTTCCGAGTTACACCAAATCGACACGTTTTATAACGGTCTTAGTTTTCAAGAACAAGATTTGTTGAATTCCGCCGCCGGTGGCAATTTTTTGTGTAAAACTCCGAAAGACGCTTTAATGATTATCGAGAATAGATCCAATGTTTACCGACTCCGCAACACACTGAGTGTTTCCAGTGTCGCCAATGTTAGTAATTCTAATTGCGACATTGAGAGGGTTGATGCGAAAGTCGATAAGTTGACGAATGTGTTTACGTCGTTCTTAATCGAGATGCAAAAGAAAGACGCTCCCGCTACGGTGAAAGAGGTTGAGGCATCGTGTATGTTGTGTGGTGGACCTTATAATTATAACGAGTGTGCGGCTACGGATGGCCAAACGTCGAGTGTAAACGCGTTAAACACCAATTTTCAAAATCAAAACAACGTAGGTCCATCACAAGGAAAATTTAATCAAGGCAATAATTTTCAAAATCGTAACAATTTTCAAAGGAATAATAATCAACAAGGAAATTTTTCGAATTAAGGTTATAATCAAGGTCGGAATTTAAGTTGGCAAAATCGAGATAACAAGCAAAACTCAAATTTTTCAAACAACGCAAATCAAGGGAATTTTCAAAGAAGTAAAGGGAACTTCAATGCTAATCAAAATAGTTCGTCAAACGATTTTCAAGAATATATGAAAACGAATGAGGCTAATATGAGGCGATTAGAGGGACAAATTGGTACTTTGAAAATTGACTTTTCCAACACATTGAAAAATCAAAACACAAAGATTGAGCAAGGATAAATCGACATTAAAAAGAGGTTTTCGGCCATTATGAACAAGGCTTCGGGTGCGTCATCGAGTTCGTTACCAAGTGACACCGTAGCAAATCTGAAGGAACATGTTAAAGCCACCTCGTCTCGTGAGAAAAGTCGTGTGATTACCCCAAACCTTGATGGATTTAGAAGTGTTCCTTCTTCTCAACCCTCGACTTCTAAGACGCCTTGATGTTCTAAAGTCGATGGGGTGAACGTGGTGACCAAGGAAAGGAGTGCACACCCTCGTGTACCTCGGATTCCATCCATGGTTTAAAAAGAGATCTTTATCGACCTTACCCAAGTAACCCTTGAAGAAACTTGTGCTTCGATCCTTCTTAAAAAACCCAAAAGGCATATGCCGAGAAAGGAAGAGGATCCGGGCCAATTTCTACTACCTTGTGATTTTTCCGAGATTGAGGGATGTTTAGCCCTTGCCTATTTTGGTGCTAGCATCAATCCCATGCCTCATTCTCTTTGGAAATTGATGAAATTGCCTAGACTTAACCCCACGAACATGACAATCGAGCTAGAAATTTGTACGCCTTTAGAACAAATTGGAATAGCCGAGGATGTATATGTTAGGATTGTAAAGTTTGTTTTTCTCGCGGACTTTGTCATATCCGATTATGAGTGTGATCCTAAATGTCCCATTATTTTAGGTCGACCATTTTTATCGACGGCTCGGCCGTAATTGACGTTCACGGTGGGAAAATCACTATGAAATATGGAGAGGAGAAACTGGACTTTTCCACGAGTAGATCCAAAGTTTCAAATGATCATGATAAAACCAAGGTTTCAAATTCTAATGATTTCAAAATGTTAACTTTTGTGGAAAATATGAGGCTTGATGCATGTTTTGAAAGAATTAAAATGAACGGTTTTAAAGATGACGATTTTAATGATAAAGAATACGTTTACTTAATTCAAAAGGGTATTAGTAAATTTATGGATGAAAAATCATTGTGGGATATATTTGGCGAACAAAGTGAACAACCAATTCCGAAGGGCGACGTTAGTGTCATCACGACAATGACCAAAATGGACTCGTCTTCACCACCTTCGAAGGACCACGTCTTTGAGGCCTCAACTTCTAATCCCATTGAAGTGCCTCCATTTCCTAGCCCAACACCCGTTGAGGCTAAAGGTTTTATCGACATCGATCCTCTCGTCATTGAAAAGTCACCTAAGCATAGTTATTCGACTTGTAAGACCATGGTTGTGAGTGCTCACATCGACTCTTTCTTTGATGATGACGATGAAGATTTTGCAGAAATCGGTCACATACTCAAAAATCCACAAGCTATTTTTGGTTCTCCTAAGAAGAATTCTCCGTGTGGTGAGTATGATGATTTTGAATTCGAGCCCGAGATTGAGGAAAATATTGAACGAGAGCTTGCTCTTTTACCTCCACTTCCACCTACAAGTGAGGTTGATATTTTCTATATCGAGGCCGAACTTGATGAGTTGGAACGTCTCATTCATAATGACGAACCAACTCACGTGACCCAAAATCCCATTCTCGAGGAGTTACCTAATCAACACTCCTCAAATGAGAATGACGTTTACTACATTCGTGAGGATCTAACTTATCAACGATCCCCACAAAAGAATGATGGTTTTGTGCTTGATCGTGATCTCTTCGAGAGAGTTTCTAAAATCTTAAATGATGGGAATGACAAACCGTGGTTTGACAAGCCTATCTATGATGAAGAAATCGATGAGATTCACGATCATGAGGATGACGAATATGTTGACCCGGAGGGGGCGGTGTTCTTTGTTGATCTACGTTTTAAGAACTTATACAATCCACCACCCCCTAACCGCGACTTAAATGTGAGAATTTTTAGTGTTCCTAACATCGTCTTAGAAACGCCAAATATTTTTGACATAATTCAATCGGGTTTTCATAAAGAGTTTTTAAATGATAAAAAAGGAAAGGATTTTAAAATGGATTTAAGAGATTTTTCTACAAGTCTAACTCCGTCATCACTGTGTTTTATGAGTGCTACCACCTCGTCTACTCCTTTTGACGATGGTGTGTGTGGTTTTAGTGTGGGGGAATTCCCTTATGTTCCCTTACATTTCTCCACTGAGGACGAGATATTCGATCCCAAAATTGCATTTACAGGGAAATCTCGGTCTTCCACCGATGCAATAAATGGAAAATCTATTCGTTTGCTTGGTGTGAGTCTACCTCGAGTAGCTCATTGTGTTGCCTTACCAATTGTCCCAACCTTCTATTTCTCACCTCTTTTCTTCTACCTCTTTGAGGTTTTAGCTTGCGTTGGAGTAGCACTGTTTTGTCTTTAATCTGAAAATGAGGACGCTATCTTTGACCCCTGTATACGTATATCGGGTTTTTAAAGTACTCCACATACTTTTGGGCCTTGTTTATCATGTAAGACCCACCAAAAATGACCATACCATGATAATCCCTAAATGGTCACATTTATATGGGGATTCGAGTCAAGCTTTTGACTCGGTTATAAAAAACAAGGTTCCTCGTGGGGGATTCTCATACATATCCTTGTAAATATTATCGCTTTCTAATTAGTTTAATGTGAGGGGACTTGTGCTCTTCCAACATTTGTTCCGTGGTTGTTTGTGATTGTGATTTATTAGGTTCATCGTCATCATTGAAGCCTCTCGTGTTCGTTTTACGGATCACTCAAGCTTCGATCTTTGCCTTTAGAGATTCTGATATCCGATGATATCCTTTTATGTTCTAACGTTTATCTAATTAGCATAATTCACAAACTGCTTTTAGGTTATTTGTTTTACCCTTTCCATGCTCGAGATTAAGCATTCGAATTTCGTCTCTAGTATGGGGGTGTTTCACCCCTAGACTCGAAACATTGAGGACAATGTTTAGTTTTAGTATGGGGGTGAGTAGATACTTCACCTTGCTTACGTCATCACGCAATCTAATTTTCATCTTTTTGTTATCGTTTTATGCAAAATAAGGCTAAAAATGGCCAAATTTTAAAATTTTTCTTGTTTTTCATAAGTGTTTAAGACACGAATGTAGGTTTTTCGATGGTGAGAATAAGAGTAATTTTTGACTCGACCGTGCGTGTTGAGCACTTAGCTTCAATTCCTTAACTCTTTAGGCTAAGTCTCATTGAATTAAGGACGAGAAATGATAGAGTTAATTATAACTTACTATGCTAAACGTAGAATACTCGTATTCTTTCAAAAACTGATGTGTTTTAATTATTTTCTTATTCTCCCTACGCTTTTATTAATAAATTGTTAATAAATATTGATTTAGCGGTTTAGTCTCTATTGTTGGTTTCTAATTTGTTTTGGTAGCTTCCATGTAATTAAATTGATAAAACATTAAGGTATTGCCATCGTCACGGTTTTGAAGTATTGGCAACCCGAATAATCAAAGGCTTCCCCCAATAATAATTTAAGTTCCTCTTCACCTAAATCAAGCAAATATTCGAAGCTCACAAGGCCAAAAAATCTATGCGTAAATTGAAAGTGAATGTCTTAAATCTTGAAGCCTTAAAGATCCGAAATTTGCTTTAGCGTGAGGATATACGTCAAGTCATAATAAACACCTCATGGCGAGGTTAAATAAAAGACAAGGGCAAGACCATAGTCATAATAAAAGCTCCATGGCGGAGTTGAATAAAATATGGAGGCAAACCATGATAATCAAAGCCACCGATGATGAGGTGGGTCATATAATTCATGGTAGTAAGTCTCATGTTCAAAACCGTTATAAAACCGTGTTTATTCGATCCTTCTTGTTGACTTAAATTTTTTTGACATCGTTGTCTATTAGGGTGAATTATAAATTTGATGATTTTGGTTACACTATTAAGGCTCTATTTTTGGACCCAATCTCTATTCACGCATAAGTCAATGATATATCCTCGTGATCATTAAGACAAAAGTAAAATATAAGAGATACACCTTAGGAATAAGGGAGTCTAAGTACGTGATTGGAGCATATGAGTAGTGTTAGCATTACTAACTTATAATGACAATGATATTGTTTCACGCTTAGCATGGAATTGGGTGAAAATCGAGGACGACAAAATTATTTTTAACAAAGCATTCACGTGTTCTTATTCTATGATCCTAAACGACCCATTTTGCGATGAAAACAATACATTATGTCTAAAACGCATGTAGTAGTTTATTTAAAGTTTACGTTTTCAATAAATGCCACCTAAAAATGAATTTTGGAAGTGCTATGATACATAATTTTAGCATTGCGTGGGGACACCGCAATGGTTTAGTATGGGGAGTTATGAGACTGCATTTATACACAGTCTCACCGTCTAAATCGGGCTAAAAACGCTTAAAATGTCATAAAATACCCCAAAATATGCTTGTGTTTGTTCATTGTGTATTTTAGGTACGTATATCATGAATTCACCAAAATATTACAAGAATCAAGCAAAAACGAACACGGGATACGAAGCCGCCCAAAGAACCGGACCCGAATCATGAATTTCCATTGAAGTCCTTGAAGTTTGAAGATTTGTCAAGATTGGTCCCTCATCTTTTGAAGACTTGTCATATTATACCATTTCAAATCTCATTTATTGCATTTAGGTCCCTAATATGTCAAGAATATACCATATTATCCCTTGGAAATGATCAAAATTACACAAATGGTCTTTGGTAAAACTGTTGTACAAGTGGTGTGCCAAAAATGACAAGTACCCCGTAGTTGTTATCAAAGGGAATGGAACATATTGCTGTTAAGACTTGATATACACGTTATTTGGAAGTATGTGGACTATACTTGGCAGACAACCAAACCTCCACCCTCCTATCATACACTACCACCTCACATCCCTCCACCACTCACACCACTCCATGTCACTCACCCCTACACGTCACCTTCCACTAATACTTTTTAAACCTATTATTTAATCAGTGTTAAATGTGGCGGTAAACGCATGTTTAAACCTCTAATCCCATCAAACACCTCTGTTTATCATCCCCACCACACCATAAACCCTAATCCCATAATCACTCAAATCAAAGGGTTTTTAACCCTAACTTTCTAGAATAGTAATTCCACCTATACTAAACCTAAACCCACCCTCAAATGTGATGCCACATCACCCATATTCCCTCACCAATGGTCCCCTGTTCATGTCTCCTTCCATAAAACCCCAAAAGGGGACCAGATCAACGGCTGGAACATTTTTCTTGCTCCCAAAGTCAAAATGAAGGGCTCAGATCGCTTCTACCAGCTGTCAAACCAAGGACGACCACATGAGAGCCAAGTTGACCACTTTTCAAACTAACAAGACCAAGGGCAAATCAGGGATCCTTCATTTAGGGTTTTCTTTGTTCTAGAATGATCATAGACTAGTATTTAAAGAGGCATTCAACTTGTGAATCCTCTTTTTCCAGTTTTAATGTTGTAAACTTTTATTTGAATAAATAGTTAAAGTTTCATTAAAACCTTGCAATATTAAACTGAGTTCCATGTCTTTATTTTTCTTAGTGTATTTTTTATATAACTGCAAGTTTGATTAATGTTTATCAAAAGTTATTTTGTGTCAAGATTTTTGACACAAAAGAATGTCTCGAGATCCAGATTTTGTAGGTTTGAGATTGTTTGATTG
Organism: Glebionis coronaria; assembly: GCA_025667525.1. NCBI lineage: Eukaryota > Viridiplantae > Streptophyta > Magnoliopsida > Asterales > Asteraceae > Glebionis > Glebionis coronaria. Next base: position 290,354,036 of record CM046877.1, on the reverse strand, counting down.
ACACCATACCACCTCTATAGCTTGTACTTTCTGTTAAGATTTTTGTGTTGGTTTCAAAAGGTTGAGTTTTCAAAAAGTTATTTCAAAAGTTAAGTTTTGGTCATACTGCTCATAAGCTCATTAATAACTGGGCTTTTGGCCCGTATAAAAATTATATGTTCGTTTAAGTATGTCTAATCGAATTGATCTAGGTTTTCTATGTGACTCAGTTTTATTTTGGTGAAAACAAATATTTTTGGTTGTTTTAAATTTAAATGTGCAAAGACTTAAAAGTAAATGTCGTTAAAGTAAAGGGCAAGTATAAAAATCTAAATCTAATTAAAATAATGGTGCAAGTATTTAAAAACGTGACGGAAAGTAAATTAAGTAAATGAAAAAAAATTAAAGCGTGATGGAAATTAAAGTTAGACAAGTATTAAAAATGTAAACTTAGAAAAATAAACAAGACATAATAAGAGAATAATACCCTCCAATCGGAATATATTCCGATTGAACCAATCGGAATGCCAAACGTGACCAATCGGAATGTCTATAGAAACCCAATCGGAATACTGTCACTCTCCAATCGGAATAACCAACACCTTCCAATCGGAATGTTTAACTTACCTGATCGGAATATAACTGGATGCTGGTCGGAATGCTTATCGGAACTCCAATCGGAATATCTGTCACCTTTTACGATCGGAATAACCAAGTTGCACCTCAATCGGAATGAATCAAGGGAACCAATCGGAATGTTTGTCACCCACACACCAATCGGAATACTCAAAAACACTCACCAATCGGAATACCAAGACACCCTCAATCGGAATATTAAACCCTTTTCCGATCGTCAAGATCAGAATACGGAGACTTGGATGGAAATTAAGCTAAGTAAATAAGCTATTGTTCTAATAAGCACTAGACTAAATCCTTAAGGTAAATCGTGTGAAAATAAGCTATAAAACTGAAAGTTAACAACTTTTAAATATGAAAAAGATAAACTTTAAGAAAAACAACTTTTTATATAAAAAAAATAACTTTTGTAAAAACTATATAAACTTGAAAAATAAATCAAATAAGCTATGAAAACAAATGGTTTAAAACAATCAAAAGCATAAAAATCAAACCTTCAAACGAATCAACAAGAGAAAAACGCGTGTAAGTCAAAGATCAAAGAAAGGTAGAAGAAGATGAACAAGATAAAGTAAAGGTGCAAGTAATTAAAAAGAAACACTTACTTGAAATTAAAGGTAATTAAAGGTGCAAAACATGTATTTAAATGTGCAAGTAATTAAATGTGCATAAAATAAAGTGGAAGAATGGTTTGTCAAGCCACCAACCATGGAAGAACTAATTGTCACGATTAGTCAACAAAGCTAAATGAAATGAAAATGAGAGTATTTATAGGTGATTAGGGGAGAGGTTAGGGGAAGCTTCCTCTCTCCTTCCTTTCTTGTTAATTGCACCATCAAGTCCTTCCTTCTTAATCTTTTTGTTAATCTTGGAATGTGATGACTTTTGGCTCGGGATTTCTTTGGACTCGTCTTTTAATTCTTCGATAAATAAGACTTGAGTTCCTCGGCTTTAAGTAAACTTCCGTCTTTTGACTTTATCTTCGATAAATCTTCAGAATTGGTCTTGGACTTCCGTTCTTTATCCTCTCTTGACTCCTTGACATCGTCTTTCATCCTTTTCTTCAATAAAAGTCCGTAAATGCCCGTGAATTCCCGTGTTTTCTCCACTTTTCACCTTTTCGTCCTAAAACATAACAAAAACACAAACCACGCATAATTCCGACATAAAATACATAAAATACACGTTTTGGTCCGGTTTTTATTGTAATTAAGTGGTAGAAAAGATGGGTGTTTACACACCTATCAAATCCCCTACACTTGACTATTGCAATGTCCTCATGCAATGCACTAGTTACAAAGCACGCTTACACTTTTCATCATAATCAATCCATATTGGCCTTTATTAAAGAGACAGAAAATTATAAAAATGCAAAGCAAAGAAATTAAAAGCATACCTTGGGTTTTGAAAATGTCATGAATAGTCATCATCCTCAACTTTTCACTTTCTCCAAACCAAGCTTAAAAACGAGATCATTGTTATTATAAGTTAGTAGACTAACACGAACTCATGTGGGCCAATTATTCACTTAGACTCCCTTATTCCTATGGGTATCTCTTATATTTTATTGTTGTCTTGAATGATCACGAAGATGCATTGTTTGACTTATTTCGATAATTATTTAGTCTGAAAATAAGGTGCACGATTTAATCAATAGTTAGCTAAAGGACCAAATCTTTTAAAACTGCTTCTCGGGATATCAGAAAGTTCATATCTTGGCATAACTTGTTTCGCGATTTGAGACCTTTCTCGGGCCGATATTTGGCAGCGACTTCATACTTCAAATCTTGAGAGACGTTCATGAAATAATGGTCTTCTCTTCATAATTGGAATTTCTTCACTTGAAATTTTTGAGAGATTCTTCATATATGGACCACGACTTCTTCATTTTTCTCCAATCTTTATTTTGGACTTTGATATACAACGATCCGCCTCCTTTTATGACTTGGATCTATTTATCCTCATACCTTGTTAGGGTCTTTTCGGATACACTTCTCCATGACTTTTTGGGATTTTTTGCTTTTCGTCGTGTGTCTCGATCCTTCATATTGATTTTCGATAAATGATTCTTCACATCACTTTTGGATCTTTAGCAACAAAACATAGCCCTCATGCCTTGTTAGGGCCTTTTCGGACTCGCCAATCTTCGCGCCCCGCTTCATAAGTTATGCCTTGGCTATGAACTCTCGTCATTACCGAGCAACTTTTAAACGATCTGGGGCTGGAAGCTAAGTAACTTTTCAAATCGTTCAACCTTATTTATTAGCAAATAAATTATTAGCAAGCGATGGGAGAATAGGCTCATAATTAACTCACATAGATTCATGAAAGAATACCGACTTATAATCGGCTCTATCATCTCTCGTTCTCCACAGCTTAAAATCTCAAGTAATGAGACTCGTGGATACTTAGCCTATTAAATCAAAGTTTTGGGTTTTCGAGTCGCCTATAGGATCTTGCAAATTCTTAGACTCTTTCAAGTTTAGAAATCGCATTTTAAAGTTCCCTTGATAAACGACTCTCTAGGATCAATTATAGGAACATGCGAAAAGTTCTTGTTCTTAACCCGTGAGAGTTAAGACTTTCGCGTTTTATAGCTCCCTATATAAAAGCCTAGCAAAACTTGACTTAAACACGTTAAGGATACTAGCTAGAGTAAACTCGGATTGAGTCAAAAGATTCACAACGTTTGAAAATTAAAACCACTTATTAAACATTTATTCTAATGAGGAAAGAAAATAACTATACAAAGGGCAAAACTAAAGGGCCAAAATAGATCAAAAATTTTGAAAAATGTCGAAAAATTGATTTTCCGGTTAAAATGAGGACAAATACAAGGAAAAGACCACTTAACTTCGATAGAAGTCCCCCCTACACTTAAGATAAACATTGTCCTCAATGTTTAAGCATGTGGGAATAAACTCCCCTACACTTAAGACATTGTGCACGGTGTTTAACTCTTGCTAAGGAAAAGACAACTAAAGGGATTCCTATTTTAATATTGAGAAAATATAAAATAGTGAATCGAAAAGAGTTTAGGATAGAACCAGGAAGAAGTAGAACACGGAATCACGGGTCGCCAAGAATCATCAAGAGTGGATCATTGAAGCTCGAATCCCTGATTAAGAAGTGAGGAGAGGAAATAGCAATCCCAAGGGGTCCCCCCTACACTTATGGTAAAGAAAGCGAAAAGATAGATGCATGGGTTGCCTCCCAAGAAGCGCTTGTTTTTGTTAACCGAGTCGTGAGCCTGACTCGACCTTGATCATCAACGGAAGAAGCATGAAACACATCCACCAGGATCAAAGACATAGTTTTCATCCATCAATAAGCAAGAGCTTAAGGCGAACAAGGCAAGCCAAAGAAGAAGTGGCAGGGTTCCCTTAAGCAGCGATGGAGCACGGTGGAAGAAAGTAGGAAGCGGTGCAAGCATGTCTTCAAAATTTCCAAAGATTTTTCCTTTTATTTCATCAGGTGGATACTGAGATGGCTTAAAGACTTCAATACCAGGATCGAACACCTTTTCCTTCAAGGGAAAATAGCACTCAGGCTCAGCCGAGTGTGAAGAAGATCCGCAAAGAAGCACAACCTCGTCCTCAGAAGTGGGACAAAGAGGTGTTAAATCATACGTGCAACGGATTTCGGTGTCAACCGGTTTCTTCTCCTTTGACAAAATGCTCTTCAAATCCAAAGTAGGATCAAGGCGATAATCTTCAAAGTCAAAAGGAGGAGCATCACTCTCATGAGGGAAGTATGTGTTGAGAAATTCAGAGAAATCTTCCTCAAATGAATAATCGTCCAAAGTAGGATCGAGTGATGGCGGAGGATCTTCATCATGTGAAGAATCGCTCGATAGAGTATCAGCCTCATCGAAATCATCAAAAGTGGGCAGTTCGGGATACTCAGAAGTACAATCAAAATCATCCGAATCTGAGCTAGAATCATCATCATAAGCATCAAAGACCGGTGGAGAATCAAAAATGGGAGAAGCATCCAAAGTAGGGAGAGAATCATCCACATCATCATGAAAAAGTGGATTATCGATGCAAGAGTCGAATAGAGGATTTTCGTAGACGGTAAAGTCATCTAGCACATTAATCATATTCACTGATTCTCGGCCTCCAAAAGTTAAACTAGTAAGCTTCCCCATTTTGAAAACTTTTGCATCATCCCCGACTCTTAAGATTAACTCACCTTCGGCCACATCCACTAAAGCTCGTCCGGTTCTCAAAAATGGCCGACCAAGTATTAAAGGGATACGAGGGTCCATTTCATAATCAACGACAACAAAATCGACCGGGAAAGTAAATGTGCCAACTTTGATAAACACGTCTTCGGCTATACCAACGGGGTAAGCGAGAGTGCGATTTGCAAGTTCAAGAGTCATCTTTGTTGGAGTGAGGTCGGGTAATGATAGTGTTTTCCAAACACTCAATGGCATAAGATTAATACTAGCCCCGAGATCAGCAAGGGCAGTAAATTCTTCAGTTTTGTTGAACACGCAAGGCAACACAAAACGACCGGGATCTCCAAGTTTTTCCGGAAGTTCTCTAAGAAGGACTGCAGAGCAGTTTTCATTTAAGCGTGTGTTGGCGAGTTCAATCAGCTTTTCCTTCTTGTTAAGCAATTCCTTAAATGCTTTAACAAATTTGGGCATGTGGACAAGTGCTTCAAGAAAGCTAATGTGGAAGTTCATTTGAGAAATCATCTTGATGTAGCTAGTTACTTGGGCGTCCTCCTTGTTTAGCATTTTGTTCTTGCCCAAGCGAGAGGGATAAGGGATATTAGGTTTGGGTGGTGAGGGTGCAGGTGTAGTAGGTAAAGGTTGAGATGTTGAAGGATCATTCGTGGGAACTTCATCACGTCGAGGCAGAGACGGTAATGGTGCACTAATACTAGGTGTAGGAGGAGTAGGGATACATGGTGGTGGAGGAGGTGTAGATGATGGGGGTGGGATTGGTGGTCCTACGATGGTGACTCCACTACGAGTAGTAATAGCACTCACATTGGCTCGCGGATTAGTGACGGTGTTTGAAGGTAGAGAACTTGAAGTAGAAGGTTGAGCAGGGGGCAAGAAACTAGCAAGCATATTCTTCAAATCATTGGTTTGATTGCTGAAGGAGGATTGAATATCATTTCGAAGCTCGGATCTTATCTCATTTACTTGCTTTGTGATATCTCCTTTCAGATTGATAATTTGGCTCTGCAAGTTCTTGATTTGCTCACCTTGGGTTCTCATGATGGCCTCAACATCCGGATTACTGGGTGGGGTTTGTTGGGCGGGTGGGTGATAAGGATTAGAAGCTCTTGGTGGGATTTGGTTGCTTCTATTGTAGTTGTTGGCGGGGTTTTGGTTTTGAGGAGAAAAACCGGGTGAAAGGTAGTTGTTGGATCGGTAACTCAGCAGATTTCTATCCCCTTGAGGTCGAGCTTGGTAATTTTCCGGTGAATAATTACCATAAGCTGCATACACATTTTCCGGATTTCCTTGTGTCGAAGGACAATCGGTGTATGAGTGAGGACCGCCACATGTTTCACAATGATTAGCAACCGCTTTAACTTGTTGTTGTTGTTGGTTTGAAGCGAGAAGCGTAATACTTTTGCTCATTTCAGTCATCATGCGGGTGAGTTCGGTCATCTCAGGGTTTGCTGAGGTTGAAGAAACATTGACTCTCGGGTTGTTCCTAGAAAATGCAGAGGAATCCCAGTTCTTGTGGTGAGTAGTCATGTTCTCAATTAACTCTCTACACTCCTCGGGTCTCCTTTTCATGAATGTGCTACCGGCGGCTGCATTAATCGTATCACGATCTCGAAAAGTCAAACCGTTGTAGAAAGTATCGATCAAGGTGACCGGAAGCATGTTGTGGTTTGGACATCGATCGATCAAGACATTATATCTCTCCCAAGCATCAAAAAGAGATTCATCAGGGTCTTGCATGAAGCCGCTGATTTGATTGCGAAGGCTTGTGACCATGGATGGTGGAAAGTAGCGCGACAAAAAGCGTTGAGTCATGTCATCCCAAGTGTGAATAGAATTCTTCGGGAGACGATCAAACCATTTCTCGGCATGATGTAATAGAGTGTGTGGAAAGAGTTGTAGGCGAAGCTCATCCATTGTGGCACCAGCCAACTTCATGCTCTGAGTGATAGTAATGAACTTGTCGAGGTGTTTGTTGGCATCATCATCAGGCAATCCTCTAAATGGGTTTGTTTGTACTTGCTGAATCATGTGGTGCTTCAACGAAAACTCAGGAGCGTTGATTTGCATCGGCGCAATCGGTCCTCCTCGTCCAAACATTGTTGGTTGACAAAGTTCTTCCATGGTCCGAAGATCGGGCTGTGGAAGAGCATTGTTGTTATTGTTATTATTCAGGTTCGGTGGAATGTTGTTGTTAACACCTGCCATATCTAAATCTTCTTGAGGCTCGGGCTCTTGATAATTAGAAGATCTAGTACGCATACACCTGAAAATGCAAAAGAAAACAAAACCAAACACAAAAACAATATATATACACAAGAAAGATAAAATCTTTTTGGATTTTTGAAATTTTTAATTTTTATGGTTTCTTATCAATTTTTAATTTTTATGATTTTTTATTTTTTATGCAAGAAAAATAACGTTCACAAGTGAACGGGTCCCAAAAAGCAACGTGTCTCTCACAGAAAACTATTGATCTTAACGAAAAGAGCCGGCAGCAGCGCCATTTAATAACTGGGCTTTTGGCCCGTATAAAAATTATATGTTCGTTTAAGTATGTCTAATCGAATTGATCTAGGTTTTCTATGTGACTCAGTTTTATTTTGGTGAAAACAAATATTTTTGGTTGTTTTAAATTTAAATGTGCAAAGACTTAAAAGTAAATGTCGTTAAAGTAAAGGGCAAGTATAAAAATCTAAATCTAATTAAAATAATGGTGCAAGTATTTAAAAACGTGACGGAAAGTAAATTAAGTAAATGAAAAAAAATTAAAGCGTGATGGAAATTAAAGTTAGACAAGTATTAAAAATGTAAACTTAGAAAAATAAACAAGACATAATAAGAGAATAATACCCTCCAATCGGAATATATTCCGATTGAACCAATCGGAATGCCAAACATGACCAATCGGAATGTCTATAGAAACCCAATCGGAATACTGTCACTCTCCAATCGGAATAACCAACACCTTCCAATCGGAATGTTTAACTTACCTGATCGGAATATAACTGGATGCTGGTCGGAATGCTTATCGGAACTCCAATCGGAATATCTGTCACCTTTTACGATCGGAATAACCAAGTTGCACCTCAATCGGAATGAATCAAGGGAACCAATCGGAATGTTTGTCACCCACACACCAATCGGAATACTCAAAAACACTCACCAATCGGAATACCAAGACACCCTCAATCGGAATATTAAACCCTTTTCCGATCGTCAAGATCGGAATACGGAGACTTGGATGGAAATTAAGCTAAGTAAATAAGCTATTGTTCTAATAAGCACTAGACTAAATCCTTAAGGTAAATCGTGTGAAAATAAGCTATAAAACTGAAAGTTAACAACTTTTAAATATGAAAAAGATAAACTTTAAGAAAAACAACTTTTTATATAAAAAAAATAACTTTTGTAAAAACTATATAAACTTGAAAAATAAATCAAATAAGCTATGAAAACAAATGGTTTAAAACAATCAAAAGCATAAAAATCAAACCTTCAAACGAATCAACAAGAGAAAAACGCGTGTAAATCAAAGATCAAAGAAAGGTAGAAGAAGATGAACAAGATAAAGTAAAGGTGCAAGTAATTAAAAAGAAACACTTACTTGAAATTAAAGGTAATTAAAGGTGCAAAACATGTATTTAAATGTGCAAGTAATTAAATGTGCATAAAATAAAGTGGAAGAATGGTTTGTCAAGCCACCAACCATGGAAGAACTAATTGTCACGATTAGTCAACAAAGCTAAATGAAATGAAAATGAGAGTATTTATAGGTGATTAGGGGAGAGGTTAGGGAAGCTTCCTCTCTCCTTCCTTTCTTGTTAATTGCACCATCAAGTCCTTCCTTCTTAATCTTTTTGTTAATCTTGGAATGTGATGACTTTTGGCTCGGGATTTCTTTGGACTCGTCTTTTAATTCTTCGATAAATAAGACTTGAGTTCCTCGGCTTTAAGTAAACTTCCGTCTTTTGACTTTATCTTCGATAAATCTTCAGAATTGGTCTTGGACTTCCGTTCTTTATCCTCTCTTGACTCCTTGACATCGTCTTTCATCCTTTTCTTCAATAAAAGTCCGTAAATGCCCGTGAATTCCCGTGTTTTCTCCACTTTTCACCTTTTCGTCCTAAAACATAACAAAAACACAAACCACGCATAATTCCGACATAAAATACATAAAATACACGTTTTGGTCCGGTTTTTATTGTAATTAAGTGGTAGAAAAGATGGGTGTTTACACACCTATCACTCATCCCAAAAGTTATTTGACATATAGCTTTTGGAATAGCTTTTGAGCTTGTGTGCTTGTTTTCTTCTTAATAGGTTTCAAGATTGTGACCAAAGAGACTGTTGTAGTCTCTTTGGTGGACTGTAGTAGTCCAAAGAAGACATAGTCTCCCTTTGGTCTGTTGTAAACCAGCCAACAAAGGCTCTCTACACTTCTCATAAGCTCTCAAATAGTCCACTAGAAGGCATCAACTAGTTACTTGGCTTGAACCCTATTGGCCTTTATTTTTTATTTTTAGTTTTATGTGTTTTTATGGATTTGTTCTTGGTTTGTGTTTTATTTCTTAATCTTGCTTGTTTTTGTTAATTTAGTGTTAAGTAATTGATTCATGTTAGATTTGAAAGTCCTTAATCAATGCTAGAAACACTAAACTTAACTAATCGACACAAGTTAATACTTTTTAAACATAATCTTATTATTGTATAATAAAGAATTACAAGTGTTATGGATAACCGTTTGATGACAATGTGTTGTGCACACTTTGAACAACTATAAACCCTAACTTATGAATACAGTCGCAGCTGTTCGATTCAATAAGTTCTAAGCATTAATGTTATGAATATTCTCAAAGTGTTAAACATTAATGCTGGGATACACATCCTATTTATAGTGATACGAGGTTGACCTAAATAGTACTTAATGGTGACTACACAAGACATTCACTTTTCAGAGATCAGTCACATGATGCTCTTCTATTCTTGGTAGTCTGCCATTATGCTTTAAGGAAACAGATCTTGAAACAGTTTCCTTTTTCTTCATTGTCTCGAACACACAAATGGCATGTCAAAAGTGTGTTGAGTGTTAACAGGGTATTGCCACCCCTGTTAACCCTCAACCCCTCAGAGTCCCTGATACATCTTGGCTGTTATCCATCACAGCCAATGAGTATGTCTTCAAGTAATCTTTGACTTCCTTGACAATATCTCTGACATGGACTCCTCTGAGGTTGCTCACAGAGACTTGGATCTCTGTGAGTCTTGTGATACTTGCCTTCCTCCTAGGCACAGGCAAGTGACTATCTAACAACTTACTTTGTGTTTAAATCTATGATCAGGGAATCTAACAAACTTATATTCCCAACAATCTCCCCCTATTTAAACATAAATATAGCTAGATCTATCTAAGTTAAGGTAAGTGAGTTAACAGCTTCTTCTTACTCATAACAGATCTAAACAAACATACCTCATGATTTTATTAATACTTAAGGAAAATTACAAGTACATTACAAAAGTGAAATAAAATGTGAAGGTAAAATTGAGCTGTGAATTTCTTCAATAGTCATCATTTTTGATCTTTTCTTCATCTTCAGCTATGTCTGATCTAGTATCTAATTCTGCCTGCAAAGCTTTGCAAAAACTTTGGAATACTCTGTGTTAATCTTGAGTCCCTTCTTGAGACAAAGCAACTGAATTGTCGATGCTAAGCCAAGCTCATCTTATCTTTGAAATGCATACTGGCAAGCTCTATTCATGAATGTCATTCCTCTTTCAGGCTCTGTGTATGTGTGACCATCAACAGGGCCAACGATACCATTTGGTAGGATCAAATCCCTGTGCATTCCATCCACTTGAACATCATCTATGACAAAAGTTTCCTTAACAAGTTGAGAAACTCTTCTTCTTTTCTTACCAGTCTTTGGGGGTTCTTGTTCAAAAAGCTGTGGTGGGGGATCTATTTTGAGTTTGGCAGCCGTTTCTTTGATCCAGGTAAACTTAGCCTTAAGAGTTTTAAGCAGAATAAAATTAGCCTGATCAGTTCTTTTGGCAGCTAAGGCTTCAAGTTCAAACCATTCAGATAACCCAAGTTGCTTTAGCCTGAAGTCTTCAAATACATTCATGTTTCCCTGTTGGTTGTCTCTCCACAAGATCATCTGTGGTGTGTTGGTGGATTTGTGAATTGTGTATTTGAACTTGGTTATCTTGTCAGGTGCATACCTATTGTTAATGCATGCATCATAATCAGCTTTGACTTTTCTTAGTGCGTCTGCGCGTTTAGCTTCCATTTCCCTCAACCTTTGTCTCTGCTTCTCCCTTTCAGGTGGAGTCATCTTCCTCAGAGTTGCCTCATTTAGCTCCTTGGCTTTCTTGATTTCACTTAGTATTTTGAATTCCTCAGCCTATTTCTCTATTTCTTCAGGTGATAAGGGATTCTCATTGGAAGGTGTAAAGGTTGAAAATTGGGAAAGGTCTATGGTGGATCCTCCTGTCTCTAGCATCACAGCTATCTTCTTTAGTTTTGTGTCTGTGTCAACCAAAACTATCTCCTTTCCTTTCTTCGAGACAAAGGATTCCATACTCATGTTTTTCAAAACTTCAGCTCTTCTGATAAACGCTGTCTGAGCTTGAGTTTGTATTGCTTTGGGAAGGGAGCTAACAGTGAGCTTTAGCTTCTTGGCAGCTGGTTCACCATCATCCCCAGACTCGCTGATGTTAACCAAAGTCAGTGACTTTGATGAATCAACTCCATCTTTATTCTGTTGCTCCCCCTGAGTGTTATCCTCATCATCAGGTATGATAACAGGTGTGATGACTTGGAGGGGGACAGGTGAAGAAATGGTGTTGTCAGCGGATGTTGAGCCTTGTTTAGCAGATTCAATGTTAAGTATCTTTTCCTTCTCCCCCTCACGTTCATCCTGTCTACTCAGAGGTTTGGATGAACGTGTTTGAAAGTGCCTTGCAATCTGTTCAACAGAGGAAGCCATAGCACGTTGCCTTTTCCTTGAAGCTCTGGCAATCTTCAGTAGAAGGTTGCAGTTTCCATTTGTATTGCCCTTAACTCGAGTAACGATGAAGTTTGCATGACGATATTTCCTGTTTCGAACAGCTTCAAACTCTTTGTGCATAGTTAACTCATGTTTATGAAATAGAGCAGGGACCTCTGTGTCAATGAAATCCTTGATTCTTGTGGATAAATGACTAAGTCCTTGTGCTACACCTTTTCGTGCACCATCCTTGGTAGGTTCAGTGACTGCTTCAGCGACTGCCTTTCTGATAATCCCTGGAAATGTGACAGTGAAGTTATGCATTTCAGACTTGATAACATCCATCTTTCTTGATAGGCGTTCAATATCAGATTGATGATGAACAGGCTGAAGATTATGGATGTTCAGGCTTTGTTGAGCATAATCATCCCCCCTTGGCAAGAGATCAAAGTTGGTTTGGGCAGGATGATCAAACATGAGAAATTCAGCAGTTCGATCAGAAGCAGGGCGGTGGAAGACTGTTGTTGTGGAGGTAGCAGAGTTGGGAGTGACAACAGCTTCCTTGGGAGGAGGAGTATTATTATCAGCTGGAGTGGACCCAGCTATTTCCTTGGGAGGAGAGACAGATTGTTGATCATCTTCTTCTTCTTCATCCTCCTCCTCAAACATCCCCTCAGGGATTTCATCCTCAGGCATTGATTCAGGATCAGAGACATCATCAACTAGTGACAGCACCTCCTCTTCAATATCAAGCAGGGGCTCGTCGTCATTTGGTTGATCCTGAATGATAGTATCAGCCTCTTTGTCTTGTTGTGCCTGGGATTCAGTGATCGGCTGTACAATTTCAGCCTGCAAGTTGCTATAATTAGTAACAGGGAAATAAGTAAGGGGAATGGTCGCCATTTCGCTGTCCTAGAGAGGCTGAGGGTGATTACTCAGCCACTCCAAAGGATAAATCCTTGGGATTCTTTTAAGGGTGAAAGTTATATGGTTAATGATCTCCATTCGTTGCCCCTAGGAAAGCTGAGTGTGATTATTCAGCCCCCCAAAAGGTTGAAACCTTTGGGACTCTTTTGATTGTGAAACATATGCTGTTAAGGATCGCCATTCGCTGCCCCTAGGAAGGCTGAGGGTGATTATTCAGCCCCCCCCCCCCCCCCAAAAAAAAAGGTTAAGAAACCTTTGGGACTCTTTTAATAGTGAAACATATGTGGGTGAAGTTCGCCTGTTACGCTGTCCCTAGGAAAGCTTAGGGTGATGATTCAGCTCCCCCTGAAAAGGATAAATCCTTTGGGATTCTTTTAAGGAGGGAACCAAGAGGCTGTGTGAGGTACAGCTGATCAAGGTTGAGACATATGTGTATTCAGGTTGTTGTTGGCCTGAATACTGTCTAGAGGGTGCATGGTCATCGGGGTGCTTTATAAACACAAATGAATCATTCCCTGGTGCATAGACAGGGTGTACAGAAGTCTTAAAGAGTTCTAAGTGCATAGACAGACTTCTATGGGTCGAGGATTACCCTAACTTCACCACTCTCACCTACAGACATTTGATAGTGGCTGTTTGTGTACCTCTAAGAATTTACACTGATTACCTGTGTGATATCAGCTGGATTTGGCTGGTTTCCTGTTGTCTCAGCTGACATTGAGACGCTAGACCCCTGTTGTTGGTCAGCTGAAGTCTCTGATTCCACATGAGTATCTAGAACAGAGGAGGTGTCTTGGTTCACAGTCTTCTTTCCCTTGGCCTTAGCAACAGATTTGGTGTGGGAAGAAGATGGGTTTTTCTTCTTCTTAGGTTGTTGGCCAAATGAAGCCTTGGACGTCGTGGTGTGCTGCCCAAAGGTCAAAGTCTTAGACTTGCCATACACACCAGAGGTAATCACCTTCTCAGAAGAAGGGAGCAAGGACTTCTCAGCTGAGGGTTGTTTGTTAGCAACGTTCATCATATGGGAGGTGACAAGGACATCTTCAGCTCCAACTTCTTTGTAGATGGCACCTGTGATGCGATAGGGCTTCAGAGCAGTGAGAGCAGAGTTATGATAGTTGTCTCCCAACAGGCTTTCAAAGATCAGCGATAGAAAGCGAACATAGCAAATATTCTTTTCCCTGACTTGGTTCCTTCCTTTCAGTTGTTCAACTAGATTGGAGAAGAGAATACTTCCTACATCAACATCAGCTCCCCAGATCAGCCCATAAGCTATAGATTGGTGGTTGAAGGACATCTGATCTTAGGATCCCTACATTCGTCCCAGGGATTTGACTATGTGGGTGAAGAGGACACGCCACATAGGTGTAAAGTACTTGATCTTCAGAGGAGACTTCGAGAGGACCTCAGCGGGTGTAAGAGTATGGTTTACATCATGGAAGGGTTTGAGTGTGGCCAGAGCATCCTTAACAGCCTTTTTATCAACCACCTTTAGGCATTCATCACCATGTTTTAATCCAGCCACACTAGAGAAATCTTTGAGTGAGAAGGCAAATGGGTGTTCGTTGCAAGAGAGGCTAAAGGTTATTGTGTCATCAACTACTTCATCAGAGTACCAGAATTCCCTAAGGTATTCTTGGTAGAAGGTGGTTGGGGATTTTGTGAATGCTTCACTTACATCACAATTTAGCATGAAGTTAACCAGATCTGAGTAGGAGTCATTTAGAGCCTTGATCCATCCAATGGAGTTGTTTGATGCAAGGATGCTTTCGTTGAGTTCAAAGTTAACGTTTGCTGCCTTGGGAACGGGAAAAGCCATGGATTCAAGGTCGAAGAAGAATGAAAATGGAGGATGGGTTTAGAGAGAGAAGAACTTAGAGAGAGAAATAGATTTGTGAAATGAGAATAGTGGTAGGTGAGGAGAGACGAGAGACAATATATATATATTCAAATATGAAAACAGTTATTCAACAGCATTTAATGCTAAGTGGGAAAATGACTGCTCATGTGGGTCCCTTGACCTTTCAAAAATTATTTGTCTCCTCGTTATTCGAAAAATAAATGATTAAATATTGAGAATGTTTTTTGCATTTACTTGGAAAGTAACTACCTAGTTTCATGTGAAAAACAATTAATATAGAATCAGTCATTTAATGAACACATTTATTATCAAGCCACAGGCTTTGAGATATTGAGCATTCCTAGCTCAGCAACTAGCTTGTTGAACGAAGGTTCAGCCAAAGGCTTTGTGAAAATATCAGCTAGTTGCAGCTCTGTGGGAACAAAGTGCAGCTCAATATCTCCCTTCATTATGTGATCCCTGATAAAATGATACCTGATATCAATGTGTTTGGTACGAGAGTGAAGAACCGGGTTGTTGGAGATGGCAATGGCGCTGGTGTTGTCACAAAAGATTGGCACTTTGTCATATAAAATTTCATAGTCAGCCAATTGACTTTTCATCCAGAGCACCTGAGCACAACAGCTGGCTGCAGCTACATATTCTGCTTCAGCTGAAGACATAGCCACAGAGTTTTTCTTCTTAGCACTCCATCCAACCAATTTTCCTCCTAGGATTTGACAGCTGCCTGAGGTGCTTTTCCTGTCAATACAGCATCCAGCATAGTCTGAATCTGAATAGGCCTTGAGATCAAAGCCTGATTCCTTAGGATACCATAGACCTAGGGATGGTGTTCCTTTGAGATACCTGAAAATTTTCTTAACAGCCACTAGATGGGATTCTTTTGGGTTAGCTTGGTACCTTGCACAGAGACATGTGGAGAATTAGATATCAGGACGACTAGCTTTCAGATACATGAGTGAGCCAATCATGCCTCTATACAAAGTCTCATTAACAGAGACCCCTGACTCATCAGGACCCAAGTTGTTGGGTGGAAGCATGGGGCATATCACTGATGCACAATTAGCTAAGTCATATTTTTTAAGTAGATCTTTAACATACTTTTCTTGACAAATTGAAATTCCCTTAGGACATTGCTTAATTTGAAAACCCGAAAAGTAAGTTAATTCACCCATCATACTCATCTCATATTTCTTGGTCATTAATTTAGCAAATCGTTTACTAAGATTAACATTTGTTGACCCAAAGATGATATCATCCACATAAATCTGCACACTGATGAAATCACTCTTATCCTTGAAGGTAAAGAGTGTTTTATCAATAGAACCCCTGATAAATATGTTTTCAGTTAAATTAGAAAGAGTTTCATACCATGCTCTTGGAGCTTGTTTCGGCCCATACATGGCTTTGGGTAATCTGTACACATGATTGGGAAACTCGCTGTTCTCAAATCTTTCAGGTTGTTCAACATACACTTCCTCAGCCAAATCTCCATTGAGGAAAGCACTCTTAACATACATCTGATACACAGTGAAGTTCATATAAGCAACATAAGCCAGGACGATTATGATGGCTTCAAGTCTTGCAACAGGAGCAAATGTTTCATCATAATCAATTTCTTCAGTCTGTGTATACCCCTGTGCCACCAGCTTGGCCTTGTTCCTGATGATGTTTCCAATTTCATCCATCTTATATCTATAGATCCATCTAGTGCCTGTGATATTCTTTCCAGGTGGAGCTGGCACTAGTGTCCATACTTTGTTCCTTTTGAACTGATTGATTTCTTCCTACATAACAGCTACCCACCCATCTTCTACAAGAGCCTCAGCTACTCTCTTAGGTTCAATTTGAGAGAAAAATTCAGCAAAGAGACATTCATTGGCTGAGGCAGATTCTGAGTCATGAATTCGCTGTCTAGTGGTAACCCCTGCATTAGGTTCCCCAATAATGTTGACAAGAAGAATGTGTTGATCTCTTGACCACTTATTTTGAGGAGCTGGGGACTCAAGGATAGGAATACTTGTGGGGACAGCTGGAACTATTTGAGTTCCATCCTACTGACTAGGAGGGCTTTCTTCAAAGACAACTTCAGTGTCAGAGTCTACTTCAGCCATATCAAGAGGTACAAGTTCATTATCAGCAGGAGATTCTTTAGGGATTTGAAGAATTGGTGAGTCATCAATAGCAGTAGAGGAAGAAGGACTACAAGAGGTCTGTGGTTCTTCTTCATCAAGCTCCTAAGAGGTAGGAACTTCTATGTTGTGAGTAGACAGAGGGTCAAAAGCAGAAACATAAGGAGTGAGAGTGTTGGAGTGATGATGGTGATGACTGGCAGGTCTAGGTTCAGAGAATTCATCACTTGGGAAAGACACATTTTCATTAAAATAAATTTCATCACCCTCTGTTCCAGTTCTCTGTAGGACATCATCATCTTCATTGAATCTGACATGAAAGGTTTCTTCTACTTCTTGTCTTCTGATGTTGAAAACTCTGAAGGCTTTGGCTGTTGGAGAGTATCCCAAGAAGAAACCATCATCAGCTTTTTCATCAAACTTTCCAAGTTTATCCCTGTAGTTGTAAATGAACACAGGGCATCCAAAAACATGAAAATAGCTGACATCTGGAGATCTGTTTCTGAAAACTTCATAGGAAGTTTTTCCATGTCTTTTGACAATGATTGATCTGTTTTGTGTGTAGCAGGCAGTATGAACAGCTTCTCCCCAAAATTGCTTTGGTAAGGCTGCACCATTCAACATGGTTCTGGCTGCTTCAATTAAAGTCCTGTTTCTTCTTTCAGCCACACCATTTTGTTCAGGGGTGCCAGCTGAAGAGAAGTTTTGTGAAATACATTTTTCATCACAAAAAGAATCAAGTTGATGATTCTTGAATTCAGTACCATTATCACTTCTTAGATATTTGACTCTAACATCATTCATATTTTCAACCTGTCTGATGAAGGACATGATGGTATCAGCTGCATCACTTTTCCTTCTGAGGAAGAACACCCATGTGTATCTTGAAAACTCATCAACTATGACCAAGGTGTATTTTTTGTGATTAATGGTCTGAGGTTTGACAGGCCCAAACAAATCCATGTGAAGGAGATGTAAGCACTTGTCAATAGAGAATGATTGCCTAGTCTTGAATGAAGACCTGTGATGCTTTCCCTTGACACAGGCAGAACAAGTCTTGTCTTTAGAAAACATCACAGAAGGTAGACCAGCAATCAGGTTTTGTGTGGCTATCTTGTTGATGTTCTTGAAGTTGAGATGAGACAGTCTTTTGTGCCAAAGCCAATTGACACTTTCAGAGGCTTTAGCAAGAAAACAGTTTGAGCTGTCTTCAGAGCAAACAGCCATGTTGATGACATAAACATCTCTCCTTCTAGGTGCAATAAGCACAACATCATTGTTTTTGTTGAATATGGTTCCCTGAGTCTTAGTAAACAAAACCTTGTAGTCAGCATCACACAATTGGCTGATGCTAATAAGATTGTGTTTAAGACCATTCACATATGCAACCCTTATAAACGTGATCCCATTGCAGTTCACTAAGCCGTATCCCTCTGTGTCACCTGAAGAATTATCTCCAAACACCACTTTAGGACCTGGCTCCCTTGAGTATCTGTGCAGGTATTGTTGAATCCCTGTCATGTGTCTAGAGCAGCCACTGTCTAGATACCATACCGATTCCTTGAGATGTTTCTACACAGATACATAGAAACAGGTTAGTTCCTATGGTGAACCCACTTTCCAGTGGGTTCCCTGAATTGCTGATTAGCAATTCTTGTGTTCCTGTAGAACTTTTGGCGATAGGAGGGACAATTAGCTGTCTCATGGGTAAAACTTCCATAGATATCACAACCTGGGAAGTCACCACACTCGTCTGAGTGATGGTCTGTGAATCCACAAAATTTATAGGGAGGATAAGGTATGTAGTTTCCTTGTTGTCTTTTTGAACCCTGTTGTCTATCCCTAGAGGGTGTCTGAGCTCTCTTAACAGCCATGTGTCTATCATGATCTAAGGTCATGTGGTGAGAGTTCTTACAGATATTGAAATAAGGTTTGACTAACCTTTCCCCCTTGGGTTCACCTAGGACAGACTTAGGTTTACGAGAAGTAGAGCATTCAGCGAAAGGCTTAATGTGTTGTTTTAAGAGTTCTACTTCTTTCATTAGAGACAACAGGCGTTCTTCAGTGGAAGGATCAACCTTGTTCACAGCTTTTGTTGAGACAGGCTTAAAAGCAACTTGCTTACCAGATTGTTTAGTAGGTACAGAAAATATTTTAGCTGGTGGTTTCTCAACATCTGTTTTAATTTCACCCTTAGCAGCTCGTGAGGAACTGCTGGGTTCAACTCCAGAGAGTTTGGGCAAGTGTGGTAATTCAACCACATCTTCAGAGACAGGGTCATACGTCAAAATGGGATCTGACATATGAATAGTCTCTGTAGATTTGAAAACAATCTCTTTGGGTTTGGTGAGAATTTTCAGCTTATTTTTCTTAACAGATACATCCCTTTTAATGTCAGCAGGCAGCTCATCATTAAGCAATTGATCTATAGTGAACCTACTACACATCCATTTTTCAATAACCTTGTTTAATTCAGATACTTGATCATTTAAGGCAATGTTTTTCAAGGTTAACCTAGTGACTTCATTTTGAAGGGATATTTTCTCTAAATTAACCCGTCTGAGAGTTTCACATTCAGATTTAGCATTTAGAAGTTCAGTTTTAACAGAGTGAAACTTATCAAGTAGGTTCTTTCTTTGTTCCTCAACAAAGTGTAAATCAACAATGGTGTAGTCAAGGACATGTTTGCGTTCATCACTATCAGACATAGATAAAAGCCTATGTACCTTTTTCATTGTGATGTCAACCCATTGTCCTGATCTTGCATCACCTTTTCTAACAGCTGGTTCATCCTCAGCTATAGCCATGAAAGCCCTGACTCTAGTACTCATCTAAAGTCAATGGCTCATCATTCCAATCATAAGCTTCAGCTATCAACCCTTTCTCTGTCTTTTTATCACCTCCCTTCTTATTAGACAGAGCTTCAAGCTTCAAATTCATCTGTTCTAACTCAGCTTTAAGTGCCTTGTACTTGTTTTTGTAATCCTTCTTCTCATTGTCTAATGAGTTGGATTGGTGAGATGAGTTGTTGTGTTGTTGTTTGAACTTGTAAGGTTTGTTGGAAGATGATGGATAGGAAGGTGAGGATGTCTTGGTGGAAGGACAGTCTTTTTGGAAGTGTCCAAGCTTTCCACAGACAAAGCAAGTTTCTTTTGATCTGTCAGTTTGTTTACTAGATGATCCTATTCTCCCTGATCTTTTGAAGAATCTTATTTGATTGGCTAGCAAGGCTCTTTCATGAAACTCTGCATTAAGGTCTGTTAAGAACTCTTGGCTGCTGCGGGTGTCTTCTTCAACATCAGAGTCGCTGTCATGAGGATGTGGTGCAGAGATCAAGGCTTTGGAAGATGCTCCTTGAACTACAAATCTTTCAGTCTCTGACTTGTATATAGTATCAATCAGCCCTTCTTCATAATTATACTTTCCATAAAGCTGAGCTAAGGTGTCATTCTTGATTGAGTTATTTGCTCTCTGAGTCTGATTCATACTCAGCCACTTTCTTGGAAGGCTGTTGACAAATGTGGCATTAATCTCAGCTTGACCAATGGTGACATCATTCATGGTCATTGAGAAGAATCTTCAGCCTTGTATAGGTTTGTTGAACCTTTTCACCTTCAAGTGACTTGAAAGCATTGAACTGAAGTCCGAGTGCCTGAATCTTTGTTTCTCTGGTTTCAGAGGGTCCTTCATGGCCAAGGACGAGGTCTGTCCACATTTGCTTGGCTGTGGGACACTAAATGACAGACTTCATGATGTGTTTGGGAAGACAGGATATGATGATGCTTTTGAGACGTTTATCTTGGTTTGCCAATTTTCTATCAGCTGGAGTCCATTGTTTGAGAGGTTTGGGAAGAGGGTTTTCTTTAGTGGAGGTAAGCATCATGGGAACATAAGGACCTTTTTCTAAAATTTCTAGAAGAAATGGTTCAAGTCCATCGAGATACACAAGAAATTGACTCTTCCAACTAGCAAAATCTTCTTCATCAAAGACTGGTACACTTGTGACATGTGATCCACCTCTTGAGTCAAGAAGTTGGGGTAGATCATCGTCATTAGGAGGAGGGGTGAGTCTTGGTGAAGATGGTGATGCATTGTTATTGTTACCAGAAGGTGAATGTGGTGGGTTAGAAGTTTCTGGCATGGTGGATCTTGATTGTAAAACTGAGAACGATGTTTCTTGAAGGTTTTAATATCAAACACTGCTCTGATACCAATTGAAAGTCCCTAATCAATGCTAGAAACACTAAACTTAACTAATCAACACAAGTTAATACTTTTCAAACGTAATCTTATTATTGTATAATAAAGAATTACAAGTGTTATGGATAACACCGTTTGATGACAATGTGTTGTGCACACTTTGAACAACTATAAACCCTAACTTATGAATACAGTCGCAGCTGTTTGATTCAATAAGTTATAAGCATTAATGTTATGAATATTCTCAAAGTGTTAAACATTAATGCTGGGATACACATCTTATTTATAGCGATACGAGGTTGACCTAAATAGTACTTGATGGTGACTACACAAGACATTCACTTTTCAGACATCAGTCACATGATGCTCTTCTATTCTTGGTAGTCTGCCATTATGCTTTAAGGAAACAGATCTTGAAACAGTTTCCTTTTTCTTTATTGTTAACAGGGTATTGCCACCCCTGTTAACCCTCAACCCCTCAGAGTCCCTGATACATCTTGGCTGTTATCCATCACAGCCAATGAGTATGTCTTCAAGTAATCTTTGACTTCCTTGACAATGTCTCTGACATGGACTCCTCTGAGGTTGCTCACGGAGACTTGGATCTCTGTGAGTCTTGCGATACTTGCCTGCCTCCTAGGCATAGGCTAGTGACTATCTAACAGCTTACTTTGTGTTTAAATCTATGATCAGGGAATCTAACAAACTTAGATTCCCAACAAGATTCATATGGTTTTTAGTGTTTTGAAAGTTTTTGTTTGAAAAAAAATGTTCATCAGATTGTTTAAGGCGTTTTTGGTTTTGGATATTACTAGCCTTGTGATAGGTGTGTAAACACCCATCCTTTTTACCACTTAATTACAATAATAACCGGACCAAAACGTGTATTTTATGTCTTTTATGTCAGAATTATGCGTGGTTTGTGTTTTTGTTGTGATTTAGGACGAAATTGTGAAAAATGGAGAAAACACGGCATTTACGGGCTTTTATTGAAGAAATAGATGAGAGACAATGTCAAGAAGTCAAGAGTGCAAAAAGAACGGAAGTCAAAGACCAATTCTGAAGATTTATCGAAGAAAAAATCAAAAGACGGAAGTTTACTTAAAGCCGAAGAACTCAAGCCTATTTTATTGAAGAAGTACAAGACGAGTTCAAAGAAATCCCGAGCCAAAAGTCATTAAAAGTCCAAGATTAAAGAAGATAAGAAGAAAAGGACTAATGGTGAAATTAATGAAGATTAAAGGCTTAAGGACCTAATGACGCAATTAAGAAGAAAGGAAGGAGGGGAGGAAGCTTCCTAATCCTCCCCTATATATAGTTTAGGAATTAATCATTTTTGTTTGTTGGAGGGCCTGACAAGCCTCTCTTCCCCATTTTCATTTTTCTTGTTCCTCAATTTTATGCACTTTAATTCTCATGTAACGCACCTTTAATTTTCTTTTAATTCCAAGTAAGTTTACCTTTAATTGTTGTTAATCTTTATCTTATTGCTAATCTCCTTCTACCTTTCTTGTTTGATTTGTTCAATATCTTCATTGTTCATGTTCTTGAGTTTTTATGATTTTGATCAAGTGGGTTTTGATTAATTTGGTTATGTTTGTTGATTTAGATTGTTTGTTTATGATTATTGAATGATTTGTTATTGATTTGGTTAAATCTTTTGTTTAGATTTTGATTAATCTGTTTTAGATTGGATGATTACTGTGATCCCTTGTTCTTCGGGAATGTTTTGTTTCTGTTTCTGTGTTCCAGATAAGTTCCGAGCCAAAGAGGAGAAAGTTGTTCATTCGGAACTTTAAAAGTTCCGAATCAAGCTTCATTCGGAAGAAGTTCCGGATCAAGAAGTTCCGGATCAAGGGCAACTTCCAGATCAAACCTGTTCATTCAGAACTTTAAGAGTTCCGAGTCAAGGAGACTTCATTCGGAAGAAGTTCCGGATCAAGGGCAACTTCCGGATCAAGATTGTTTCATTCGGAACTTTTAAAGTTCTGGATCAAGCCAGTTCATTCGGAAGTTTCAAACTTCCGAATCAAGGTTTCTGTCAGGTTCTTTTTGGTTTTTTTCTTTTTAAGTTCTGTTTTTTATTTTCAAGCTTTATTTTTCCCGCCTTTTTCTTTATTTGAATTTTTATTTGCTTTCCTTTTAGTTTAAGTTTTGATTTTCATCATTTACTTTATTTGCCTTTTAAGTTTCTCGTAATTTACTTTTCGCCGAGTTTTTATCTTTTGTTGTCTCTTTTTACCGTCTTTATTTTATTTTTATTTGTTTCAAGTTATCATTTTAAATTAGTTTTAGACAACGACAACTCTTTTATTTGATTCACCAAGAACAACTGAGTCGCACAATTAACCAGAGATCAATTCGAAGAGATACCGAGAACAATAATTGAACCTAGTAAAATCTTGTTATTAAAACGGCGCCGCTGCCGGCTCTTTTCGTGAAGATTAACGGTTTTTTGTGAGAGACGCGTTGGATTTTGGGATCCGTTCACTCGTGAACGTTATTTTTCGTATTCAAAAATTTTCAAAAAATCCAAAAACATTTGAAAAATCATAAAAAGCATGTCTTTTTCAAAAGTTTTGCACAAAAAATATTCTTCTTGCTTATCTATCTTTCTTTATGGATTTTTATGTCCATTGCGTCCGGTGTGGGAAACAATTATCTGGGAACAACTCTTGTCAATGGTGTACATGTGAGCGGTGCGGATACGATATCGACAACACACAATTCGGATTTTGTCCCGTGTGCAACTCGACTAATTCATTCTTTTTGAACCCACCTCCTTTTTCCCCGTGCATCTATTGTGGAAGCGATTCTCATTGGCATGTTTCGTGCCCGGTTCGATACCCGTATGGTCACGGGCAAGAACCGGGGTACAATTATGACAATGATAATAGCTATCCACAAGACGCACCTGATTTTTCTCCACACCCGGTTTGCAACAACTGTGGGGGTCCTCACGATACCTATTATTGTCAACCAATGAATCATTATGAGGAAAATCCGTGTCCTCAGTTTTCTTCACCAATGGATTATTATGAACCAAACCCGGTTTCTAATTCTTCCCAACCGATGAATTACTATGAGCCACAACCATGCTATAATTCAGGTTTACAACACTTTGAGCCCCCACATCACACCCTCAATCATCAATCCTCTCAGCAACTTCATCTTGACCCACAACGCACTACTTTGAATGACGAACTACACTCCATCATTCTGCAACTTCAAGAAGTCGTTGTTCTTACAAAAGAAGCATGGGCGGAGGAAAAGCGACTGCAACAAGAGCAAGTATCTAATCTTAGTGATTATACCCCTCCTCTTGTGCATCAATACTATTATGATGATGATAACGACGATGCTGTATGCACTTTAAACACATCTTCTGAAGTTGCTGCTCCTACTCTCGATGTTCCTACTGCGTCTAACGATCTTGATTCGTTGAATGAGCTTAATGATGTTGGTCTCAACAAATTATTGGATGTTGAGGTTTGTGACTTACCTGCTATGGAGCTTGAGGACGACGTTGCTCTTACGGAAGAGGTCGATCCTAGTGATGACAATTCTTCTCTCTGCTACGAGAATTTCACTTTTGAAATTTCTCAATCTCCACCGGGAGATGCGGGCGATGACGATTTATTCTCTCCGGCTTACGAGAAGTTCACCGATGAACATGATCTCGTAGATGAGGTGGAAGACATGCTT
The DNA here is from genome assembly GCA_025667525.1 of Glebionis coronaria. Taxonomy (NCBI): domain Eukaryota; kingdom Viridiplantae; phylum Streptophyta; class Magnoliopsida; order Asterales; family Asteraceae; genus Glebionis; species Glebionis coronaria. Next base: position 290,329,409 of record CM046877.1, on the reverse strand, counting down.
CTTCGCGATAGATTACGGAAAGTTCATCTTCTTATTGCTCAAATCGAAGAGTTGACTTCTCCTTCTCTTTCCAAGTCTTTATCTCCATCTATTCCTCCCGTTGAAGATAATGACCCATTGCTGGAAGAAATCGACATCCACTCCATCCCTCCAGGTATTGATTATTCTGACACTGAGGGGGACATTATTTTTGATAATTTGCTGCAGGAAGATATTGTCCCAAGTCCCCCTCCCGAGCACCTTTCATCCTCCCCTTTAGCCATTATTTCGGAGGATGAGTGCTTTGACCCGGGAGGTGACATTGATTATGCTATGATGATAACAATACGGCTTTGCCGCTTGCTCAGCATCTATTGTCTTTGGGGGAGGACAATGTGCGTACTTTACCCAACCCACCTCCCGTGGACCTTGAATTCACATACTTTTCGTATGACGAAAGGACCTTTCTCCCATTCAAGACTTATTCCCCCGCCTCTCCTTTGTTAATGTCCACCGGGAACGAGGACAAGGTCTTTGATCCCGGTATCACATTCGAGGCTTCCCCATGGACCATTTAATTCGGGGACGAGTGATACAAGCGTTTTACTCGTTTGAAAAGTTCGTTTCTCGATATCCTCTCGAATTGATCCCAGTTTAAAGTGGAATGATTTGTTCTTGGTGACAAAAAGTGGATTTGGTTTTCTATTCTATTAAAAAGTAAAGTTAGACTTAAAGAGTTAAATTAAACAGCAAATGAAAAATAACCAAGCAGAAAATTCCCTATTCGGAATGTATGTCTATGCGGAATATATTGCTTACTCGGAAAGTTCCTCTATTCGGAATGTAAGACCTTCTGCGGAAAATCTGCTCTATGCGGAAAACATCTCTATTCGGAAAACCTTGCCCTATTCGGAAAAATGAATTATGCGGAAAAATTGTACTATTCGGAAAAAGGACCTTATGCGGAAAAATATCTTATGCGGAAAAAGTGGCCCTATGCGGAAAATAAACCTCTATGCGAAAAGTATGGCTTATGCGGAAAAACATGCTATTCGGAAAAACTGGGCTATTCGGAATATACAAGATATTCCGAATAAGGGAACAATAAACTGGCTATGCGGAATATTTGAAATATTCCGAGTAAGAGAATAAACAAAGATGATTCAGAATAAGTAAGATATTCCGGGACGAGCCCAAATGCCTATTCGGAATAAAGGCTCTGTTCGGAAAGATCTGGGAAACGAAGATCAGTAACAGCAGAAACTAAACGATTTTTCAATCTAAACACCAAAATACTCATAAAGGTTTACCAAATCAACCAATAATCATTTAAATACTTATAAGAAATAAATCCCACCAATAAAAACACTAAATCAACAACTTTTTAAGATCAAACTTGAATCAAATAAAAACTTAAGAACTTGCAATAAAAATGGAGATGAACAAGATGAATGAAAAGATGGAATTGATAGATTAATGGAAAAGTAACAAGAGTAATGATTAACACTTACAAGATTGAAAGAAAATGAAAAAATCACCAAACACCCTAATGGTGTTTGTGATGAACCGAACCCAAGAACTGGGAAAAAGAAAAAAAATGAAAAGCTAGCTCCCTAATTGTGTGAAGGGAAAAACTATATATAGTCCTAGTGGTTGGTTGGTGAGTGGGCTTTCTCCCTTTCTTCTTGTCTTCTCGTCTTTTCAGAAAAGTTGACGTTTTCGATTCTGATTCGGGATTTGTCGTCGATTAAATTCAACTCGTCTTTTAATTTCTTCGTTAAATAGACTTGAGTTTCTTCGACATATGTAAATCTTCCATCTTTGGTCCTTTTCTTCGATAAATCTTCAAATAGGCCCATTGACTTCAAATCTTTTGCACCTCTTGGACAATAGACTTCGTCTTGAGTCTTTTTCTTCGATAAAACCCGTGTAATCCCATGTTTTCTTTAATATTCATCCGGTTAGCTCTGAAAACACAATAAACACAAAAACCACGCATAATTCCAAACAAATGATATTAAATACGTGTTTTGGTCTCGTTTTAGCCAGAATTAAGTGGTAAAAGGATGGGTGTTTACACACCTATCAAATCCCCTACACTTAACTATTGCCATGCCCTCATGCAATGCTTAGTGATAAAGCAATTTTACATTTTTCTCATAATCAATCAACATTGGCCTTATTTAAATTCTACTAAACAACAATTAAAATACTAAGAGAACTTAAAACTTTAAAATAAACAAAAGGATGGAAATAACTTGTAAAGAAATCAAGGACTTACATTAGGGCTTTGGTGCTGCGAAGATTTATCATCCTCAAGTTTCACGTTCCCCAAACTAAGCTTAAAACGAGATCATTGTTATTATAAGTTAGCAATTCAAACACTTACACACATGGCTTAATTAAATGCTTAAACTCCCTTATTCCTAGGTGTATCTCTTATATTTTATTTTTGTCTTAGAATGATCATGAAGATGCATTTTTGGACTTATTTCGATAGTTTATTTAGGCTGAAAGCAAAGTAGGACGATTTGATCAATAGTTAGCTAAAGGACAAAATCTCTTAAAACTGCTTCTCGGGATATCAAAAAGTTCATATCTTGGCATAACTTGGTTCACGATTTGAGACCTTTCTCGGGCCGATATTTGGCATGTACTTCATACTTCACATCTTCGAGAGACGTTCTTGAGATAATGGTCTTCTCATCATAATAGAGTTTCTTCACTTGGAGACTTTTGAGGGGTACTCCAACTTTGTTGACCACGACTTCATGATTATTTCTTCAATCTCTAATTGGGATTTTGAGATACAACGATCCGCCTCCTTTTCGGACTTGGATCTATTTATCCTCATACCTTGTTAGGGTCTTTTCGGATAGACTTCTCCATGATCTTTATGGGAGTTGATTGCTTTTCGTCGTGAGTCTTGATCCTTCATATTGACTTTAGGAATAATGCTTCACATCACTTTGGATCTTCAGCAATAAAATTGAATCCTCATGCCTTGTTAGGGCCTTTTCGGACTCGCCAATCTTCGCGCCCCGCTTCATAAGTTATGCCTTGGCTATGAACTCTTATCATTACCGAGCAACTTTTAAACGATCTTGGGCTAGAAGCTAAGTAACTTTTCAAATCGTAAGACCTTACTTATTGCAGATAATTTATTAGCAAGTGATGGGAGAATAGGCAAATAATTACACCAAGTGAGCTTGTGCAAGAATACCGACTTATAATTGACTCTATCATTTCTCGTCCTCCACAATTTAAAATCTCAAGTAATGAGACTCGTGGATACTTAGCCTAATAAACCGATTAAGGTCTTCATGGTTAAGGATACTAGCTAGAATAAACTTGGATAAGTCTATTCGGGTTGAGTCAAAATAAACGCAACGGGCCTAATATGTCAAAGATTTCTAAACTAGCTACACCACTTTATTAATATTTTTGACTTTATTGCGGGATATATACATATGAAAGCAACGATAAAAATTTAAAAATTACGACTCAATGGCCAAAGTTAATAAAAAATTTGAAAAATGTTGAAAAATAGGATTTTCCGGTTCAATGAAGGCATTTTCATGGAAAAGTCCACTTAAAACTTCGATAGAAGTCCCCCCTACACTTAAGATAAACATTGTCCTCAATGTTTAAGCATGTGGGAAAAGTCTCCCCTACACTTATGACATTGTGCACGTTGGTTAACTCGAGTTAAGGAAGAGACGACTAAAGTGATCAATTTCAAATGTGAGTATGAAGAAAATTGAATCACGATAGTTGAGAGATAGAACCGGATTTCGGATAACACGGGAGCACGGTTCTTCAGAGATTTCCAAGATTGCAGTTATCCCTGTAAGCACATCACCACACAAACACAAACGACCAAAATAGGTCCTCCCCTACACTTAGGGGGTTAAAGGGATAGATACTCGGGCTGCCTCCCGAGGAGCGCTTGTTTTTGATAACCGAGTCACGAGCCTGACTCGACCCAAAATTAGTTCATGGGGAACGTGGTGAGGGAGGGAATCACCTCCTGAGAGGTGTCCGCACCAAAGTACAACTTCACTCGTTGGCCATTCACCTTAAAATTCGGTCCATTAGGTTGAGCGAGCTCGAGAGTACCATATGGAAAAATTTGGGCAATGGTGAATGGGCCGGACCAACGAGATTTCAGCTTGCCCGAAAAGATTTTCAACCGAGAGTTGAAAAGTAAGACTTTGTCTCCAACATGGAACTCTCGGTTTTTAATCTTGGAGTCGTGAATGAGCTTAGTTCGTTCCTTATAGATCAAAGAATTTTCATAAGCCTCATTCCGAAGTTCATTGAGCTCATTGAGTTGGATCTTGCGTAGGTCACCGGCTTTGTTAATATCAAAATTAGCCCACTTCAAGGCCCAATAAGCCTTGTGCTCCAACTCAATGGGGAGGTGGCACGCTTTCCCGTACACAAGACGATAAGGCGTACAGCCGATCGGGGTCTTGTAAGCAGTACGAAAAGCCCACAAAGCATCATCAAGTTTATCAGCCCATGAGGCACGATGCTCTCCCACGGTTCTTTCCAGGATTCGCTTAAGACCTCGGTTGGATATTTCAGCTTGGCCATTAGTTTGTGGGTGGTAGGCTGTGGAAAGACGATGATTTACACCATACTTAGCCATGACTCTTGCGAATTGTTCATTGCAAAAATGAGTCCCACGATCACTAATAATGGCACGAGGCACACCGAATCTAGCGAATAGAGCTTTCAAAAAGTTACAAACCACCCTTGCGTCATTAGTGGGTAAGGCTTTGGCTTCAACCCACTTAGAAACGTAGTCAACGGCTACAAGGATGTATTTGTTTCCTTTAGAAGAAGGGAATGGCCCCATAAAGTCGATACCCCACACGTCAAAAATTTCACATTCCTGTATGAAATTCTGAGGCATCTCGTCTTTATGTGTGATCTTGCCTTGTTTTTGGCAAACATCACATTTTTTAACCATATTGTGAGCATCACGATATATGGAGGGCCAATAAAATCCCGAATCAAACACTTTTTTGGCGGTGTAGTTGGGACCAAAGTGACCACCGGTGGGTCCTTTATGGCAAGCATCAAGAATTTCAGACGCTGCCGGTCCATCAACACATCGGCGGATAATCAGGTCGGCACATTGTTTGAATAAGTAAGGGTCGTCCCAAAAGTAAGTCTTAATGTCGGTGAAGAACTTCTTCTTTTGTTGAGACGTCAACCCTTCTTTGAGAATTCCACCCGCCAAGTAGTTTGCAAAGTCCGCAAACCACGGGGTTTCATTCGGCTTCGAGTTTATAGACATTAAGGTCTCCAAGGGAAAAGAATCATTGATTTGTTTGTTCGGATGATCCCCTTGGTAAGGATCCTCAAGTCTGCTGAGATGGTCCGCGGCTAGGTTTTCTGCTCCTTTCTTATCACGAATTTCGATTTTAAATTCCTGGAGCAGCAAAACCCAGCGAAGAAGTCTTGGTTTGGAATCTTGCTTTGTCAACAAGTACCTCAGCGCGGAATGATCGGTATACACGATGGTGGTGTAAAGGACAAGATAGGGGCGAAATTTTTCAAAGGCATAGACAACAGCTAAAAGCTCTTTTTCTGTTGTCGTATAATGCAATTGTGCCCCAGTCATTGTCTTGCTAGCGTAATGGATCGGTTGGAAGTGTTTGTTCACTCTTTGTCCAAGAACCGCTCCAATAGCAAAATCACTAGCATCGCACATCAACTCAAAGGGCAGCTCCCAATTAGGGGTAACCAAGACGGGTGCCTTAGTTAGCTTATCCTTAAGCGAGTTGAAGGCGTCAAGACACTCTTTGGAAAAGATAAAAGGAGTATCTTTTTCCAAGAGGTGGGTCATCGGGCGAGCGATTTGAGAAAAATCTTTGATGAATCGACGGTAGAAGCCCGCATGACCCAGGAAACTTCTCACACCCTTCACGGTTGAAGGTGGAGGCAACTTTGCGATAACATCGACTTTAGCACGGTCTACTTCAAGACCGGATTTCGAGATCTTATGTCCAAGCACGACGCCTTCTTTTACCATAAAATGGCATTTTTCCCAATTTAGAACAAGGCGAGTGTCTTCGCACCGCTTAAGCATACGTTCCAAATTGGCAAGGCAAGAAGAGAAGGAATCCCCGAAGACCGAGAAATCATCCATGAAGACTTCCATGGTTTGTTCAACCATGTCATGGAAGATAGCTAGCATACACCTTTGGAAAGTCCCGGGCGCATTACATAAGCCAAAAGGAATTCTTTTATAAGCAAAAGTGCCATAGGGACAAGTGAATGTAGTCTTCTCTTGATCTTGGGGATCGATGGGTATTTGGAAATAACCCGAGAAACCATCAAGAAAGCAGTAATATTCATTACCTGCTAATCGTTCAAGCATTTGGTCCATAAAAGGTAGAGGGAAATGATCCTTTCTCGTGGCATCATTGAGTTTGCGGTAGTCTATACAAACTCTCCACCCAGTAACGAGACGAGTGGGAATTAACTCGTTGTGTTCATTAGGAACAACGGTTATTCCGCCCTTCTTGGGCACACAATGGATTGGACTAACCCATGGTGAATCCGAAATAGGGTAAATCATACCCGCATCAAGAAGTTTGATAACTTCTGTTTTGATGACTTCATGGATTTTTGGATTCACCCTTCGTTGGCTTTGAATAGTGGGCTTATAGTCGTCCTCCATGAGAATTTTGTGCGTGCAGAAGTGAGGATCAATTCCACGAATATCCGAAATCTTCCAAGCAATAGCCTTATTATGATCTTTCAACACGGCGACAAGTCGGGCTTTCTCTTCATCCTTCAAATCCTTAGCAATGATGACTGGCGACTTCTTTTCTTCTTCGAGGAATACATACTCAAGATGGGGCGGCAACTCCTTAAGTTCTAGATCCGGAGGATTGTCGACGGGAGGCGTATTCGAAGTCGGAGTATCGATAGCAATAACAGTGGGAGATGGAGGGGAAGGATTGTCTTCTCTGAGGAGGTTTGCAATGAAACTGAGATCGTCATCCCAATTGGCAGTAGAATCGTCATTGTCTAAATGCACATCTCCCATGGTGGCTTCCAAATCTTTCCAAAGGAAATCACTTTCTCCAAATAGAGATAGTGATGAGTCGATAGAGGAAACGGTCTCAACATTGGGAAGAGAGGTAGGAATATTTTTACAAGCATCCTTGAAGTGTTCTTCACAAGCCTCATCAAGAACTTCAATACAATTAACACTCTCGTAAGAATAAGGCTGTTTAGAAAGCTTTCCCATGTTGAAGACTACTTTATCGTCACCCACTCTCATGATAAGCTCACCGGCTTCAACATCAATGAGAGTGCGACCGGTCCTCAAGAATGGACGACCAATAATAAGTGGCACACGGGGGTCCATCTCGTAGTCGACGACAACAAAATCAGCAGGGAAGGTAAATTTTTCGACTCCTACAATGACGTCTTCGGCTATCCCCACTGGATAAGTAACCGTACGGTTGGCCAATTCCAAAGTCATTTTGGTGGGGACTAGCTCTGGGAGAGATAATTGCTTCCAAACACTTAGAGGCATGAGATTAATACTGGCACCTAGATCGGCTAGGGCCATGCAATTCTCTACTCCCGGGAAATTGCAAGGGATAAGAAAACGACCCGGATCACCAAGCTTGGTTGGCAATTTCCTTAAGAGCACTGCAGAGCAGTTCTCATTAAGTTGGGTGTTGGCAATATCGAGGAGCTTTTCCTTGTCGCTCAGAAGATCTTTAAACATTTTCGCGTACTTGGGCATGTGAGCGAGAGCCTCAGCGAAGGAGATATTGAAATTCAATTGTTTGAACATTTTAAGGAAGTTCGAAACCTGAATATCATCCTTGCTCTTTTGCTTCTCTTTCCTCAACCTAGATGGATAAGGTATATTGGAAGAAGAGGAAGGCTTTGGGAGAATAGGATCACTCACAACCACGGGTGGGGGAGGGGTAGAAGGAAGAGGTGGAGAAATTGGGGAAGGAGAAGGATGAGGAATAGGAGCAGGTGACTCGTTCTCCTTAGTCACAACCACCGGTGGAGGTATAGGAAGCTCGGGTTCCTTGGTACCTTTGCCACTTCGAGTGGTGATTGCTTTCATCTCCCCTCTTGGATTCGCAACGGTGTTACTCGGAAGAGTACCCGAAGAAGAGGGTTGATTACCTTGGAAGAAACTAGCCATCATGTTCCTCAAGTCATTAGTTTGGCTATCCAACGTGTTTCTCATATCGGCTCTCAAATCATTTCCTTGCTTTACCAAGTCGGCTTTCAGGTTGAGCACCTCTCTTTGAAGATTTCCCACTATCGCATCGTTAGTCCTCATATAAGTTTCCACTTCTTGGTGAAGAGCGGTAGGTTGGTTGGGAGGGGCATTGCATGCGGGTGGTTGGTAAGCAGGTTGTTGGTAGACTTGATTGTTACGTTGAGGCGGTTGTTGCTGCTTGTGAGGAGGTATGTATGGTTGTCGAGGTTGTTGTTGTTGTTGAAGAGAGCGATTGAGATTTTGTTGTTGGTTGGGGTTGGTAGGAGGGAAACCAGGTGGTGAAAGATAGTTGTTGCTGCGGTAGCTAAGCAAATTACGGTCACCTTGAGGTCTAGCTTGATAAGCAGGTTGTTGATAGGTGCCATATGCCGCATTCACATTCTCAGCAGGGTAATCTTGGGTGGCGGTACAAGTGGTGTAAGAATGAGGACCACCGCATATCTCACAAGGTTGGCTGACAGCGTTCACTTGAGCGTTTTTGGCGTTGTTGCTGTTGTTGTTGCTGACGGTGTGGGTGACAAGTGATTCAAGAAGCACAGTGATTTTGTCCAATCGCTTGTCGCTGTCATTAGTGCTAGCACTAGCGATATTGGTCCGAACACTCTTGGTTTGCACACGAGATTTATTCTCAATGATGTCCCAAGCAGCATTGGAAGTCTTAGCCAATAGATTTCCCCCCGAGGCACTGTTCAGTGAATCTTGGTCACTCATGCTTAAACCATTGTAAAAAGTATTGATTTGATGTACTTTGGTAAAACCATGTTGTGGGCATTTTCTTAAAAGATCTTTAAAGCGATCCCAAGATTCACTGAATGACTCATCGTACTTTTGTTCAAAATTTATGATCTCATTCCGCAAAGCGGTAGTACGAGAGGGTGGAAAAAAGTAGTTGATAAACTTTGTTTCCAAATCCGTCCACGAGAGAATACTCTGTGGCGGTTCCTTAGCAAGCCAATGCCGGGCTTGTCCCTCTAAATAAAAGGGAAAAAGTTGTAACCTTATAACTTCTTGTGGAACACCATTGAACTTGACCGTGTTGGTGAGTTGTAGAAATCTCTTGATGTGGTCGTGTGGATCATCAATGGTTCGTCCCAAGAATGGTTGAGCGGAGACCATCTGGATAAAGCCTGATTTGAGCTCGAAGTTGTTGGCGGCAATCGGTGGTATGACAATTGGATCCGTGTTGCCATCTACATGAGCTTGTATCAATTCAATCATCGGCCGATTATCCGGAAGGGGCTCATTGTTGTTGTTATTGTTCATGTTGTTGTTGTTATTATTGTTTGGAGGTGGTACACCGGCCATCTCTAAGTGATCGAGAGGCTCGGGCTCTTGATATGACGTGGATCGAGTGCGCATACACCTGCAAAAGAACAAACAAAGAAAAACAAAGCAAAAATATTTTTGGTTTTTATGTTTTTTAATTTTTTTTTTTTGTATTTTTGAAAATTTAAGATTTTTTAGGATTTTTGAAAATTTTTATGAAAAAGTAACGTTCACGGGGAACGGATCCCAAAATCCAAGTTCTCACAAAAAACTTTTGATCTTAACGAGAAGAGCCGCCAGCGGCGCCATTTGATACACGCGTTTTACTCGTTTGAAAAGTTCGTTTCTCGATATCCTCTCGAATTGATCTCAGTTTAAAGTGGAATGATTTGTTCTTGGTGACAAAAAGTGGATTTGGTTTTCTATTCTATTAAAAAGTAAAGTTAGACTTAAAGAGTTAAATTAAACAGCAAATGAAAAATAACCAAGCAGAAAATTCCCTATTCGGAATGTATGTCTATGCGGAATATATTGCTTACTCGGAAAGTTCCTCTATTCGGAATGTAAGACCTTATGCGGAAAATCTGCTCTATGCGGAAAACATCTCTATTCGGAAAACCTTGCCCTATTCGGAAAAATGAATTATGCGGAAAAATTGTACTATTCGGAAAAAGGACCTTATGCGGAAAAATATCTTATGCGGAAAAAGTGGCCCTATGCGGAAAATAAACCTCTATGCGGAAAGTATGGCTTATGCGGAAAAACATGCTATTCGGAAAAACTGGGCTATTCGGAATATACAAGATATTCCGAATAAGGGAACAATAAACTGGCTATGCGGAATATTTGAAATATTCCGAGTAAGAGAATAAACAAAGATGATTCGGAATAAGTAAGATATTCCGAATAGGGGACGAGCCCAAATGCCTATTCGGAATAAAGGCTCTGTTCGGAAAGATCTGGGAAACGAAGATCAGTAACAGCAGAAACTAAACGATTTTTCAATCTAAACACCAAAATACTCATAAAGGTTTTACCAAATCAACCAATAATCATTTAAATACTTATAAGAAATAAATCCCACCAATAAAAACACTAAATCAACAACTTTTTAAGATCAAACTTGAATCAAATAAAAACTTAAGAACTTGCAATAAAAATGGAGATGAACAAGATGAATAAAAAGATGGAATTGATAGATTAATGGAAAAGTAACAAGAGTAATGATTAACACTTATAAGATTGAAAGAAAATGAAAAAATCACCAAACACCCTAATGGTGTTTGTGATGAACCGAACCCAAGAACTGGGAAAAAGAAAAAAAATGAAAAGCTAGCTCCCTAATTGTGTGAAGGGAAGAACTATCTATAGTCCTAGTGGTTGGTGGGTGAGTGGGCTTTCTCCCTTTCTTCTTGTCTTCTCGTCTTTTCAGAAAAGTTGACGTTTTCGATTCTGATTCGGGATTTGTCGTCGATTAAATTCAACTCGTCTTTTAATTTCTTCGTTAAATAGACTTGAGTTTCTTCGACATATGTAAATCTTCCATCTTTGGTCCTTTTCTTCGATAAATCTTCAAATAGGCCCATTGACTTCAAATCTTTTGCACCTCTTGGACAATAGACTTCGTCTTGAGTCTTTTTCTTCGATAAAACCCGTGTAATCCCATGTTTTCTTTAATATTCATCCGGTTAGCTCTGAAAACACAATAAACACAAAAACCACGCATAATTCCAAACAAATGATATTAAATACGTGTTTTGGTCTCGTTTTAGCCAGAATTAAGTGGTAAAAGGATGGGTGTTTACACACCTATCAACGAGTCAGGCTCGTGACTCGGTTAATATAAACAAGCGCTTTTTGGAAGGCAACCCAATTATCTATCTATTTTCACCATAAGTGTAGGGGGAGCCCCGTGGTGTTTCTTGCTTTCTTTCTTATCATGTGCAGGGATTAGAGCTTCAAAGACACACTCTTGATGACTTTTGACGAACTGTGACTCCGTGTTCCTTTCTTCCCGGTTCTATCCTAAACTCTTTTCGATTCACTATTTTATATTTCTCAATATTAAAATAGGAATCTCTTTAGTTGTCTCTTCCTTAGCAAGATTTAAACAAAGTGCACAATGTCCTAAGTGTAGGGGAGTTTACTCCCACATGCTTAAACATTGAGGACAATGTTTATATTAAGTGTAGGGGGGACTTCTATCGAAGTTAAGTGGCCTTTTCCTTGTATTTGTCCTCATTTTAACCGGAAAATCAACTTTTCGACATTTTTCAAAATTTTTGATCTATTTTGGCCTATTAGTTTTTCCCTTTGTGTAGTTATTTTCTTTCCTTATAAGAATAAATCTTTAATAAAGTGGTCTTAATTTTCAAAACGTTGTGAATCTTTTGACTCAATCCGAGTTTACTTATCTAAGTTTGCTCTAGCTAGTATCCTTAACGTGTTTAAGTCAAGTTTTGCTAGGCTTTTATATAGGGAGCTATAAAACGCGAAGGTCTTAACTCTCACGGGTTAAGAACAAGAACTTTTCGCAAGTTCCTATAATTGATCCTAGAGAGTCGTTTATCAAATGAACTTAAAAATGCGATTTCTAAACTTGAAAGAGTCTAAGAATTTGCAAGATCCTATAGGCGACTTGAAAACCCAAAACTTTGATTTAATAGGCTAAGCATCCACGAGTCTCATTAGTTGAGATTTTAAACTGTGGAGAACGAGAGATGATAGCGCCAATTATAAGTTTGGTATTCTTTCATGAATTTATGTGAGTTAATTATGAGCCTATTCTCCCATCGCTTTCTTAATAATTTATCTGCATATAAATAAGGTTGTACGATTTGAAAAGTTACTTAGCTTCTAGCCCAAGATCGTTTAAAAGTTGCTCGTAATGGATTAGAGTTCATAGCCAAGGCATAACTTATTGAAGCGGGTTGCGAAGAATGGCGAGTCCGAAAAGGCCCTAACAAGGCATGAGGGCTATATTTTGTTGCTAAAGATCCCAAGTGATGTGAAGAATCATTTATCGAAAATCAATATGAAGGATCGAGACACACGACGTAAAGCAAAAAACTCCCCAAAAGTCATGGAGAAGTGTATCCGAAAAGACCCTAACAAGGTATGAGGATAAATAGATCCAAGTCATAAAAGGAGGCGGATCGTTGTATATCAAAGTTCAAAATAAAGATTAGACAAAAATGAAGAAGTCGTGGTCCAAGTATGAATCTCTCCAAACGTCAAGTGAAGAAATTCCTTATGAAGAGAAGACCATTATTTCATGAACGTCTCTCAAGATTTGAAGTATAAGGTCGCTGCCAAATATCGGTCCGAGAAAGGTCTCAAATCGCGAAGCGAGTTATGCCAAGATATGAACTTTATGAGGTCCCGAGAAGCAGTTTTAAAAGATTTTGTCCTTTAGCTAACTATTGATTAAATCGTTCACTTTATTTTCAGACTTAATAAACTATCGAAATAAGTCCAAAAATGCATCTTCATGATCATTCTAAGACAAAAATAATATATAAGAGATACACCTAGGAATAAGGGAGTCTAAGTGAATAATTGGCCCACATGAGTTCGTGTTAGTTTACTAACTTATAATAACAATGATCTCGTTTTTGAGCTTGGTTTGGAGAATGTGAAAACTTGAGGATGATGATTATTCATGACATTTTCTAAACCCAAGGTATGTTTTTTATTTCTTTACTTTGTATGTTTTTTATTTTCTAACTCTTTAATAAAGGCCATTATGGATTGATTGTGATGAAAAATGTAAACGTGCTTTGTGACTAATGCATTGCATGAGGACATTGCAATGGTCAAGTGTAGGGGATTTGATAGGTGTGTAAACACCCATCCTTTTTACCACTTAATTACAATAATAACCGGACCAAAACGTGTAGTTTATGTCTTTTATGTCAGAATTATGCGTGGTTTGTGTTTTTGTTGTGATTTAGGACGAAATTGTGAAAAGTGGAGAAAACACGACATTTACGGGCTTTTATTGAAGAAATAGATGAGAGACAATGTCAAGAAGTCAAGAGTGCAAAAAGAACGGAAGTCCAAGACCAATTCTGAAGATTTATCGAAGAAAAAGTCAAAAGACGGAAGTTTACTTAAAGCCGAAGAACTCAAGCCTATTTTATTGAAGAAGTAAAAGACGAGTTCAAAGAAATCCCGAGCCAAAAGTCATTAAAAGTCCAAGATTAAAGAAGATAAGAAGAAAAGGACTAATGGTGAAATTAATGAAGATTAAAGGCTTAAGGACCTAATGACGCAATTAAGAAGAAAGGAAGGAGGGGAGGAAGCTTCCTAATCCTCCCCTATATATAGTTTAGGAATTAATCATTTTTGTTTGTTAGAGGGCCTGACAAGCCTCTCTTCCCCATTTTCATTTTTCTTGTTCCTCAATTTTATGCACTTTAATTCTCATGTAACGCACCTTTAATTTTCTTTTAATTCCAAGTAAGTTTACCTTTAATTGTTGTTAATCTTTATCTTATTGCTAATCTCCTTCAACCTTTCTTGTTTGATTTGTTCAATATCTTCATTGTTCATGTTCTTGAGTTTTTATGATTTTGATCAAGTGGGTTTTGATTAATTTGGTTATGTTTGTTGATTTAGATTGTTTGTTTATGATTATTGAATGATTTGTTATTGATTTGGTTAAATCTTTTGTTTAGATTTTGATTAATCTGTTTTAGATTGGATGATTACTGTGATCCCTTGTTCTTCGGGAATGTTTTGTTTCTGTTTCTGTGTTCCAGATAAGTTCCGAGCCAAAGAGGAGAAAGTTGTTCATTCGGAACTTTAAAAGTTCCGAATCAAGCTTCATTCGAAAGAAGTTCCGGATCAAGAAGTTCCGGATCAAGGGCAACTTCCGGATCAAACCTGTTCATTCGGAACTTTAAGAGTTCCGAGTCAAGGAGGCTTCATTCGGAAGAAGTTCCGGATCAAGGGCAACTTCCGGATCAAGATTGTTTCATTCGGAACTTTGAAAGTTCCGGATCAAGCCAGTTCATTCGGAAGTTTCAAACTTCCGAATCAAGGTTTCTGTCAGGTTCTTTTTGGTTTTTTTCTTTTTAAGTTCTGTTTTTTATTTTCAAGCTTTATTTTTCCCGCCTTTTTCTTTATTTGAATTTTTATTTTCTTTCCTTTTAGTTTAAGTTTTGATTTGCATCATTTACTTTATTTGCCTTTTAAGTTTCTCGTAATTTACTTTTCGCCGAGTTTTTATCTTTTGTTGTCTCTTTTTACCGTCTTTATTTTATTTTTATTTGTTTCAAGTTTTCATTTTAAATTAGTTTTAGACAACGACAACTCTTTTATTTGATTCACCAAGAACAACTGAGTCGCACAATGAACCAGAGATCAATTCGAAGAGATACCGAGAACAATAATTGAACCTAGTAAAATCTTGTTATTACCTTGTGACACAAGGAAGGTTAATATCAGCTCAAACATTCTCTAATATGGTAGTTTTAGGTATAATTGCACTTTGTTTTGAGTTTGTAAGAATGAAACAAAAATTTGAATGTTAAGTCTAAAAAACTGCCTAGTTCATCAGTAGAGGTAAAACAAGGTCATTTTAGTTAGTTTTATGTTACAAATCTTTTAATCAGTTAGATTTCATGTTAGATTAGGGTTGTGTACCTTTGGTTGTGATTGTGGTATGTTAGGTTGCTAGATTTTGCAACTCAAATCTCACTACTAGACCATTTGCATCAGCTAAAAGTCACCAGACCACCATTTTATATCAGGTGCTGAATATTGCTTATTTGTGTGATTTTCATTGCTTATACTTGCCTGTTTTTTACTCTATCTTGACTCTCCACGCTTCCATGAGTGTGGGGGTGCCTTTGCTTTCCATAAACACCAAGTAAACAAGCTTAAATCGTCTATTTTCTCTTTTCTGTGATGGAGTAGTGGGAAAAAATTCCCGCTGCTAGTGTATTGTTACCCACTGTTGGGATAAAAGACAAAAGCCAATAGCGAGTCACCATCAGATTTTTATCTTTTTTTCTTTAGTGACATTAATTGTGTATTTTTTATTTATTTCAATTTTCTTGGGTTTAATTATTTATTTTAAGAATTTTCAAAATGTTAGTTTTATTTTTCTGATTAATTTGGTATTTTTAGCATTTATTTAATTTTAATTAGGTTTTAAACATTTTGTTTTCGTATTTAGTGGATAAAAAGTAGTTATTTTCAGCATTTTCAATTTTCATAGTTTTAGTAACATATTTTAAGATTTTTAGAAAAGAAAATTTTATTTTTCCATTATTTAATTATTTTTTGGAATTAATTTAAGTTAAAATAGGTTTTAAATCAAACTATTTTTGTCTTATAAGGATAAAATTTACCTTTTTCAACTTTTTCCATTTTTCTACTGTTTAGAATTATAATTTAGGATTTTTCAAAAAATAAAATTAATTTTCTCATTATTTTATTATTTTTAATCATTATTTTAGTTTAAAAAGTGTTTTTAGCATTTTAAAAATAAAAAAATAGTTTTAAAAATTTAGGAAAAATACTTTTTAGTGTTTAATTAATGTAAGTAAGATATTTGTTTGATAAAACATAATTTTGGGCTTTTTGTTAATTATATTTAATTTTAGGGCTTTAATTAACATTTAAAATTGAATATTTAATTAATAAAAGATTTTAAAATGTATTTATTGAATTTTTATACTTATTTGTATTATCATAAACTTTGTTTTAAGTTTTTAATTTGTTTTTAGCTTTACTTTTTAATTTCGTCGCGTTTTACGTCATTACGTTCACGTTTTTACGTCATTCGTCGTAGTTTAATCGTAGTGTAACTCGTCTTTAATTTTCTTTCTCTACACCAAAAAACGACACTAATACAAACTTGATTTTTATCTAATTGGCCTAATACACATATACCTCCTTCGAGAATGAACTCGCTCTGATTCAATTTGTCAGTATTCCTAATCGTCGAATTTAATAGTTACCAAAAAATATCCTTATCCCACCCACAACCACACATATCCTCCCTACAAAAAGACCAGATCACGTAAAACATTATCATTCATTTACCAAAGAAAAGAAAAAATATCACAATTATAAATCCCATACAATGAAACCACTGATAAAATCACTTCATATAATCAAATTACACAAAAATACCGACTCCAAATCCATCTTGTTCATCACGTTTTATAACATATAAAACCCATATCATCATCAGCGAGTTCGATCCATTTCATCAAATAAAAAAACAAATCGATTTCTATCAATACAAATATCCCAGATCTCGATGTCAAACATAAAAAAACTATTTGGATTTATAGATAGGGATGGAATATAAGACGAATTCGTTGGGGGTTTTAACATGTGAGATGAATGGTTTTGGTTATGGTGGTCGTCGATGAATGGTGGTTGGTGGCTGTGATAAAGTGGTTTCTTAAAGTTTATGGTGTTTGTTGGAGATGATTAATAAAATCACATCGGTGAAAATTCATGAATAGGAATGTAAGACCTTCTGCGGAAAATCTGCTCTATGCGGAAAACATCTCTATTCGGAAAACCTTGCCCTATTCGGAAAAATGAATTATGCGGAAAAATTGTACTATTCGGAAAAAGGACCTTATGCGGAAAAATATCTTATGCGGAAAAAGTGGCCCTATGCGGAAAATAAACCTCTATGCGAAAAGTATGGCTTATGCGGAAAAACATGCTATTCGGAAAAACTGGGCTATTCGGAATATACAAGATATTCCGAATAAGGGAACAATAAACTGGCTATGCGGAATATTTGAAATATTCCGAGTAAGAGAATAAACAAAGATGATTCAGAATAAGTAAGATATTCCGGGACGAGCCCAAATGCCTATTCGGAATAAAGGCTCTGTTCGGAAAGATCTGGGAAACGAAGATCAGTAACAGCAGAAACTAAACGATTTTTCAATCTAAACACCAAAATACTCATAAAGGTTTTACCAAATCAACCAATAATCATTTAAATACTTATAAGAAATAAATCCCACCAATAAAAACACTAAATCAACAACTTTTTAAGATCAAACTTGAATCAAATAAAAACTTAAGAACTTGCAATAAAAATGGAGATGAACAAGATGAATGAAAAGATGGAATTGATAGATTAATGGAAAAGTAACAAGAGTAATGATTAACACTTACAAGATTGAAAGAAAATGAAAAAATCACCAAACACCCTAATGGTGTTTGTGATGAACCGAACCCAAGAACTGGGAAAAAGAAAAAAAATGAAAAGCTAGCTCCCTAATTGTGTGAAGGGAAAAACTATATATAGTCCTAGTGGTTGGTTGGTGAGTGGGCTTTCTCCCTTTCTTCTTGTCTTCTCGTCTTTTCAGAAAAGTTGACGTTTTCGATTCTGATTCGGGATTTGTCGTCGATTAAATTCAACTCGTCTTTTAATTTCTTCGTTAAATAGACTTGAGTTTCTTCGACATATGTAAATCTTCCATCTTTGGTCCTTTTCTTCGATAAATCTTCAAATAGGCCCATTGACTTCAAATCTTTTGCACCTCTTGGACAATAGACTTCGTCTTGAGTCTTTTTCTTCGATAAAACCCGTGTAATCCCATGTTTTCTTTAATATTCATCCGGTTAGCTCTGAAAACACAATAAACACAAAAACCACGCATAATTCCAAACAAATGATATTAAATACGTGTTTTGGTCTCGTTTTAGCCAGAATTAAGTGGTAAAAGGATGGGTGTTTACACACCTATCAAATCCCCTACACTTAACTATTGCCATGCCCTCATGCAATGCTTAGTGATAAAGCAATTTTACATTTTTCTCATAATCAATCAACCTTGGCCTTATTTAAATTCTACTAAACAACAATTAAAATACTAAGAGAACTTAAAACTTTAAAATAAACAAAAGGATGGAAATAACTTGTAAAGAAATCAAGGACTTACATTAGGGCTTTGGTGCTGCGAAGATTTATCATCCTCAAGTTTCACGTTCCCCAAACTAAGCTTAAAACGAGATCATTGTTATTATAAGTTAGCAATTCAAACACTTACACACATGGCTTAATTAAATGCTTAAACTCCCTTATTCCTAGGTGTATCTCTTATATTTTATTTTTGTCTTAGAATGATCATGAAGATGCATTTTTGGACTTATTTCGATAGTTTATTTAGGCTGAAAGCAAAGTAGGACGATTTGATCAATAGTTAGCTAAAGGACAAAATCTCTTAAAACTGCTTCTCGGGATATCAAAAAGTTCATATCTTGGCATAACTTGGTTCACGATTTGAGACCTTTCTCGGGCCGATATTTGGCATGTACTTCATACTTCACATCTTCGAGAGACGTTCTTGAGATAATGGTCTTCTCATCATAATAGAGTTTCTTCACTTGGAGACTTTTGAGGGGTACTCCAACTTTGTTGACCACGACTTCATGATTATTTCTTCAATCTCTAATTGGGATTTTGAGATACAACGATCCGCCTCCTTTTCGGACTTGGATCTATTTATCCTAATACCTTGTTAGGGTCTTTTCGGATAGACTTCTCCATGATCTTTATGGGAGTTGATTGCTTTTCGTCGTGAGTCTTGATCCTTCATATTGACTTTAGGAATAATGCTTCACATCACTTTGGATCTTCAGCAATAAAATTGAATCCTCATGCCTTGTTAGGGCCTTTTCGGACTCGCCAATCTTCGCGCCCCGCTTCATAAGTTATGCCTTGGCTATGAACTCTTATCATTACCGAGCAACTTTTAAACGATCTTGGGCTAGAAGCTAAGTAACTTTTCAAATCGTAAGACCTTACTTATTGCAGATAATTTATTAGCAAGTGATGGGAGAATAGGCAAATAATTACACCAAGTGAGCTTGTGCAAGAATACCGACTTATAATTGACTCTATCATTTCTCGTCCTCCACAATTTAAAATCTCAAGTAATGAGACTCGTGGATACTTAGCCTAATAAACCGATTAAGGTCTTCATGGTTAAGGATACTAGCTAGAATAAACTTGGATAAGTCTATTCGGGTTGAGTCAAAATAAACGCAACGGGCCTAATATGTCAAAGATTTCTAAACTAGCTACACCACTTTATTAATATTTTTGACTTTATTGCGGGATATATACATATGAAAGCAACGATAAAAATTTAAAAATTACGACTCAATGGCCAAAGTTAATAAAAAATTTGAAAAATGTTGAAAAATAGGATTTTCCGGTTCAATGAAGGCATTTTCATGGAAAAGTCCACTTAAAACTTCGATAGAAGTCCCCCCTACACTTAAGATAAACATTGTCCTCAATGTTTAAGCATGTGGGAAAAGTCTCCCCTACACTTATGACATTGTGCACGTTGGTTAACTCGAGTTAAGGAAGAGACGACTAAAGTGATCAATTTCAAATGTGAGTATGAAGAAAATTGAATCACGATAGTTGAGAGATAGAACCGGATTTCAGATAACACGGGAGCACGGTTCTTCAGAGATTTCCAAGATTGCAGTTATCCCTGTAAGCACATCACCACACAAACACAAACGACCAAAATAGGTCCTCCCCTACACTTAGGGGGTTAAAGGGATAGATACTCGGGCTGCCTCCCGAGGAGCGCTTGTTTTTGATAACCGAGTCACGAGCCTGACTCGACCCAAAATTAGTTCATGGGGAACGTGGTGAGGGAGGGAATCACCTCCTGAGAGGTGTCCGCACCAAAGTACAACTTCACTCGTTGGCCATTCACCTTAAAATTCGGTCCATTAGGTTGAGCGAGCTCGAGAGTACCATATGGAAAAATTTGGGCAATGGTGAATGGGCCGGACCAACGAGATTTCAGCTTGCCCGAAAAGATTTTCAACCGAGAGTTGAAAAGTAAGACTTTGTCTCCAACATGGAACTCTCGGTTTTTAATCTTGGAGTCGTGAATGAGCTTAGTTCGTTCCTTATAGATCAAAGAATTTTCATAAGCCTCATTCCGAAGTTCATTGAGCTCATTGAGTTGGATCTTGCGTAGGTCACCGGCTTTGTTAATATCAAAATTAGCCCACTTCAAGGCCCAATAAGCCTTGTGCTCCAACTCAATGGGGAGGTGGCACGCTTTCCCGTACACAAGACGATAAGGCGTACAGCCGATCGGGGTCTTGTAAGCAGTACGAAAAGCCCACAAAGCATCATCAAGTTTATCAGCCCATGAGGCACGATGCTCTCCCACGGTTCTTTCCAGGATTCGCTTAAGACCTCGGTTGGATATTTCAGCTTGGCCATTAGTTTGTGGGTGGTAGGCTGTGGAAAGACGATGATTTACACCATACTTAGCCATGACTCTTGCGAATTGTTCATTGCAAAAATGAGTCCCACGATCACTAATAATGGCACGAGGCACACCGAATCTAGCGAATAGAGCTTTCAAAAAGTTACAAACCACCCTTGCGTCATTAGTGGGTAAGGCTTTGGCTTCAACCCACTTAGAAACGTAGTCAACGGCTACAAGGATGTATTTGTTTCCTTTAGAAGAAGGGAATGGCCCCATAAAGTCGATACCCCACACGTCAAAAATTTCACATTCCTGTATGAAATTCTGAGGCATCTCGTCTTTATGTGTGATCTTGCCTTGTTTTTGGCAAACATCACATTTTTTAACCATATTGTGAGCATCACGATATATGGAGGGCCAATAAAATCCCGAATCAAACACTTTTTTGGCGGTGTAGTTGGGACCAAAGTGACCACCGGTGGGTCCTTTATGGCAAGCATCAAGAATTTCAGACGCTGCCGGTCCATCAACACATCGGCGGATAATCAGGTCGGCACATTGTTTGAATAAGTAAGGGTCGTCCCAAAAGTAAGTCTTAATGTCGGTGAAGAACTTCTTCTTTTGTTGAGACGTCAACCCTTCTTTGAGAATTCCACCCGCCAAGTAGTTTGCAAAGTCCGCAAACCACGGGGTTTCATTCGGCTTCGAGTTTATAGACATTAAGGTCTCCAAGGGAAAAGAATCATTGATTTGTTTGTTCGGATGATCCCCTTGGTAAGGATCCTCAAGTCTGCTGAGATGGTCCGCGGCTAGGTTTTCTGCTCCTTTCTTATCACGAATTTCGATTTTAAATTCCTGGAGCAGCAAAACCCAGCGAAGAAGTCTTGGTTTGGAATCTTGCTTTGTCAACAAGTACCTCAGCGCGGAATGATCGGTATACACGATGGTGGTGTAAAGGACAAGATAGGGGCGAAATTTTTCAAAGGCATAGACAACAGCTAAAAGCTCTTTTTCTGTTGTCGTATAATGCAATTGTGCCCCAGTCATTGTCTTGCTAGCGTAATGGATCGGTTGGAAGTGTTTGTTCACTCTTTGTCCAAGAACCGCTCCAATAGCAAAATCACTAGCATCGCACATCAACTCAAAGGGCAGCTCCCAATTAGGGGTAACCAAGACGGGTGCCTTAGTTAGCTTATCCTTAAGCGAGTTGAAGGCGTCAAGACACTCTTTGGAAAAGATAAAAGGAGTATCTTTTTCCAAGAGGTGGGTCATCGGGCGAGCGATTTGAGAAAAATCTTTGATGAATCGACGGTAGAAGCCCGCATGACCCAGGAAACTTCTCACACCCTTCACGGTTGAAGGTGGAGGCAACTTTGCGATAACATCGACTTTAGCACGGTCTACTTCAAGACCGGATTTCGAGATCTTATGTCCAAGCACGACGCCTTCTTTTACCATAAAATGGCATTTTTCCCAATTTAGAACAAGGCGAGTGTCTTCGCACCGCTTAAGCATACGTTCCAAATTGGCAAGGCAAGAAGAGAAGGAATCCCCGAAGACCGAGAAATCATCCATGAAGACTTCCATGGTTTGTTCAACCATGTCATGGAAGATAGCTAGCATACACCTTTGGAAAGTCCCGGGCGCATTACATAAGCCAAAAGGAATTCTTTTATAAGCAAAAGTGCCATAGGGACAAGTGAATGTAGTCTTCTCTTGATCTTGGGGATCGATGGGTATTTGGAAATAACCCGAGAAACCATCAAGAAAGCAGTAATATTCATTACCTGCTAATCGTTCAAGCATTTGGTCCATAAAAGGTAGAGGGAAATGATCCTTTCTCGTGGCATCATTGAGTTTGCGGTAGTCTATACAAACTCTCCACCCAGTAACGAGACGAGTGGGAATTAACTCGTTGTGTTCATTAGGAACAACGGTTATTCCGCCCTTCTTGGGCACACAATGGATTGGACTAACCCATGGTGAATCCGAAATAGGGTAAATCATACCCGCATCAAGAAGTTTGATAACTTCTGTTTTGATGACTTCATGGATTTTTGGATTCACCCTTCGTTGGCTTTGAATAGTGGGCTTATAGTCGTCCTCCATGAGAATTTTGTGCGTGCAGAAGTGAGGATCAATTCCACGAATATCCGAAATCTTCCAAGCAATAGCCTTATTATGATCTTTCAACACGGCGACAAGTCGGGCTTTCTCTTCATCCTTCAAATCCTTAGCAATGATGACTGGCGACTTCTTTTCTTCTTCGAGGAATACATACTCAAGATGGGGCGGCAACTCCTTAAGTTCTAGATCCGGAGGATTGTCGACGGGAGGCGTATTCGAAGTCGGAGTATCGATAGCAATAACAGTGGGAGATGGAGGGGAAGGATTGTCTTCTCTGAGGAGGTTTGCAATGAAACTGAGATCGTCATCCCAATTGGCAGTAGAATCGTCATTGTCTAAATGCACATCTCCCATGGTGGCTTCCAAATCTTTCCAAAGGAAATCACTTTCTCCAAATAGAGATAGTGATGAGTCGATAGAGGAAACGGTCTCAACATTGGGAAGAGAGGTAGGAATATTTTTACAAGCATCCTTGAAGTGTTCTTCACAAGCCTCATCAAGAACTTCAATACAATTAACACTCTCGTAAGAATAAGGCTGTTTAGAAAGCTTTCCCATGTTGAAGACTACTTTATCGTCACCCACTCTCATGATAAGCTCACCGGCTTCAACATCAATGAGAGTGCGACCGGTCCTCAAGAATGGACGACCAATAATAAGTGGCACACGGGGGTCCATCTCGTAGTCGACGACAACAAAATCAGCAGGGAAGGTAAATTTTTCGACTCCTACAATGACGTCTTCGGCTATCCCCACTGGATAAGTAACCGTACGGTTGGCCAATTCCAAAGTCATTTTGGTGGGGACTAGCTCTGGGAGAGATAATTGCTTCCAAACACTTAGAGGCATGAGATTAATACTGGCACCTAGATCGGCTAGGGCCATGCAATTCTCTACTCCCGGGAAATTGCAAGGGATAAGAAAACGACCCGGATCACCAAGCTTGGTTGGCAATTTCCTTAAGAGCACTGCAGAGCAGTTCTCATTAAGTTGGGTGTTGGCAATATCGAGGAGCTTTTCCTTGTCGCTCAGAAGATCTTTAAACATTTTCGCGTACTTGGGCATGTGAGCGAGAGCCTCAGCGAAGGAGATATTGAAATTCAATTGTTTGAACATTTTAAGGAAGTTCGAAACCTGAATATCATCCTTGCTCTTTTGCTTCTCTTTCCTCAACCTAGATGGATAAGGTATATTGGAAGAAGAGGAAGGCTTTGGGAGAATAGGATCACTCACAACCACGGGTGGGGGAGGGGTAGAAGGAAGAGGTGGAGAAATTGGGGAAGGAGAAGGATGAGGAATAGGAGCAGGTGACTCGTTCTCCTTAGTCACAACCACCGGTGGAGGTATAGGAAGCTCGGGTTCCTTGGTACCTTTGCCACTTCGAGTGGTGATTGCTTTCATCTCCCCTCTTGGATTCGCAACGGTGTTACTCGGAAGAGTACCCGAAGAAGAGGGTTGATTACCTTGGAAGAAACTAGCCATCATGTTCCTCAAGTCATTAGTTTGGCTATCCAACGTGTTTCTCATATCGGCTCTCAAATCATTTCCTTGCTTTACCAAGTCGGCTTTCAGGTTGAGCACCTCTCTTTGAAGATTTCCCACTATCGCATCGTTAGTCCTCATATAAGTTTCCACTTCTTGGTGAAGAGCGGTAGGTTGGTTGGGAGGGGCATTGCATGCGGGTGGTTGGTAAGCAGGTTGTTGGTAGACTTGATTGTTACGTTGAGGCGGTTGTTGCTGCTTGTGAGGAGGTATGTATGGTTGTCGAGGTTGTTGTTGTTGTTGAAGAGAGCGATTGAGATTTTGTTGTTGGTTGGGGTTGGTAGGAGGGAAACCAGGTGGTGAAAGATAGTTGTTGCTGCGGTAGCTAAGCAAATTACGGTCACCTTGAGGTCTAGCTTGATAAGCAGGTTGTTGATAGGTGCCATATGCCGCATTCACATTCTCAGCAGGGTAATCTTGGGTGGCGGTACAAGTGGTGTAAGAATGAGGACCACCGCATATCTCACAAGGTTGGCTGACAGCGTTCACTTGAGCGTTTTTGGCGTTGTTGCTGTTGTTGTTGCTGACGGTGTGGGTGACAAGTGATTCAAGAAGCACAGTGATTTTGTCCAATCGCTTGTCGCTGTCATTAGTGCTAGCACTAGCGATATTGGTCCGAACACTCTTGGTTTGCACACGAGATTTATTCTCAATGATGTCCCAAGCAGCATTGGAAGTCTTAGCCAATAGATTTCCCCCCGAGGCACTGTTCAGTGAATCTTGGTCACTCATGCTTAAACCATTGTAAAAAGTATTGATTTGATGTACTTTGGTAAAACCATGTTGTGGGCATTTTCTTAAAAGATCTTTAAAGCGATCCCAAGATTCACTGAATGACTCATCGTACTTTTGTTCAAAATTTATGATCTCATTCCGCAAAGCGGTAGTACGAGAGGGTGGAAAAAAGTAGTTGATAAACTTTGTTTCCAAATCCGTCCACGAGAGAATACTCTGTGGCGGTTCCTTAGCAAGCCAATGCCGGGCTTGTCCCTCTAAATAAAAGGGAAAAAGTTGTAACCTTATAACTTCTTGTGGAACACCATTGAACTTGACCGTGTTGGTGAGTTGTAGAAATCTCTTGATGTGGTCGTGTGGATCATCAATGGTTCGTCCCAAGAATGGTTGAGCGGAGACCATCTGGATAAAGCCTGATTTGAGCTCGAAGTTGTTGGCGGCAATCGGTGGTATGACAATTGGATCCGTGTTGCCATCTACATGAGCTTGTATCAATTCAATCATCGGCCGATTATCCGGAAGGGGCTCATTGTTGTTGTTATTGTTCATGTTGTTGTTGTTATTATTGTTTGGAGGTGGTACACCGGCCATCTCTAAGTGATCGAGAGGCTCGGGCTCTTGATATGACGTGGATCGAGTGCGCATACACCTGCAAAAGAACAAACAAAGAAAAACAAAGCAAAAATATTTTTGGTTTTTATGTTTTTTAATTTTTTTTTTTTGTATTTTTGAAAATTTAAGATTTTTTAGGATTTTTGAAAATTTTTATGAAAAAGTAACGTTCACGGGGAACGGATCCCAAAATCCAAGTTCTCACAAAAAACTTTTGATCTTAACGAGAAGAGCCGCCAGCGGCGCCATTTGATACACGCGTTTTACTCGTTTGAAAAGTTCGTTTCTCGATATCCTCTCGAATTGATCTCAGTTTAAAGTGGAATGATTTGTTCTTGGTGACAAAAAGTGGATTTGGTTTTCTATTCTATTAAAAAGTAAAGTTAGACTTAAAGAGTTAAATTAAACAGCAAATGAAAAATAACCAAGCAGAAAATTCCCTATTCGGAATGTATGTCTATGCGGAATATATTGCTTACTCGGAAAGTTCCTCTATTCGGAATGTAAGACCTTATGCGGAAAATCTGCTCTATGCGGAAAACATCTCTATTCGGAAAACCTTGCCCTATTCGGAAAAATGAATTATGCGGAAAAATTGTACTATTCGGAAAAAGGACCTTATGCGGAAAAATATCTTATGCGGAAAAAGTGGCCCTATGCGGAAAATAAACCTCTATGCGGAAAGTATGGCTTATGCGGAAAAACATGCTATTCGGAAAAACTGGGCTATTCGGAATATACAAGATATTCCGAATAAGGGAACAATAAACTGGCTATGCGGAATATTTGAAATATTCCGAGTAAGAGAATAAACAAAGATGATTCGGAATAAGTAAGATATTCCGAATAGGGGACGAGCCCAAATGCCTATTCGGAATAAAGGCTCTGTTCGGAAAGATCTGGGAAACGAAGATCAGTAACAGCAGAAACTAAACGATTTTTCAATCTAAACACCAAAATACTCATAAAGGTTTTACCAAATCAACCAATAATCATTTAAATACTTATAAGAAATAAATCCCACCAATAAAAACACTAAATCAACAACTTTTTAAGATCAAACTTGAATCAAATAAAAACTTAAGAACTTGCAATAAAAATGGAGATGAACAAGATGAATAAAAAGATGGAATTGATAGATTAATGGAAAAGTAACAAGAGTAATGATTAACACTTATAAGATTGAAAGAAAATGAAAAAATCACCAAACACCCTAATGGTGTTTGTGATGAACCGAACCCAAGAACTGGGAAAAAGAAAAAAAATGAAAAGCTAGCTCCCTAATTGTGTGAAGGGAAGAACTATCTATAGTCCTAGTGGTTGGTGGGTGAGTGGGCTTTCTCCCTTTCTTCTTGTCTTCTCGTCTTTTCAGAAAAGTTGACGTTTTCGATTCTGATTCGGGATTTGTCGTCGATTAAATTCAACTCGTCTTTTAATTTCTTCGTTAAATAGACTTGAGTTTCTTCGACATATGTAAATCTTCCATCTTTGGTCCTTTTCTTCGATAAATCTTCAAATAGGCCCATTGACTTCAAATCTTTT
The DNA here is from genome assembly GCA_025667525.1 of Glebionis coronaria. Taxonomy (NCBI): domain Eukaryota; kingdom Viridiplantae; phylum Streptophyta; class Magnoliopsida; order Asterales; family Asteraceae; genus Glebionis; species Glebionis coronaria. Next base: position 290,302,091 of record CM046877.1, on the reverse strand, counting down.
GCACCTCTTGGACAATAGACTTCGTCTTGAGTCTTTTTCTTCGATAAAACCCGTGTAATCCCATGTTTTCTTTAATATTCATCCGGTTAGCTCTGAAAACACAATAAACACAAAAACCACGCATAATTCCAAACAAATGATATTAAATACGTGTTTTGGTCTCGTTTTAGCCAGAATTAAGTGGTAAAAGGATGGGTGTTTACACACCTATCAACGAGTCAGGCTCGTGACTCGGTTAATATAAACAAGCGCTTTTTGGAAGGCAACCCAATTATCTATCTATTTTCACCATAAGTGTAGGGGGAGCCCCGTGGTGTTTCTTGCTTTCTTTCTTATCATGTGCAGGGATTAGAGCTTCAAAGACACACTCTTGATGACTTTTGACGAACTGTGACTCCGTGTTCCTTTCTTCCCGGTTCTATCCTAAACTCTTTTCGATTCACTATTTTATATTTCTCAATATTAAAATAGGAATCTCTTTAGTTGTCTCTTCCTTAGCAAGATTTAAACAAAGTGCACAATGTCCTAAGTGTAGGGGAGTTTACTCCCACATGCTTAAACATTGAGGACAATGTTTATATTAAGTGTAGGGGGGACTTCTATCGAAGTTAAGTGGCCTTTTCCTTGTATTTGTCCTCATTTTAACCGGAAAATCAACTTTTCGACATTTTTCAAAATTTTTGATCTATTTTGGCCTATTAGTTTTTCCCTTTGTGTAGTTATTTTCTTTCCTTATAAGAATAAATCTTTAATAAAGTGGTCTTAATTTTCAAAACGTTGTGAATCTTTTGACTCAATCCGAGTTTACTTATCTAAGTTTGCTCTAGCTAGTATCCTTAACGTGTTTAAGTCAAGTTTTGCTAGGCTTTTATATAGGGAGCTATAAAACGCGAAGGTCTTAACTCTCACGGGTTAAGAACAAGAACTTTTCGCAAGTTCCTATAATTGATCCTAGAGAGTCGTTTATCAAATGAACTTAAAAATGCGATTTCTAAACTTGAAAGAGTCTAAGAATTTGCAAGATCCTATAGGCGACTTGAAAACCCAAAACTTTGATTTAATAGGCTAAGCATCCACGAGTCTCATTAGTTGAGATTTTAAACTGTGGAGAACGAGAGATGATAGCGCCAATTATAAGTTTGGTATTCTTTCATGAATTTATGTGAGTTAATTATGAGCCTATTCTCCCATCGCTTTCTTAATAATTTATCTGCATATAAATAAGGTTGTACGATTTGAAAAGTTACTTAGCTTCTAGCCCAAGATCGTTTAAAAGTTGCTCGTAATGGATTAGAGTTCATAGCCAAGGCATAACTTATTGAAGCGGGTTGCGAAGAATGGCGAGTCCGAAAAGGCCCTAACAAGGCATGAGGGCTATATTTTGTTGCTAAAGATCCCAAGTGATGTGAAGAATCATTTATCGAAAATCAATATGAAGGATCGAGACACACGACGTAAAGCAAAAAACTCCCCAAAAGTCATGGAGAAGTGTATCCGAAAAGACCCTAACAAGGTATGAGGATAAATAGATCCAAGTCATAAAAGGAGGCGGATCGTTGTATATCAAAGTTCAAAATAAAGATTAGACAAAAATGAAGAAGTCGTGGTCCAAGTATGAATCTCTCCAAACGTCAAGTGAAGAAATTCCTTATGAAGAGAAGACCATTATTTCATGAACGTCTCTCAAGATTTGAAGTATAAGGTCGCTGCCAAATATCGGTCCGAGAAAGGTCTCAAATCGCGAAGCGAGTTATGCCAAGATATGAACTTTATGAGGTCCCGAGAAGCAGTTTTAAAAGATTTTGTCCTTTAGCTAACTATTGATTAAATCGTTCACTTTATTTTCAGACTTAATAAACTATCGAAATAAGTCCAAAAATGCATCTTCATGATCATTCTAAGACAAAAATAATATATAAGAGATACACCTAGGAATAAGGGAGTCTAAGTGAATAATTGGCCCACATGAGTTCGTGTTAGTTTACTAACTTATAATAACAATGATCTCGTTTTTGAGCTTGGTTTGGAGAATGTGAAAACTTGAGGATGATGATTATTCATGACATTTTCTAAACCCAAGGTATGTTTTTTATTTCTTTACTTTGTATGTTTTTTATTTTCTAACTCTTTAATAAAGGCCATTATGGATTGATTGTGATGAAAAATGTAAACGTGCTTTGTGACTAATGCATTGCATGAGGACATTGCAATGGTCAAGTGTAGGGGATTTGATAGGTGTGTAAACACCCATCCTTTTTACCACTTAATTACAATAATAACCGGACCAAAACGTGTAGTTTATGTCTTTTATGTCAGAATTATGCGTGGTTTGTGTTTTTGTTGTGATTTAGGACGAAATTGTGAAAAGTGGAGAAAACACGACATTTACGGGCTTTTATTGAAGAAATAGATGAGAGACAATGTCAAGAAGTCAAGAGTGCAAAAAGAACGGAAGTCCAAGACCAATTCTGAAGATTTATCGAAGAAAAAGTCAAAAGACGGAAGTTTACTTAAAGCCGAAGAACTCAAGCCTATTTTATTGAAGAAGTAAAAGACGAGTTCAAAGAAATCCCGAGCCAAAAGTCATTAAAAGTCCAAGATTAAAGAAGATAAGAAGAAAAGGACTAATGGTGAAATTAATGAAGATTAAAGGCTTAAGGACCTAATGACGCAATTAAGAAGAAAGGAAGGAGGGGAGGAAGCTTCCTAATCCTCCCCTATATATAGTTTAGGAATTAATCATTTTTGTTTGTTAGAGGGCCTGACAAGCCTCTCTTCCCCATTTTCATTTTTCTTGTTCCTCAATTTTATGCACTTTAATTCTCATGTAACGCACCTTTAATTTTCTTTTAATTCCAAGTAAGTTTACCTTTAATTGTTGTTAATCTTTATCTTATTGCTAATCTCCTTCAACCTTTCTTGTTTGATTTGTTCAATATCTTCATTGTTCATGTTCTTGAGTTTTTATGATTTTGATCAAGTGGGTTTTGATTAATTTGGTTATGTTTGTTGATTTAGATTGTTTGTTTATGATTATTGAATGATTTGTTATTGATTTGGTTAAATCTTTTGTTTAGATTTTGATTAATCTGTTTTAGATTGGATGATTACTGTGATCCCTTGTTCTTCGGGAATGTTTTGTTTCTGTTTCTGTGTTCCAGATAAGTTCCGAGCCAAAGAGGAGAAAGTTGTTCATTCGGAACTTTAAAAGTTCCGAATCAAGCTTCATTCGAAAGAAGTTCCGGATCAAGAAGTTCCGGATCAAGGGCAACTTCCGGATCAAACCTGTTCATTCGGAACTTTAAGAGTTCCGAGTCAAGGAGGCTTCATTCGGAAGAAGTTCCGGATCAAGGGCAACTTCCGGATCAAGATTGTTTCATTCGGAACTTTGAAAGTTCCGGATCAAGCCAGTTCATTCGGAAGTTTCAAACTTCCGAATCAAGGTTTCTGTCAGGTTCTTTTTGGTTTTTTTCTTTTTAAGTTCTGTTTTTTATTTTCAAGCTTTATTTTTCCCGCCTTTTTCTTTATTTGAATTTTTATTTTCTTTCCTTTTAGTTTAAGTTTTGATTTGCATCATTTACTTTATTTGCCTTTTAAGTTTCTCGTAATTTACTTTTCGCCGAGTTTTTATCTTTTGTTGTCTCTTTTTACCGTCTTTATTTTATTTTTATTTGTTTCAAGTTTTCATTTTAAATTAGTTTTAGACAACGACAACTCTTTTATTTGATTCACCAAGAACAACTGAGTCGCACAATGAACCAGAGATCAATTCGAAGAGATACCGAGAACAATAATTGAACCTAGTAAAATCTTGTTATTACCTTGTGACACAAGGAAGGTTAATATCAGCTCAAACATTCTCTAATATGGTAGTTTTAGGTATAATTGCACTTTGTTTTGAGTTTGTAAGAATGAAACAAAAATTTGAATGTTAAGTCTAAAAAACTGCCTAGTTCATCAGTAGAGGTAAAACAAGGTCATTTTAGTTAGTTTTATGTTACAAATCTTTTAATCAGTTAGATTTCATGTTAGATTAGGGTTGTGTACCTTTGGTTGTGATTGTGGTATGTTAGGTTGCTAGATTTTGCAACTCAAATCTCACTACTAGACCATTTGCATCAGCTAAAAGTCACCAGACCACCATTTTATATCAGGTGCTGAATATTGCTTATTTGTGTGATTTTCATTGCTTATACTTGCCTGTTTTTTACTCTATCTTGACTCTCCACGCTTCCATGAGTGTGGGGGTGCCTTTGCTTTCCATAAACACCAAGTAAACAAGCTTAAATCGTCTATTTTCTCTTTTCTGTGATGGAGTAGTGGGAAAAAATTCCCGCTGCTAGTGTATTGTTACCCACTGTTGGGATAAAAGACAAAAGCCAATAGCGAGTCACCATCAGATTTTTATCTTTTTTTCTTTAGTGACATTAATTGTGTATTTTTTATTTATTTCAATTTTCTTGGGTTTAATTATTTATTTTAAGAATTTTCAAAATGTTAGTTTTATTTTTCTGATTAATTTGGTATTTTTAGCATTTATTTAATTTTAATTAGGTTTTAAACATTTTGTTTTCGTATTTAGTGGATAAAAAGTAGTTATTTTCAGCATTTTCAATTTTCATAGTTTTAGTAACATATTTTAAGATTTTTAGAAAAGAAAATTTTATTTTTCCATTATTTAATTATTTTTTGGAATTAATTTAAGTTAAAATAGGTTTTAAATCAAACTATTTTTGTCTTATAAGGATAAAATTTACCTTTTTCAACTTTTTCCATTTTTCTACTGTTTAGAATTATAATTTAGGATTTTTCAAAAAATAAAATTAATTTTCTCATTATTTTATTATTTTTAATCATTATTTTAGTTTAAAAAGTGTTTTTAGCATTTTAAAAATAAAAAAATAGTTTTAAAAATTTAGGAAAAATACTTTTTAGTGTTTAATTAATGTAAGTAAGATATTTGTTTGATAAAACATAATTTTGGGCTTTTTGTTAATTATATTTAATTTTAGGGCTTTAATTAACATTTAAAATTGAATATTTAATTAATAAAAGATTTTAAAATGTATTTATTGAATTTTTATACTTATTTGTATTATCATAAACTTTGTTTTAAGTTTTTAATTTGTTTTTAGCTTTACTTTTTAATTTCGTCGCGTTTTACGTCATTACGTTCACGTTTTTACGTCATTCGTCGTAGTTTAATCGTAGTGTAACTCGTCTTTAATTTTCTTTCTCTACACCAAAAAACGACACTAATACAAACTTGATTTTTATCTAATTGGCCTAATACACATATACCTCCTTCGAGAATGAACTCGCTCTGATTCAATTTGTCAGTATTCCTAATCGTCGAATTTAATAGTTACCAAAAAATATCCTTATCCCACCCACAACCACACATATCCTCCCTACAAAAAGACCAGATCACGTAAAACATTATCATTCATTTACCAAAGAAAAGAAAAAATATCACAATTATAAATCCCATACAATGAAACCACTGATAAAATCACTTCATATAATCAAATTACACAAAAATACCGACTCCAAATCCATCTTGTTCATCACGTTTTATAACATATAAAACCCATATCATCATCAGCGAGTTCGATCCATTTCATCAAATAAAAAAACAAATCGATTTCTATCAATACAAATATCCCAGATCTCGATGTCAAACATAAAAAAACTATTTGGATTTATAGATAGGGATGGAATATAAGACGAATTCGTTGGGGGTTTTAACATGTGAGATGAATGGTTTTGGTTATGGTGGTCGTCGATGAATGGTGGTTGGTGGCTGTGATAAAGTGGTTTCTTAAAGTTTATGGTGTTTGTTGGAGATGATTAATAAAATCACATCGGTGAAAATTCATGAATAGGAGGTTGTGTTGATTCAGTTCTAAAGAAGCTGATGAGGTGAGGTAAGTGAAACGCTTCAAAGAAAAGCTAAAGGGGTCTTCGTTCAGTTAAGAGGTATAGCTAAAAAGGTGTACTGAGGATGCCGGAAAAAAAATCAGTGATTGAAGTGTGAATGGTATCTCATTGGTATTTGTTCATATGATAATAAGATCAGTGAATAAAATGGGTGAAACTGATATACAAATCAGTAGAGATGTTTTGGTCAGCTTTATAAAAGCTGACGAATGGTCGTGTTCAGTTACGGGTTTATTTAGTTTAAAGGAACTGAGAAAGGGGATACGTGAAGGTATAGTGGAACTGATTAAAAAGTCAGTGAATGGGGGTATTTGATACAAAAGTTATAGTTTTTAGGAGTTGTATTAACACAATCAGTGAATACACATCAGTATGCACGCCCTCATAACTGAAAAATTACTGAACCCTCAAACTCAAAGCCTGAACACCCTAGAGTCTTATGAGTCTCTGAAACCAACTCATATCTCTGAAACTCGCTCCCCGCTCCCCGTTCCTGAAGTCCGAAAAGGTTACTGGAGTCTGATATGGTCAAAAGCTGCCACTGTGTTGCAACTTTTGAGGTGGAGAGATACACTGAGTGAGTGAATCAGCGTTGGTGAATTAGTGTTAGGGTTGCACGTGAATGACTTGGGCAACTTGGGACTGCCAACATCGGGTCGACAAGAGCTTGAATTGCCTGAGAAGTTGGGTCAATGATATAGATACACTGAGTGAATCAATGTTCAGCAAGTTGCGTCACTGATCACAACAGGTCGACGAGCCTGATATATCAAGTCGACGATCCTGAACCTGATACGACGAACGTGATGTTAGGCCTGATTTATGAGCCCGAGGTACCTGAGCAAGCGGATACCGCAATAGGCAATAGTGGGCTGAGCTAGCTACGTAAGCAGGTCCCTGAACCACATCCTCTCATCAAGCGTACTCCTCAAGTCCTTAACCGAAATACCGAGCCTAAGGCTAGGCACAACGCGCCTGAAAAACCTCGGTCGAGTCTCGGTCGCGACCGAGTCGTCGCGTTGCGGCGATTCGGTCGCCGGTCTCGATCGAGCCCAAACCGACCCTAGTCCCGACCTAGTTTTGAATGTGTGTTGGTTTTGAAAAAAAAAAACGGTCACCTTTGATTTTTTAAAAAAAATTCAAACGGATATATTTTTAAAATTTTCTATAAATACCCCATCTTTATTACCAATTATCACAAAAAATAACACACAAAATCTTCAAAAATGTCTTATGAATGCGCAGACGCTTATGAAGCATCACGCCCCAAAAAACGGACGTATATATATATAGAGAGATTATCAGGGTGCACATAATCGTCTAGTAGATGCGTATTTTACTGAAGGGCCGCAATATGTTGCAGAGACATTTCGTGATCGATTCCGAATGGATCGCGATTTATTCTTACAAATTGTTGACGATTTGAAAAATAATTATTCTTATTTTCGAAACTCAACGTATGCTTTGAATCGAGAATGTCTTTCGCCCTTGCTGAAGTGCACATCCGCTATTCGTCAATTGGCGTACGGAGCCGTGCCTGATTCTCAGACGAATATTTGCAAATGGGTGCGACAACAGCACGACAGTGTCTTCGACGGTTTTGTACCGGCATAATGCAATTATATGGTACAGAGTACTTGCGAAAGCCTACTTATACTGACATGAAGAAACTTTATGCTCATCACGAGGAAAAACACGGGTTTCCTGGGATGCTAGGAAGTATCGATTGTACACATTGGCCGCGGGAGAATTGTCCCGTTGCTTATAAAGCTCAATTTAGTAGGCGTGATCAGGGGTCAACACCGTTCATTTTATTGGAGGCGGTTGCATCGCAAGACTTATGGATTTGGCATGCATTCTTTGGTGTAGCTGGGATGAATAACGACGTGAATGTTTTACGCCAATCCCCTATTTTTAATGATCTTAAATCGGGGAAAGCACCTGAACTGGGATTCGTGGCTAACAACGTGCATTATCGTCGAGGATACTATCTTACTGATGGGACATATCCGCAATGGTCGGTTCTTATTAAGTCTATACAAGATCCGCCGACAAATGATCAGAAACGAAGATTGTATAAAACGAAGCACGAAGCAGCAAGAAAAGATGTTGAGCGAGCCTTCGGTGTATTGAAAACAAAATGGAAGATGATTGATATCCCGGCCCGAGGATTGTCAAAAAGTCGACTATCAGACATAATGTACACGTGTATCATATTACACAATATGGTTATTAAACATAGGGGGCGGCGATATCACCCATTTATCATCAAGTAGAAGAACATGCTGATAACGATCCGATAAATACGCATGAAGAAAGGCTACAAATTACTCAGCAAATAGTCGATCCACATCTACATCTCAACCTAAAAGCCGATCTAGTGGAACACATTTGGAATAATCGCAATGGATAATGGCGATATCACCCATTTAATGTTTAATGTTTTTTAATTTCGAATAATTGTGTAATGTTTTTTTTAAATAAATGTAATGTTTTTTATTAAATTTATTGTGTTTTAAATTTTTTTTTTTCAACTAGGTCGCACTAGGTCGCCGGGTTGTGGCAAATAGGTCGCACTAGGTCGCCGGCCGAAAAAACTAGGTCGCGACCCCCATGCGTTGTGCCTAGCCTAATAAAACACGAGAAAATACACTAAACCTGACTTTCAAAGTCTAAGTCTAATGATGGTGACATGATGATGATCTAATGATACATCAGTATAGTTTTCTTTTAAAAATCAAGGCATCAGGGAGTGCAAGTGATCAAGCTCTACAACAAAGAATGGATACAAAATCAAGCCAGCGGACATAAAAGATTTGATTAGAGAAGTGACTCAAGAAGTGATTTTATAATCTTTGTCTTACTTAAGTATGTAAGAAGAAGCCATATGCTCACTTACTACTTATTAACCTATGTTATTTTTATATTCAAATAGGGGAGATTGTTGGGTCAAAATCGGTCCAATTGTGCTTAAGGATATTTGAACATAAAATAGCAAATAGAGTCTCAGAAAGTGCTACACATTAAGGGGATCCTTAGGATGATTTGTAATTTAGTACGCAAGAAGAAGCCTTGATGCTCACTTGCTACTAATTAACTTAGGTTATTTTTATATTCAAATAGGGGGAGATTGTTGGGTCAATATTTGACCCAATTCTCGGTGACAATTATTTGAACATAAAATAGCTTAAATTACTCACTAAATAAATAGTGAATGTAACTCACTCAGGGGGAGATATCCATTTAGGGAGTGTACCCATTCAGGGAGCCTCAGGGTGCACTACTCAAGAGTCTCAGGAAGCGATATCCACTCAGAGAGCCTAGAAGCCTCAGGGAGCGCTACCCACTTTGAAGACTCAAGAGCCTCACGGAGCGCTACCCTTTTAGAAGACTGAAGAGCCTCAGGGGGATCGTTACCCACTCAGAAGACTTAGGAGCCTCGAGACCCTCAGGGAGCCTTGGAGCCTCAGGAAGCTCTACTCACTCAATGATGAAAAGTATCCTAAGTATAAATCATACCCTTGAACATTATGAAGTCGCTGAGTTAACAGTCACTCAGTGAGTTGTCTTCAAGATTCTCAGCCTGAGTCTACAAGAAAACTCGAGTATTCAGTGAGGCAGAACTCAATGAATGATGTACCTGATACGAAAGAGGTAATGGAGTCAGTGACTAATGACAATAACTCACTACTCCCTCAAGACCATCTAAAGATAAACATTGACAAGTATAAAGTAAAAGATACATTCAGACAAAATAGTGGGGACAAAAGTACAAGTTAGCACATGGTATGTCATATGGTCACATGCATGCTGACACATGTACTTTTGTATTGTAGTGAAAGATGATTTCGCACCTACCACTATATATACTAGTCAGTGTAGAATTAGATGGTTAAGGATTTCATTCACTGTAAAAGCAAATTGTAATATGTAAAGAATATAGTGATATAGTTCTTCCTCCCATTGATCAACAAGCAAAGCTGAGATCAATGGGAGATTATTTTGTCATTCAATAGCCCGGTTGTTCTTCCACAAACAATCGAGAAAACTTGTAAATCTATAGATTCATTCTTAATAATATTTATAAAGCATTATGTAGGAGCTTTACACACGGCTAACCAAACACGAAATCTATATGATCTAGATGACGAGATGAATTAGGACGAGATGATGATGGACACGAAATGAGAACAAGGTTATAGAATATGAAGAACACGATTAAAACAAGAATGGAGGATTAGATTAAGAAGAAGAAGAAGAAAGAAAGAACAAAAAAGAAGAATGTGTAATCCTAGTGAGAGAAAGACAAGAACTTTCTCTCTCTACAAACTAACACACTAGAAATATAGAAAAGCACACACACAAATGAGGGGTTTGTTTCCTTTTATACTAACAAGGAAACTTGACAAAGGCTTTCCTCATTTGTGTGTTCGGGACTAATTCTCGTTACATACATAACAATAACGTAGAACTCTCGACACCATTGAATAACATTTTCCACGAGCTTCGCAACGGTATATTATATGACCATCACTTTAAATACTTCTAACAATCTCCCCCTAAGGGGTGGTCATATAATACGTGACTTCACTTCTTTGACCATCACTTTAAATACTTCTAACAATCTCCCCCTAAGTGGTGGTCATGTATTATGTGACTTCACTTCTTTGTTGTTGCAGACTTTGAAGCTCGTTGTCTTGAGAGTTCTTTCATCGTTCCTTTCATGACTTGTGATCTTGGATCTTTGATCTTTGCCTTGACTTGATCTTGTAACTTTGCCAGCTTGTGTTCTTGTGTCTTTACCCACATACTCATGTTTTGAGTTGACATGAAAGCTTGTTAACAATCTCCCTTGATCATCAGAGTAGCGGAAGTCTTTGTCTTTAGATGTTCTTGAGCTTTCTTCAATAATCCTGAATATGTGGCCTTGAATTGCGACTCTTGAGATAACGCCACCGTTTGCATTTCACCGGTTTCCCGTTATACAGTACGAATACTGTACCTGTGATCAGGTAAGCTCAAAGAACTTCCTTGACAGGATTTCCAGCTGTGGTAGCCGTTCTCAATACTTGAATATATCGAAAGATAATTCAAAGTAAGGAGTGAATCATGCAGTTCCATTCTGCTGATTAAGTCGTCAATTCACTTTCCTGGAACAAGTCTGAATCAATTAAGAATCAAACCATCGTTGCTTTCCAGTTGACACAAGTTTGATTCATATAGAATCGCACAAGTTACCTACCGCAGTGCTGTTTGATGATGACACTGGAAGGATTTCCATTCGTCACTGTAAATACTGAAAAGTATTACTCTGAATGTTCTGGCAAGATCATAAAGATATTGCGTCGAGACCTGGAACGAGTTTGAATCAATTAAGAATCAAACCACTGTTGCTTTCCAGTTAACATATGTTTAATTCAAGTGAATCTTACATATGACCTACCGCAGTGCTGTTTGATGTTAACACTGGAAGGATTTCCATTCATCACTGTGAATACTAAAGAGTATCACTCTGAATGTTCTAGCAATACCACAAGGATAGAGCGTAGGACTCTGTAAATCATCGCTTGTGTTCTAATGATGAACAACAATTGATCTATGGAATAAGTGTCCTAATGAGATTTTTTTTGATGAATCTCGATGGCTCTAGACTCTATAAGTGCACGTTTATTTGGTAATCGGAGGCTGGAGCAGACTGCCACCTATTCAATATCTACTATCTCGGAGTGAGAAAGTCGATAGAAATGAGTTGAACTCCGTGACAATAAAACAAACTTCTTTTGAGAGAAGCTTGAGTAGGCTGGGAAGGGTTGTGCATTGCATCACTGGGTCCATGATGCTTTGTCTTCAATACCAGAAATCTTCAACATGATTCTGATAGTAGATGTATTGACCCGGTTTCTGCCTAAGTTGTATGGAGGGCTTCTTTCTTTACACCCTTTATCCTTACATTTATTTTTCATTCTTCAACCTCTTCAATGCTTACCAAGACGTCATAACTAGCACCTTGTTGTGATTGTTCCAGTGCTAGCTTAAGTCATTAGTCGGCATAATTCCCGTACACTCAACTACTCCATCTTTCCTAAGGACTTCTATTTTCTAATCGATTGTCCCTGGGAAGATCCCTCCGGTTCTGGTTGGATCATAGGACGAATACCTAACCACCTTTTGACACCAATACCATCGTGAATTTATGTGTTGAAGGGTATAGATATCGTAACCAGAAAAATCAATTGAAAATGCAGTCAAGGTGTTGATGAAATCAATGTTTACACCTTGAAAGTTTTCTATATCACCAAAAACGCTCCCCCTACATATGTGCATCATAAACAGAAAGGTTTTTGCACATATTAGGAAGAGAAAGCACTTATATCAAGGATCTTATCCAAGAAAACACATTTTAATCACTATTCTCCCCCTCAAAAATTGCATGACATTGAAATTTTTGTGAAACTAGTGATGAAACATGGAGAGAATAATGTTGCATGAAACTTTGGAACAAATATTTATGAAATCATTATACTCCCCCTTGAAAAGAGATTCTATTGAAATAGGGGAGTATATGAGCACATTGTTTTGAAATACCTTGAAAAATTGTGCTCAAAAGTCCGTGAACATTTGGTTCATGAGCTTAAAACTTTGAATGTTTTGATAAAAGCTCATGACCGAGAAAAACGAATTTCTCGTTGTTGAGGATAAGTCAACGACTTTCCTTTCTTTTGGGGACCTGGTTATAGTCTGACATGTGACTATAAGCCATTATGAGAAGAAAGTAGAAAAGACATGTTTTGAAAACATTTGAACTCTCATTCGAACTTTATGTACACACCCGTGTCGTTATTGAGCGACATTTCTAGGTACGTCCATATTATCGATGCTGAGAGACATGTCGGAGAAGAATATTTTTGGTATTTTTGAAAGATTTTCACATTTTTTATTTTGTTTTTATAGGTTTTATATTTTTGTATTTTGATTTTCAATGTTTTCGAAAATAATATAAAATAGACCTTTGTACAGCAGAAGAGGGTGATGCTGAATGTACATAATTGGAACCCTTTGAAGAAATGGATTCAGAATCCACTGAAGTACCTGCAATGACAAAAGAAGAATTTGCACAAATACTAGTGTTAGGAGTAACAAATGCATTTTCTTCATTCAGAACACTCGCATTAGAGCTGGAGCCGGTGCCATCACACTTCTCGATGGGAATCCACTTAAGACCAACTTCCTTGAAGATCCTACCCGTTGGTTTCCACTGAAGACTAGATCTAGGAGTAGTGTTCTCTTGCACAGCGGAACACTTCTTAGGAGAGAAACTAGTTCCTACATTGATCCGCTTGGAGGATTTCTTGTCATTGCTTTTCTTTGTGATAGGTGTGAATCTCCTTGTTGTCTTATGGGAGTCTGCATTCTTTCTCTGTGTGAGGGCACGAGAGTTTACCTCATAGAGGTATTGCAGAATGCAATGAGCATGGTTTCCATGGTGAATGCCCTTTTTGCCCGTGGGGCATACAGGGAGTGTGGGATTCTCGAAAGTTCTTGTGTACCTAGGGTTTGCTGACCGTTCAGGCACCATGTTCGAAACACGACTACTCATTGGTGATTGCCAATTCCTAGGTTGTTGGGAAGGGGTCCTAGGTTTTGGTTGATTACCATTAGGTGTGTGTTGAACTCTAGCGGTTGTTGGTTTACAAGGTTTTGAATACACATGGTTTACTTTCTGAATGTTCTCTTTTTGCTTACCATCCCCTAGGTTTTTGGTTTGACCAACGTCATTTGAACCTTTAGATTCCTTTGTGGGCGTAGGATTCACACACTTGGGAGTACTCTTAGAAGTAGTGCAAGGTGCATTCACAGAGTTGTGTTTAGCAAGAGTGGGTTTTCTAAATGGAGGAACATAGGGTGATATGGCGGGTTTTGGCACATTCGATGGCACATCGGTATTAGGAGGTAACCTAGAAACATTAGAAGGCGGTTTTCCTAAGATAGATGGCTTTGGTACTTTGTACGCATTGGGTTGTCTAACAACTGGTTTTACAACCTTAGGTTCCACGGTTTTTCCACCCATCTTTTCAACAAGTTTCTTCAACTCAGCAATCGCGATGTCCTTTTCTTGCAACTGCGCTTTTAGATCAGAAATATCCTTACTCTTTTCATTCAATTCGCGAAATGATTCAGAGAGTTTTACTTGTAAATTACTGTCGTCAGGAACTTTTCCAACTTTGTTTTGCAGAGCAAGTTCAAGAGAATGACAATGTTTCTGAAGAAAATCATATCGGTGTTGAAGAATCGTGAACTCTTTTTGATTAACATTTGTTGAAGGCTCACTATCGCGACATTTGCCTCCTAACTGAGCTTGCAGCTGTTCGATTGTTTGTTGCAGTTCATTGTAAGCTTTATCATACGAGAGTTTGTCATCCTTACATTCATCACATTTTTTGACATATTTATTCCAAAGATCGGTGAATTTGTTATCCTTTTTGATGACATAGGACTCCATTTTTTCTTTCCTACGATCAAGCTCATTTTGGAGGGTTGCATTGTCTGACCCAGAGTTGTTTACCGCAATGGGGTTACTATCAACACAATCACCACTGTCACTTGATTTCGAGAGACATGCCAGGTCGCTTTCCAAGACTTTAATTCTATCAAGAGATTCATCAGCCTCCTTCGCCAAAGATTTAAAGTCTTCAACAAATTTGGTTAGTTCTTTTAGAAAAGCGTTCTCAAGATTGCCTATCCTCGCATCAACTTGATTAATAATGGGATTGATTTCAGTATGAAGCACTTTTTGTAACTCAACATGAACGGGTGATGTAAAGTTTCCTCCAGTCATTTTGGCGTTAACAACCCGTTTGATAATGACAAAATTATCTTTGAGCTCGGTTAGATACCTACGTGTGATACTCGGTTTCGGAGGGTTATCAGACAATTCCTCACTTGGTAGCAAAAGCATTTCAGAACTCGTTTAGACCGAACAAAAACAGTTGGAGGATTAACTTTCGGATAATAAACAGGTGTCACTTCTTTATCAAGTTTTTTCATTCTTAGACGAGTCTCTACTGCAAGTTCAGTAGTTTCCTCGGAATCATGTACACTAGGAGGATCATGCTCATCAGACAAGAGCACATTACCATTATATAAGGTTTCATTAGTGGCCTGAACTTGTTTAAGATATCCTGGATTAGGAGGGAGGGGACAACCTAAGGCCAATTTGTATCGAGTGTAGTTTATCTCATTCACTTTTGGTGCGAGCATATTTATTGTCTGCATAGTTTGGCCACGTTTTACCAAAAGGTTGTCTAATTCCCTAATCCTATCCTGAGCTTTGCAAAAATCCTCAAGAAGCCCATCTTCTCGAATTTTGAAATCATGTTTCAGCTTTTTTCGTTCTTCTTTTAAATCCAAAATGATAGATTTTTCAGTTGAAAGCTGTTTATTAAGAGAGGTGATTTCATCATTCAATTCACTTATCTTTTTAGCACTACTTAAATGTAAGGATTTTAATTTCTTTGTGGTGCATTTTTCTTGATAAACCGACGTAGCATGAGCTTGTTCAAGTTCCTTGATTTTAGCCTGATGAATTTCAAAGCTTTTCTCCCTTTCCTTATAACCGGCAAGCTCAGTGGTCAATTTAGCATTAGTTTCTCTAAACTTATTATTAACCACATTCACATGAGCAACATCCTTAGCAAGCTTATCAAATAATGATTTATAATATGCATGCGTCTCGTCAGGAAGGGTTGTAGGTTGGGCTACTTGATCTCCACTAAGGTCCACACTGGGCGCATTAGAAATAATATTGCTATTATTCGTCGGATCCTCGTGTGTCTCAGTGGAAGGCTCAAGTGACTCAGTATACTCTTCCTCCTGATTAGACATATTATATAACTCATTATCATTGAGACGTGGGTGTACCTCAGATGAACCGTCTGAATCATACACAGGAGCTCTGTCAGTCTGAATTACAGATGTTGATGCTTGCTGTGAATTAGCCATCAAGATGGAGTTGGTAGTCACCTCTTCTTCCTCATCATATGTTGCTGCAGATGCCATGAGATCAAACTCTTCAGCTAGAAGTGGAATTCCTGCTTCTTCCTTTTGAGTTATACGAAGCTGAGTCTGGAGATAGGCAGCATCCCTCTTCTTTTTGGTAGTACAATCACGATTCTCAATACCCGCATCATGAATGTCTTGTTGAGATGTCATCGTAAGAGTCGTGTGTAATTCAGGATCTCAATTCGTAGAAAGCGATGTGAAAGGTGTATTAGTTAAATCCCCTAAAGAAGTAAGCTCAAGAAACCAACAAAACTGCAAAGTAAAATTTCACACGATTCCACGAAATTTTTTTAAAATCACGTTTTTCAAAAATCTTGAAAAAGTTCCAAAGATATCGCAATATGAAGATTCCTCAATAAAGTGCAATGATATCGCAATACTTAGAGTTGAAACAAATTCGCAATCCTTGATATGGATATAAATCCGCAATAAAGTCAATGATTTCGCAATATACACCAAATCGAAATGCCACAATTCCGCAACAATCTCAAATTGCGAAATGTTATGAAAGATTCCGCAAATATCACAAATTGCGAAATGATGCAACAATTCCGCAATGAGCAAGAATTCGCAATGCCAATAATTTCGCAATGTTGGTCTAATTCCGCAATATCAAACAATTCCGCAATGGGGTTCAAATTCCGCAATTACTATAATTCCGCAATAACATTAATTTCGCAATAAGACTAATTCCGCAATTCCAAGGATTCCGCAATAACTTTAATTACGAAATTATATGCCAGATTCCGCAATATGCCAAAATTCGCAATGGATCAAGAAACTTCAATTTCGCAATAGAGACCAAATTGCGAAATGTGGTACTTTTTCCGAAAAAATAGGATATCGGACAAGGACGAGAAATAGCACACTTTTCCGAAATTTTGAAGGATTTTGAGCCAATAAAAACCACCAAAACGCTAACCACGAATCCCTTGGCGAATGATACCACTTTTAGGAGCTTTACACACGGCTAACCAAACACGAAATCTATATGATCTAGATGTCGAGATGATGATGGACACGAAATGAGAACAAGATTATAGAATATGAAGAACACGATTAAAACAAGAATGGAGGATTAGATTAAGAAGAAGAAGAAGAAAGAAAGAACAAAAAAGAAGAATGTGTAATCCTAGTGAGAGAAAGACAAAAACTTTCTCTCTCTACAAACTAACACACTAGAAATATAGAAAAGCACACACACAAATGAGGGGTTTGTTTCCTTTTATACTAACAAGGAAACTTGACAAAGGCTTTCTTCATTTGTGTGTTCGGGACTAATTCTCGTTACATACATAACAATAACGTAGAACTCTCGACACCATTGAATAGCATTTTTCACGAGCTTCGCAACGGTATATTATATGACCATCACTTTAAATACTTCTAACAATCTTCCCCTAAGGGGTGGTCATATAATATGTGACTTCACTTCTTTGACCATCACTTTAAATACTTCTAACACATTAAAAAACCAACTTGTTTTATTAGTAGTCTTGTGGGTTTTGAGTTTAATAATTCATGTTTTACTCAATAATTTGGACCTAACACATAGGCAAACGTTGGCCTGACAGCGGGCTAGTTTGGGCATGGTAGTGCCAAACCTAGGTCTTTTAGTAGGTAGGCTTGCCCTAATAATGGGTAGAATAGGTTTAGCACAAGGAACCCACTGTTCATTAGAAAATGTAATAGTCTTTTGAAAAGGTCTTTTGCCTTAAGAATTAGCTGCTCTAGTAAATTAGGGTATAGGTCTAGCAACATTTAGCCTTGGGTGGCAAAAGGTCGATGGTCAATTGTAGGAATGGTCTTGTTAGTGGATAGGTTGTAGCCACTTTACATTTATAGGCTAAGTGGTGAAACCTCCTACATGTATAACAAGCCTTCTTACTTGACCAAAAAAGTAGATCTAGACTGATGATATTCCATCCCATTCACACTCCATTGGCTTCCTCTAGGTGATTTAGGTTTTCTATACATCTCTACATATTTAACACTAGCTATACTTTTGGTGGGTGAACCAAGGTCAACAGGAAAACCATCAATAGTTTTGGTCATCACTATAGGCTTAGACTCACTAGATTCATCATGCAAAATTCCACCTTTCACAAAAGGAAAGCGATTTGCAGATTTCCATTTTTCTAAGTCTATTTTATTCCTCTCAAACTCCTTAATTTCCATAGGTCAACCAAAGATGATTCCGAAGAGTCAGTGGGTGTTTGATAGCCTCTTATTAGGCCATATGTAAAATCGATAAGTGTCAATGAATGTTTGGTACATTTTTTCCACTCTTAGTCATTTCGCTAAGAGTTGTATCGTTCAGTGTAAAAAACATGCTAAATGGTTAAGCATCCAACAATTTACATAACTGCCATCTTGTGTCTTGCACGCCAAAAATATAAATAACATCTTTAAAATTGTACATTTTATGGTTATTTAATGTTGCTAACGTTTTTAATAACAATAATAAATGTAGCGGTTGCTAAAACTATTCATTTGCATTATTTTATTATTTATTTGAGGGTACTTTTTAAATAGTAATAAGTTATGTGTAAATGCTTCGATTTACTATTCGTTTGTAAATTGTAAGTTATATTGTTTTTATGATCTTTTAATAGAATTATTTACATTTTGATGTCTCTTTTAACATTACTTTTTATTATTTTTCATTTGAGTTAATAATTTTTTGATCAAATTGTATATTTTGCCCGATAAAAAGAACACAAAAGGTTAAATGAGTAATTTCATACAACTCAGGATGTTTATTCAGAATTATCAAAAAATCATTTTCATTCAAAATCATATACACTTAGCATCTCAGGACCATTCAGCAAGATTGATTCATTCAGCGCTAAATCATATTTTTTTATCAAATAGTCCCTCAGTCTTGTCTTGGAACTCAGGAGCACCAGTCCATGACAAGTCTTTACCCTTAGGAACCCCATAGAAATCGCCAGGAGGAGGTGGGAAAACTGCATACTTCTTAGCATTCATGCCAATACCATACATGTATTTAGAGTTTCTATGCTCACTAAAACGCTTATCTAGGATTTGGCTATCCTTTTCAAACTTTTGAATTTTAAATCCCATGTCTTCCTTAGATTTAATGGGCACTTCTAGTTTGGTTTTTAAATGTGCATTAGATACAATTAAACTAGCTTTAGACTCATTACAACGCCTTAGATCTCTTTCTAATATTATAATTTTCTCCTTAAGGTCAACGTCCATTTTCTTGTACTTATTTAACCTACCATTTGATTGTGACAACCCTCTCTTATAATTTCTTAGGTCAGCTTCAGTTTGTTTAAGTTTTTCACTTAACGTTTTAACATTAGTTTGAAGTGACGTAGTGTTTTGTCTACAACCCTTACTACAAAAAGCATCATTATATACCTCATTTTCAAATGAAGAAGATGAAGAAGATTTGGCCATGAGAGAAAATTGAGCATGTTCTACTTCTTTAGCTATCAAGGCTTTATTTTCTGTTGTCTCACTAATATGTGATAATTCTACACGAATTAAAGAAGATAGATGAATTCTAGAGAGAGAAACTAGAGATAGAAAAGAGAGAGAAGTGTGTGAAACTTTAGGAATATTAGATTTGAGAAAATTAACAACCAACACCCTTCCTAACATGTTAGGAAGGGTATTTATAGCCTTTGCCTACATGTGGCATAATGGGTTATATGTTTGATTGGGTCGGGCTTGAATAAATGCTTAGTACCTTGAAAGAGGCCTTTTAAGCTAGCCATCAAGCCCGTAGTGTCACGACTATTTTAACTAACTATTACAACGTTCTAATAAATGTTACAATATAAACCTATGACTGAACATTCTTGTTTGACTCAATATTTTGAGGCTAACAATCTCCCCTAATGTGAGGTCATTCCTCTTCGATATTTGGAGATCAATGGAGATTACAAATTTCGTCATAACTGAGCCTTGAAATAGTAGTCTCTTTATTCATGCTGTGATCTTTGAGCCTTTGTCATTGTCTTTCGAATTTGTATTTAATCTTGAGATCTTCAAATTCATTCTTGACTTGTCTTTGCCATCTTGCTATCTTGTGTCTTTATCCACATGCTCATACTTTGCATAATCTTGAATGCTTGTTAACAATCTCCTTTGAAGTGAGGTCATTCCTCTATATAATTGATAAGGAAGATTTTGATCATCAGAGTTGCGAAGGTCTTTAGCTTTCTTGATTGTTGAATGTATTTAGGCATGCGTATGTGGTTTTGAATCTTTGACTTTGCTAAGTACACCGTAACGTCACCTTCTCGAGACAAAACTTAGATACGGACTGAATGGCTTTGACATTCGTCCTAAATCGGTAGCGTTTTACCTCAGGTCGTTGAAGACCGTTACACGATATTAAATATTGTACCTGTGATTAGGTAGATTCAATTAAGAACCTCCTAGACAAGGTTTCGCGGCTGTACTAGCCGTTCTCTTTACTCGACCGTCTCAAAGCAAGACTGCGAACATAAAGAGTGAATCAATTGGATAAATATCCGCTTGATTAAAGTCGTAAATTCAAATTCTTAGAACAAGTTTGATTCATTAAGAATCTTACCATTGTTGCTTTCCAGTTGACGCAAGCTTGATTCATAAGAATCTTGCAAGTTACCTACCGTAGCGCTGTTTGATGTTGACGCTAGAAGGATTTCCATTCGTCACTGTGAATATTAATGAACATCACTCTGAATGTTCTGGCAAGACCATAACGATATTGCGTAGAAAACTGAAACGAGTTTGAATCAATTCAGAATCAAACTACTGTTGCCTTTCAGTTCACACATGTTCAATTCTAAAAGAATCTTACACATGACCTACCGCAGTGCTATTTGACGTTAACACTGGAAGGATTTCCACTCATCATTGTGAATACTAGGTAGTGTCACTCTGATTGTTCTAGCAACTGCAAGGATATAGCGTAGGACTCTCTTGATCTTCATCCGTGTGTCCTAACGAGATTTGATTTATCTAACACCCCCACAAATGCTATGCGCAGCGGAACTACAACATTTGGGTGCTAGGCAGTCATCATCACACACAAGCTATATCAAACGACTCAAAGAGACGTAAAAGTTTAAGCATAATTTAGACATTGTTAAAACATACAAGTCTACAGTTTTCCAAATCCCAAGATGATACAACACAGAGCTTGCGTTTGGTCCCCACTGAATCTCAACCCCAAAAGATACATTTTTGTTCACATGACAGAAAAATAATAGTGTTTCAAGTTAAATAATGGGTGGAAAACAAGTAGACCGCCAAGCCACACACAACTTCCATCCTTTGCATGCTCCATGCTATACTTCATCCATTACCTGAAACACATGCTAAATTGGGTCAACAAATAATGTTGAGTGGAATTCATAGGTTTTACAATCTCATTTTGAACATATGTGTTATAAAAATCATTCACGATCATTCATAGAATCGTCGATCAAACAATCTATTATCAAGGTTATGACAATTGTGTTTAAGCTCATGACACTAATCCGTTAACTCAATCACCCGCGTATAATTTACCGGCGTGATTAAGATGAAACCATTGCCCCTTCTAAAGGCATTAGTTGCAATTATACCTTATTTCTTATCACAAGTTATCCGTCCGCAGGGGGTACTCAACGTACTAGCCCTCGTCTCGGATAGGGTCGTCAACCCCATAGTACTATCAATTGTATAAGCGGCTATTTTCAATCCACACAAGGATTAAACAATAGTTAATAGTTCATGAATATAGGGTCTTTTGCAACTAGGTACTCAACACAATTTAGGCAACTTTCGGGTCCAACAATCATTCATGACATATGTTCATTTTATAAAACTAGCATGCATCTCCCTCGCGGGTAAAAACAATTTAAAACAGTAGTAAGCGAGGCTACAAATTCACACCTTATATATATAGAAGTAGTCGACGTTACGAATGACGATCACTGACGATGACGAGGATGCCCGGGAAATTCAACACCTAACAAGCAATAACGCGTAATGAGTCAATCTCATTTATAAAACTTTAAGTACTGTATAATATGTACATATTAGTCAATTGTGATAATTACAAACTCACGCCAAAATCAAACAAGTAGTCGTTATTAGTTTTATACGATTTATCTACGTTATTAACGTTACTATCCTTTTTACATTTTTCGCCGATACTTACCAAAAGTATGGGCTGTTTCTATGACTTAGACCCTTTTATAAAATCTAAGAAAATTCTCAAAAATACCTCATGACCTGTAGAAAACCCATTTTTAATCCCATGAAAAGTTCTCACTTTTATGACTCGTTACTTAACACATTACTAGACGTACATTTTTCGGACTGATTTTGCACATTGACCATGTTGGACTTGTTTGACCCATTTAAAATACACCATCGACCCGTTCAACACCTAAGTCTAATAATAGACTCACAAATACAGGTTTGAAACCAAAACTCAACTTTTAATTAATTACCAAACTCTATCTATGGTCCCCGGGATTTGACCCCAAACCAAACATAATTTCGGATTATGTAGGTTCTCATCTCCAGGTACACGTATTTTCAAAACATCATAATTTTTGACTCGTTAGGAGTCGTAAGCTCTTTCTTATACAAAATCGAAGATAAAACAAAGCTCTACCACTACCTTCTATATTTATGACCTGTTTCTAAGCTTAAGATTTTCAAAACACCCTTAAACAATCTGCCTAAAATTTACTACTTCAAAATCACCTCAACACTTGTTTCCAAACCATTTTAATGACACCTAGCCATAAATTAATCACCCATAACCATTCCTAAACACCTTAATCAGTCCTTAAGACCTAGAACATCAAATCCATCCTAAAACCCATTTACCAAAACAAACATGCAACAAGTTTAACCCACTCAAACACACTCAAAACACTAATCTAAACATAAATCCAACAACAAAACAATCAAACACCAAGATCCACCAAACACCCCCATTTGGCCGTGGGGTGTTGGTGATCAAAACACCCAAACCAAACCAATTTTGGTTACTTTAATTGATGAATTAACACAATCTAAACACAAATTAAACATGCATCAAGTTTAATTACATCAAATCAAACTTTTGAAAAATCTTTTAATTTTTGGAAAATCAAGTTCATGCATGTTTGATTAAACCTTGGAATAACACTTACAAAAGGATTAGAAAGAGTGGTCTAAACTTGGAATTAATCAAAAACAAGAAAAAATTGATGTGGTGGTGGTGGTGGTGTAGTATGGCCGGCGGCCTAGAGAGAAAAGAGAGAGAGTGAGTGATTTTTTTTTAAATGTTGTGTGGTGTGTGTGTTCCCATTTCCTTTTTGTAAATTCTTAGGGTCCTTGTGTGCAATTTAGGCATTCTTTTGGCCTTGTTTATAAACGACCTCACATATTTGCGGGAATTGACTTACTAGTCGACTTGGAAAATTTTGCGGGAGTCGGGGGTCATCCCGAACACTCCAAAATACTTTTAGGACAATTTAAACGCACCCGGAAAGAAATAAAACGCACCCGACTTGACTTAACACGAACCGAAAGTAAAATCCTCGAGAAATTATAATATCGATAAAGCGACAATAATCATAAAAATTGGGCATCCATCGGGATCGTAGTCGTCATCGTTCTTCTTAAATCGTCAATCGTCAAGATTACGACCTCAAACATTGGTTTCAACCAAAACGATAAAATATATAGTAAACAAAATTTCTTAAAAATTTCAAAAATAGTCGTAATTTAGGGTAAGATAAGTGACCTCGGTTTATGGGTATTACATCCACCCCTCCTTAAAGAGAGCGACGTCCCGGCGCTCGCCTCTTCTTATACTCACATTTCGTGCCGCTGGAACAGATGAGGATATCTCTCCTTGAAAAAGTCCTCAGGTTCCCAAGTGTATTCCGGTCCACGCCTAGAATTCCATCGTACCTTCACAATGGGAATTCTACTACGCTTCAGCCTCTTAACCTCTCGGTCCATAATCTCCACTGGTTCCTCCACGAAATGCATTTTATCGTCAAGTTGAATCTCGTCCAAAGGAATCACCAATTACTTATCCGCCAAACTCTTCTTCAAATTTGATACATGAAACGTGTCGTGAATAGCACTAAGCTCATTCGGCAATTCTAACTTATATGCTACCGGTCCAATTCGTTTAACAATCTTGAACGATCCAATATACCTTGGACTCAGCTTTCCTTTCTTCCCAAAACGAATCACACCCTTCCATGGCGAAACCTTAAGCATGACCATGTCTCCGACCTCAAATTCCAACGGTTTCCTTCAATTATCGGCATAACTCTTCTGTCGGCTTCTTGCAGCAAGTAAACGGTTCTTAATTTGCACAATCTTCTCTGTCGTCTCCAAAACCATCTCGGGCCCAGTCAACGGACTCTCTCCTACTTCGCTCCAACATACAGGAGATCTACACTTCCTTCCATACAACGCTCCGAATGGTGCAGCCTTAATGCTCGCATGATAACTGTTATTATACGAAAACTCCACTAAAGGTAAGTGGCGTTCCCAACTTCCTCCGAAATCAATCACGCATGCTCGGAGCATGTCCTCCATCGTCTGAATAGTTCGTTCGCTTTGGCCATCAGTCTCAGGGTGATAGGCCGTGCTCAAACTCAATTCGGTGCCCATCGCACGTTGAAGAGATTTTCAAAATTCCGAAGTAAACCTACTATCACGATCCGAAATGATCGATAAAGGTACACCATGTCTGCAAACAATTTCCTTCACGTACACACTGGTAAGCTTCTCCATGCTGTCCGTCTTCTTCATAGGTAAAAAGTGAGCATATTTCGTCAATCTATCCACTATTACCCAAATCATATCACAACCACTAGGAGTTCTAGGTAAACCCTTCACGAAATCCATAGCGATCTTCTCCCATTTCCATTCTGGGATCTCAGGTTGTACCAACAACCCAGACGGTTTCTTATGTTCAGCTTTAACCTTCGCGCAAGTCAAACACTTACTGACGTAACGAGCAATTTCCGCCTTCATATTCGGCCACCAGTAGACTTTCTTCAGATCATGATACATCTTATCCGCTCCAGGATGTATCGAGTACTTCGACTTATGAGACTCGTTCATAACCAAATCTCGTACTCCAGGCATTCATTCCTCGGATGGACATAGCGGTAACCAAATCCGATTCTCAAAATATCTCAGCCCGTCTGACTTAACCACAAAAAGAGGTTTCAGTAGTCTCCCCAGATTCTCAGCACCAACATTTTCTTTCGTTAATCCCTTCTCTTGAGCCTTCAATATTGTTGCGGTCAAATCAACACCCTCAGTCATCACTAATGCTCTGACTCTCAAAGGTTTCTCTCTATCCTTCCTACTAAGTGCATCCGCTACAACGTTCGCCTTGCTAGGATGGTAGCGAATCTCGCAGTCATAGTCACTCAGTAGTTCCACCCATCGCCTTTGTCTCATATTCAACTCCTTTTGGTCTAAAATGTGTTGCAAACTCTTGTGGTCAGTGAATACAACACACTTAGTCCCATACAAGTAGTGTCTCCACAACTTTAACGCAAAAACTACAGCCCCCAATTCCAAATCATGCGTAGTGTAGTTTTCTTCATTCTTCCTCAATTGTCTCGACGCGTAAGCGATCACCTTCTCACGCTGCATCAACACAACTCCATAACCCTTATGAGACGCGTCACAATACACCATGAAGTCTTCGATTCCTTCTGGCAATGACAAAATCAGAGCATAACATAATTTGTCCTTAAGTGTTTTGAAAGCGATTTCTTCATTATTTCCCCATTCAAACACCCGATTCTTCTCAGTAAGCTTGGTCAAAGGCTTTGCAATCAACGAAAACCCTTCGATGAATCTCCGATAATAACCGGCTAAACCAAGAAATTGTCGAACTTCAGTCGGCGTTGTCGGTGCCGACCATTCGTTAATTGCCTCAACCTTGGCAGGATCCACACGAACTCCTTTGTTATCAATCACGTGCCCAAGAAATTGTACAGATTCTAACCAAAATTCACACTTTGAGAATTTCGCGTACAACTTTTCTTTCTTCAACAGCTCCAATATCGTCCTCAAGTGCTTCTCATGTTCTTCTTTACTCTTGGAGTAAATAAGCATATCATCAATGAATACAATGACAAACTTATCCAAATACGGCTTGCACACTCGATTCATAAGATCCATGAATACTGCAGGCGCATTCGTTAGCCCAAAAGGCATCACTCGGAATTCAAAATGTCCATACTGTGTACGAAAAGCAGTTATAGGAATATCCTCCTCTCTAACTCGCAGTTGATGATACCCTGATCTCAAGTCAATCTTTGAGTACACACAGGAACCTTGCAACTGATCAAACAAATCTTCAATCCTCGGCAATGGATACCGATTCTTAACCGTCAATTTGTTAAGCTCTCGATAGTCGATACACATTCTAAACGACCCATCCTTCTTCTTTACAAACAACATAGGCGCTCCCCATGGTGATGAGATCGGTCGAATAAACCCCTTATCCATCAATTCTTTCAATTGATCAGATAACTCCTTCAGCTCCGACGGTGCCAATCGATAAGGTGCACGAGCAACTGGTGCGGCTCCTGGCATCAAATCGATTCGAAATTCAACTTCACAGGAGGGCGGTAAACACGGCAACTCATCAGGAAAAACTTCCGGATACTCTCGAATCACAGGCACCTCTTCCAACTTTGCCTCTATATCACCATCACTAGAAATTTGTGCCAGAAACACATCGCATCCTTCTTCCACATACCTCATCATTTTCAAGCAAGATATTACTCTTAGACGAGAAGTACATTCATTTCCCTTCACAGTCAAAACCCTATTCCTCAACGGGATTTGGACTAATCTTTCTCCACAAACGATCACCGCACTATGCGCCATTAACCAATCCATCCCAACGATCACGTCGAAAGATCCTAGCTCTATAGGCATTAAGTCAATATCAAAGGCATAATTCCCTAACTTCAAGGTACACCCTCTTAGTATAGAATTTATACTAACAATCTTCCCATCGGCTAATTCCACATTATAGTTAGTCGTTAGCATTACCGGTTCTCTATTGATAAGACGACTAAATTTTACATCTACAAAGCTTTTGTCGGAACCAGAATCAAATAATACACTAGCATAACGAGCGTCAAGTAGAAATGTACCGGTCACCACATTCGGGCCTTGCGGTTTATCAACGGTACCTACTCGATATACAGCAGTAGCATTATTTCCTCCTTGCCTATTCCCAGTTTTTGGGCAGTTCCCTTGCTTATGCCCCCTTTCTCCACACACAAAGCAAACCATTACCTTCGTGGCATTTTCCCCTGTAGCCACCCTCTAGCTCGGCAATCTGCAACTCTATGACCGCTTTTCCACACTTGCTACACGCAGGTGGGCAATTCCCAATATGGTACAAATTACATCGACCACAATGAGGATTCACCTTAGCTCCTCTAGGGGTAGTAGCAGCCCTCATCCCATCATTTCTTATCTGGTTGAACTGTTGGTTGCGGTTCTGACCTTGGTTGTTATGGTTTCCCCCACGATTTTGACCTTGGGATTGATTCCCCTGAGCTGCCTCCCACTTCCTCTTGTTCCCCTCGGCAATGTAGTCCTTCTTATCTTGCAGCTTGACATCCATTAGTGTGTGAGCCATTTGGACGGCTTCATCGAATGACCCAGGCTTTGATGAAGTTGTCTAGTACTTCCATTTTTGTATGGTTCAGATTAGTTCTCGGTATCTCCTCGAATTGATCATGGTTCAAAGTGGAATGATTGTTCTTGGTGACAAATAGAAGGTTTGGTTTGTTATCTATTTTAAACTAAAAGCAATTAAATGTAAATGTTGTTGAGCGAAAAAAAGTTTTAAAGATTAAACTAAATTGACAAGTTAAAACTAAATGTTTGAAAACGTAAAGAAAAGATTAGAAAAATACGAGAACACTTAATAAATATAGAACTTGGAAACTTTGTAAAAAAAAGAAATTCAAACCATCGGAAAACCACATCGAAACCTGATCGGAATATTTGGTTGGAAAGTGCAATCGGAATGTCTAAAAGAGTACTGATCGGAATGTTAGACAAGAAGTCTAATCGGAATATCTCTCAAAACCAACACAATCGGAATATGAAACCCTCCAATCGGAATCAACTAAAATGTAACTGATCAGAATGTGCAAATGTCACCTCGTCGGAATGCTTAAATCGGAAAGGTCAATCGGAATAACTAAAAAGGAGGCAATCAGAATAATCAAAAATCCCCAATCGGAATAATCGTAAACCCTTTTCCGATCTAACGATCGGAATAAGGGGTGTGCTCGTCGGAATAAACCAATCGGAAAAGTGTTTTACCCTTTCCGATTTACCCCTTTTGGTCCGAAATATAAGCTAAGGCAATAAGCTATAGGAATAAGCCAACACCAAAACTAGCACGAATCTAAACTGAAACGGATTAAATAAGCACTAAAAACAACTTTTACTAACTTTAAATAAGCAAACTTATAAATCAAATGATAAAAAGATGAACTTTTTAAGAAAACTTTTAAAAAGTAAATAAGCTAAACTTACAAATAAGCCAATAAGCACGAAGATCTTAAAGCTTATTCATATAGAAACTTAAGTAAACATAAAAAGATTAACTTTTTAAGCACGAAAACATTAATGAACAACACGGATCATAAGTAATTCGCACCAAAAGTGAACCAAAATCAAAGAAAGGTAGAAAGAGATGAAAGATTAAAAGCTTAAACTTGAACTTGATTAATGAAATCAACAATACAAAAGGTTTAATCTTTGAAAGATTAAAAGAAAGAAAGATGAAACTTAGTGAGAGAAAGTTGAGAACTTTCTCTCTCTAAAACTAGAGAGGAAAAATGAAAAGTGAAACTAAACACTAAAAACTAACTCACTCCAAAATTGTGAAGTGAAGTCCTATTTATAGGCGTTTGCTTGCGGGCTTGTGAATGGGCTTTGTTCTTGGGCTTCTTTTCTTCTTTCTTCTTTAGTATTTACGTTTCTTTAAATAAACGTTTTCGAATTTGGAATTTGAGAAGTGTCGGTGAATAATTCCAACTCGTCTTATAATCTTTTGTTTAATAGACTCGAGTTCTTCGACATATATGAATCTTCCATCTTTTGCCCTTTTCTTCGATAAATCTTCAAATAGGCACAATGACTTCAAATCTTTTGCATCTCTTGGACAATAGACTTCGTCTTGAGTCTTTTTCTTTGATAAAACCCGTGCAATCCCATGTTTTCTTCAATATTCATCCGGTTGACTCTGAAAACACAATAAACACAAAAACCACGCATAATTCCAAACAAATGATATTAAATACGTGTTTTGGTCTCGTTTTAGCCAGAAATAAGTGGTAAAAGGATGAATGTTTTCACACCTATCAAATCCCCTACACTTAACCATTGCCATGCCCTCATGCAATGCTTAGTGATAAAGCAATTTTACACTTTTCTCATAATCAATCAACCTTGGCCTTATTAACATTCTACTAAACAAAAATTAAAGTACCAAGAGAAATTAAAACTTTTAAAGTAATCAAAAGGATAGAAAACCATTTTCACTTGAAAATAGCTATATGGAAATAACTTGCAAAGAGATCAAGGACTTACATTAGGGCTTTGGTGCTGCGAAGATTTATCACCCTCAAGTTTCACGTTCCCCAAACTAAGCTTAAAAACGAGATCATTGTTATTATAAGTTAGCAAATCAAACACTTACACACATGGTTTAATTATATGCTTAAACTCCCTTATTCTTAGGTGTATCTCTTATATTTTATTTTTGTCTTAGAATGATCATGAAGATGCATTTTTGGACTTATTTCGATAATTTATTTAGGCTGAAAGCAAAGTAGGACGATTTGATCAATAGTTAGCTAAAGGACAAAATCTCTTAAAACTGCTTCTCGGGATATCAAAAAGTCCATATCTTGGCATAACTCGGTTCACGATTTGAGACCTTTCTCGGGCCGATATTTGGCATGTAATTCATACTTCATATCTTCGAGAGACGTTCTTGAGATAATGGTCTTCTCTTCGTTATAGAGTTTCTTCACTTGGAGACTTTTGAGGGGTACTCCAACTTTGTTGACCACGACTTCATGATTATTTCTTCAATCTCTAATTGGGATTTTGAGATACAACGATCCGCCTCCTTTTCGGACTTGGATCTATTTATCCTCATACCTTGTTAGGGTCTTTTCGGATAGACTTCTCCATGATCTTTATGGGAGTTGATTGCTTTTCGTCGTGAGTCTTGATCCTTCATATTGATTTTGGGAATAATGCTTTTCACATCACTTTGGATCTTCAGCAATAAAATTGAATCCTTATGCCTTGTTAGGGCCTTTTCGGACTCGCCAATCTTCGCGCCCCGCTTCATAAGTTATGCCTTGGCTATGAACTCTTATCATTACCGAGCAACTTTTAAACGATCTTGGGCTAGAAGCTAAGTAACTTTTCAAATCGTACGACCTTACTTATTGCAGATAATTTATTAGCAAGTGATGGGAGAATAGGCAAATAATTACACCAAGTGAGCTTGTGCAAGAATACCGACTTATAATTGACTCTATCATTTCTCGTTCTCCACAATTTAAAATCTCAAATAATGAGACTCGTGGATGCTTAGCCTAATAAACCAATTAAGGTCTACATGGTTAAGGATACTAGCTAGAATAAACTTAGATAAGTCTATTCGGGTTGGGTCAAAATAATCGCAACGGGCCTAATATGTCAAAGACTTCAAAACTAGCTACACCAATTTATTAATATTTTTGACTTTATTGCGGGATATATACATATGAAAGCAACGATAAAAATTTAAAAATTACGACTATATGGCCAAAGTTAATAAAAAATTTGAAAAATGTTGAAAAAGATGATTTTCCGGTTAAATGAAGGCATTTTCATGGAAAAGTCCACTTAAAACTTCGATAGAAGTCCCCCCTACACTTAAGATAAACATTGTCCTTAATGTTTAAGCATGTGGGAAAAGTCTCCCCTACACTTATGACATTGTGCACGTTGGTTAAATCAAGCTAAGGAAGAGACGACTAACGTGATCATTTTCAAATTTGAGTATGAAGAAAATTGAATCACGATAGTTGAGAGATAGAACCGGATTTCGGATAACACGGGAGCACGGTTCTTCAAAGGTTCCAAAAGTGCATTCATCCCTGTAATCACATCACCATACAAAAACAAAGCACCTATAAAGGTCCCCCTACATTTAGGAGGTTAAAACGAAAAAGGATAGATACTCGGGCTGCCTCCCGAGGAGCGCTTGTTTTTGATAACCGAGTCACTAGCCTGACTCGTCCTAAAATTAGTTCATGGGAAACATGGTGAGGGATGGAATCATCTCATGAGAGATGTCCTCACCAAAGTACAACTTCACTCGTTCGCCATTCACCTTAAAATTAGGTCATTAGGTTGAGCGAGCTCGAGAGTACCATATGGAAAAATTTGGGCAATAGTGAATGGGCCGGACCAACGAGATTTCAGCTTGCCCGAAAAGATTTTCAACCGAGAGTTAAAGAGTAAAACTTTGTCTCCAACTTGGAACTCTCGGTTCTTAATCTTAGAGTCGTGAATGAGCTTAGTCTTTTCCTTATAGATCAAAGAATTTTCATAAGCCTCATTACGGAGTTCATTGAGCTCATTGAGTTGGATCTTGCGTAGGTCACCGGCTTTGTTGATATCGAAATTAGCCCACTTCAAGGCCCAGTAAGCCTTGTGTTCCAACTCAATGGGGAGGTGGCATGCCTTTCCGTACACGAGACGATATGGTGTACAACCAATCGGAGTCTTGTATGCAGTACGAAAAGCCCACAAAGCATCATCAAGTTTATCGGCCCATGAGGCACGATGCTCTCCCACGGTTCTTTCAAGAATTCGCTTTAATCCTCGGTTAGAGATTTCAGCCTGGCCATTAGTTTGTGGGTGCTATGCGGTGGAAAGACGATGATTTACACCATACTTAGCATGACTCTTGCGAATTGGTCATTGCAAAAATGAGTCCCGCGATCACTAATAATGGCACGAGGCACACCGAATCTAGCGAACAGCGACTTCAAAAAGTTACAAACCACCCTTGCATCATTAGTGGGTAAAGATTTGGCTTCAACCCATTTTGAGACGTAGTCAACGGCTACAAGGATGTATTTGTTTCCTTTAGATGAAGGGAATGGCCCCATAAAGTCGATACCCCAAACATCAAAGATTTCACATTCTTGTATGAAATTCTGAGGCATCTCGTCTTTATGTGTGATCTTGCCTTGTTTTTGGCAAGCATCACAATGTTTAACCATCTCGTGAGCATCACGATAAATGGTGGGCCAATAAAATCCCGAGTCAAACACTTTTTTGGCGGTGTAGTTGGGACCAAAGTGACCACCGGTGGGTCCTTTGTGGCAAGCTTCGAGAATGTCTAAAGCTGCCAGTCCATCAACACATCGGCGAATAATCAAATCAGCACACTGTTTGAATAGATACGGGTCATCCCAAAAGTAAGTCTTAATGTCTTTGAACAACTTCTTCTTTTGCTGGGATGTTAACCCGTCAACAAGAATTCCACCCGCCAAGTAGTTTGCAATGTCCGCAAACCACGGGGTTTCATCATAAGTCGAGTTGATAGACATTAAGGTCTCCAGGGGAAAAGAGTCATTGATCTCTTTGTTCGGATGATCCCCTTGGTAAGGATCCTCACATGCCTAAGTACGTAAGAATACTTTGTGGCGGTTCCTCCAAATCCGTCCAAGACTCAAAGTTAATTAAATCCGTCCGAATATAACTCAAATCTGTTTTACCGTTATATTTAATATTTTGGACGGATTTAGTATTCTTTGAAATAAGTGTTTTCACTTATTAGTATATATATCATTTAATATAAGGTTTTTACCTTGTAAGAAAACGTTATCGTCCGAATCTCTTCGAATTGACTATTGGTTCAAAGTGCGACTCAATTGTCTTTTGGTGAACGAGAGAATGGTTTGGTTGATTATCTATTTTAAACTAATAGCAAGTAATTTAAATGTCATTGAGTAAAGTAGAAGTTTAAAGATTATACTAAAATGACGAGTTAAAATAAATGCTAGAAAACTTAAAGGCAATATTAGAAAAATACTTGAACGCTAAATAAACTAACACTTAGAAACTTTGTAGAAACAAGGAACTAAACCAACGTAAAATTCCCAAATCAGAATCTGATAGGAAAGTGCAATAAATGAGGCTGATCGGAATGTTGGAAATGGTGCAATCGGAATATTAGAAAAGAGATTCCGATCGGAATGTTTAGAAACAAAACCAATCGGAATAACTCAAATATACTACAATCGGAATGTTTCAAAATTACCTCAATCGGAATATCACTAATTCACCTGTCGGAATATTTAACAAAAGTCCAAATCGGAATATACCAACTTGGCCCAATCGGAATAACTACAAACTGCCAAATCGGAATACGAAACCCTATTCTGATCCAAAGTGATCGGAATGTAGAGGTGCAGATCGGAATGGGTTAAAACCCTTATCCGATCTAATGATCGGAATGAAGAAATGGTGGCTGGTCGGAATAAGCAGATCGGAAAGGGGTTTAGACCCTTTCCGATATATATGGGATTCGAAATAAGCCAATGAATAAGCTACTATGAAAAGCTTATCATCAAAACTAAAACGAATTAATAAAGAAACGAATCAAATAAGCACTAATAACAACTTTTCCAAACTTAAAATAAACAAACTTTTAAATTAAACCATCAAAATATGAACTTTTTAAGAAAACTTTTTATAAGTAAATAAGCTAATCATAAAAATAAGCCAATAAGCACAAGAATCTTAAAGCTTAATCAAATGAAAGCTTATGTAGGCACAAAAAGATTAACTTTTTAAGCACAAAACCATTAAGATCAACACGGATTTAATGTGATTCGCACCAAAATCAATCTAAAAATCAAAGAAAGGTAGAATGAGATTAAGGATTAAAAGCTTAAACTAGAACTTGATTAATGAAATAAGCAATACACAAATGTTTAATCTTGAAAGATTAAAAGAAAAGATGAAACTTAGTGAGAGAAAGTTTAGAACTTTCTCTCTCTAAAACTAGAAAGAAAAGTAAGAAAAATGAAAAACTAAAACTAAAAGCTAACTCTCCCCTCTTAATGTGTATTAGGAGGGTATTTATAGGGAAAGTGGAAGGAGTGCATGTGTTGCATCTTCTTTCTTTCTTTACGTCTTCTCGACTCGATTTAATTCTTTGTCTTTTCTCGACGTCGTCTCGGGATTTGAACTTGTCTTGTTAATTTTCTTCTTTAATTTAGACTTGAGTTCTTCGACTTCATTAAACTTCCGTCTTTAGACTTTTTTTCTTCGATAAATCTTCAGAATAGGCCTTGGACTTCCGTTCTTTTTGCACTCTTGATCTTTTGACTTCGTCTTTTCCCGTTTTCTTCGATAAAAGCCCGTGAAAGCCTGTGTTTTCTTCCTTTTAAATCTTTTGGTCCTAAAACACAATAAAAACACAAACCACGCATAATTCCGACTTTTACGACATAAAATACACGTTTTGGTCTTGTTATTATTGGAAATAAGTGGTAAAAGGATAAGTGTTTTCACACTTATTAAATCCCCTACACTTGACCATTACAATGCCCTCATGCAATGTATTAAATTTAAAGCACGGTTTACATTTTCCATCATAAATAACCCACCTTGGCCTTTATTAAATACTAAATACGAAAGGATAGAAACAAGTAAAGAAATTAAAGACTTACATTGGGTTTTGGCTGCCATGAACGTTTATCATCCTCAAGTTTCACGTTCCCCATACAAAGCTTAAAAACGAGATCATTGTTATTATAAGTTAGTAAACTAACACGAACCCATGTGGGCCAATTATTCACTTAAACTCCCTTATTCCTAGGTGTATCTCTTATATTTTATTTTTGTCTTGAATGATCACGAGGATGCATTGTTTGACTTATTTCGATAGTTAGTTAGGCCGAAAATAAAGTGAACGATTTAATCAATAGTTAGCTAAAGGACAAAATCTTTTAAAACTGCTTCTCGGGACCTCATAAAGTTCATTTCTTGGCATAACTCGCTTCACGATTTGAGACCTTTCTCGGACCGATATTTGGCAGCGACTTCATACTTCGAATCTTTGAGAGACGTTCTTGAAATTATGGTCTTCTCTTCATTAATAGAAATTTCTTCACTTGAAGTTTTGAGAGATTCTTCATCTTTGGACCACGACTTCTTCATTTTTCTCCAATCTTTATTTTGGACTTTGATATACAACGATCCGCCTCCTTTTAGGACTTGGATCTATTTATCCTCATACCTTGTTAGGGCCTTTTTGGATAGACTTCTCCATGATCTTTAGGGGAGTATTTGCTTTTCGTCGTGTGCCTCGATCCTTCATATTGATTTTCGATAAATGATTCTTCACATCACTTTTGGATCTTTAGCAACAAAATGTAGCCCTCATGCCTTGTTAGGGCCTTTTCGGACTCGCCAATCTTCGTATCCCGCTTTAATAAGTTATGCCTTGGCTATGAACTCTAATCCGTACCGAGCAACTTTTAAACGATCTTGGGCTAGAAGCTAAGTAACCTTTTAAATCGTACAACCTTATTTATTACAGATAATTTATTAACAAACGAAGGGAGAATAGGCTTATAATTAACTCACATAAATTCACGAAAGAATACCGAACTTATAATTGACTCTATCATCTCTCGTTCTCTACAGTTTAAAATCTCAAGGAATGAGACTCGTGGATGCTTAGCCTATTAAATCAAAGTTTTGGGTTTTCGAGTCGCCTATAGGATCTTGCAAATTCTTAGACTTTTTTAAGTTTAGAAATTGCATTTTAATGTTCCCTTGATAAACGATTCTCTAGGATCAATTATAGGAACTTGCGAAAAGTTCTTGTTCTTAACCCGTGAGAGTTAAGACTTTCGCGTTTTATAGCTCCCTATATAAAAGCCTAGCAAAACTTGACTTAAACATGTTAAGGATACTAGCTAGAGTAAACTTAGATAAATAAACTCGGGTTTAGTCAAAATGTTCACGACTAAGAAAAATTTAAAACCACTTTATTTAAGCAAGGAAAGAAAATAACCATAATAAAGAAAGATACTACTATACAACTAGGCCAAAATAGATTAAAAATTTTGAAAAATGTCGAAAAATCAAATTTTCCGGTTAAAATGAGGGCAAATTCATGGAAAAGACCACGTACTTCGATAGAATTCCCCCATACACTTGATATAAACATTGTCCTTAATGTTTAAGCATGTGGGAGTGAACTCCCCTACACTTATGACATTGTGCACTTTGTTTAAATCTTGCTAAGGAAAGGACAACTAAAGTGAATTCAATGTGAACATATAAAATATGAAATATTGAATCACAAGAGTTTAGGATAGAACCGGGAAGATGGGAACACGGTATCACGGTTCGTCAAAAGTCATCAAGATGCTCGTTGAAGCTTGAATCCCTGCACAAGATAAGAAACAAGACAACAAACACATACGGGCCTCCCCCTACACTTATTATGAAAGCAGTAAAGGATAGATCACGGGTTGCCTCCCGAGAAGCGCTTGTTTTTGTTCATCGAGTCACGATCCTGACTCGACCCAAATTTAGTTCATGGGAAACGTGGTGAGGGATGGAATCATCTCATGTGAGATGTTCTCACCAAAGTACAGCTTCAAACGCTGGCCATTCACCTTAAAATTGGGTCCATTTGGCTGAGAAAGCTCAATGGTCCCATATGGAAAGACTTTGGCGACGGTGAATGGACCAGACCAGCGGCTCTTCAACTTGCCAGAGAAGATCTTCAACCGAGAATTAAAAAGTAAGACTTGATCACCAACATGGAACTCTCGGTTTTTTATCCTTGCGTCATGAATGATCTTGGTCTTCTCCTTGTAGATCAGTGAGTTCTCGTAAGCTTCATTCCTCAGTTCTTTGAGCTCGTTGAGTTGAATCTTGCGATGA
Organism: Glebionis coronaria; assembly: GCA_025667525.1. Taxonomy (NCBI): domain Eukaryota; kingdom Viridiplantae; phylum Streptophyta; class Magnoliopsida; order Asterales; family Asteraceae; genus Glebionis; species Glebionis coronaria. The sequence continues at coordinate 290,265,074 of CM046877.1, read as the reverse complement.
TCACCAGATTTGTTGATGTCGAAGTTAGCCCACTTCAAGGCCCAGTGCGCCTTATGTTCCAGCTCGATGGGGAGGTGGCAGGCTTTCCCGTACACAAGACGATAAGGTGTACAACCGATCGAGGTCTTATAAGCAGTATGGAAAGCCCACAGAGCATCATCTAACTTATCGGCTCACGCGGCGCGATGCTCTCCCACAGTACGCTCCAAAATTCGCTTCAATCCACGGTTGGATATCTCGGCTTGCCCATTGGTTTGGGGATGATAGGCGATGGAAAGACGGTGATTGACACCATACTTAGCCATGATTCTTGCAAATTGATCATTGCAAAAATGAGTCCCGCGGTCACTGATAATAGCACGAGGAACGCCGAATCGAGCAAATAGCTGCTTCAAAAAGTTCACAACCACCCTCGCATCGTTAGTAGGTAAAGCCTTGGCTTCAACCCATTTGGAAACATAGTCAACGACGACGAGGATGTACCTATTTCCTTTGGAGGATGGAAATGGCCCCATAAAGTCGATGCCCCATACGTCAAAGATTTCACATTCCTGTATGAAATTTTGAGGCATCTCATCTTTATGTGTGATCTTGCCTTGGCGCTGGCAAGCATCACAATGCTTAACCATTTCGTGAGCGTCACGATAAATGGTGGGCCAATAGAATCCAGAATCAAACACTTTCTTAGCGGTGTAGTTGGGACCAAAGTGACCACCGGTGGGTCCTTTATGGCAAGCATCAAGGATTTGCAAAGCTGCCGGTCCATCAACACAACGACGAATGATCAGATCAGCACATTGTTTGAATAGATAAGGGTCATCCCAAAAGTAAGTCTTAACATCATTCAAGAACTTCTTCTTTTGTTGGGATGTTAACCCTTTGATGAGAATACCACCCGCTAAGTAGTTTGCAATGTCGGCAAACCACGGGGTGTCATCAAGATTGAGATTTATAGACATTAAGGTCTCAAGGGGGAAAGAGTCATTGATCTCTTTGTTCGGATGATCCCCTTGATATGGATCCTCAAGTCGACTCAGATGATCCGCGGCTAGGTTTTCAGCACCCTTCTTGTCACGAATTTCAATGTTGAATTCTTGAAGGAGTAGAACCCAGCGAAGAAGTCTTGGCTTAGAGTCATGCTTAGTCATCAAGTACTTCAACGCAGAATGGTCCGTGTATACGATTGTGGTGGATAAAACAAGATAGGGGCGGAATTTTTCAAAAGCATAGACAATAGCTAAAAGCTCTTTTTCGGTTGTCGTATAATGCAATTGAGCCCCCGTCATTGTTTTGCTAGCATAGTGGATTGGTTGGAAGTGTTTGTTGATCCTTTGTCCCAAAACTGCACCAATAGCAAAGTCGCTAGCATCGCACATCAATTCAAAGGGTAGCTCCCAATTAGGGGTAACCAAGACCGGTGCCTTAGTTAGCTTATCCTTAAGAAGATTGAAGGATTCGATACACTCTTTAGAAAAGATAAAAGGAGTATCGTTTTCCAAGAGGTGGGTCATCGGGCGAGCGATTTTAGAGAAATCCTGAATGAATCGACGATAGAAGCCCGCATGACCCAGAAAACTTCTCACACCCTTCACGGTTGTAGGTGGAGGTAATTTGGCTATGGCATCTACTTTAGCACGGTCGACTTCAAGACCGGCTTTAGAGATTTTGTGTCCTAGCACAATGCCTTCTTTTACCATAAAATTGCATTTTTCCCAATTCAGAACAAGGCGAGTGTCTTCGCACCGCTTAAGCATACGTTCTAAATTGGCAAGGCAAGAAGAGAAGGAATCCCCAAAGACCGAGAAATCATCCATGAGGACTTCCATGGTTTGCTCAACCATGTCATGGAAGATAGCCAACATGCACCTTTGGAAAGTCCCGGGGGCATTGCATAAGCAAAAAGGCATCCTTTTGTAGGCAAATGTGCCATAGGGACAAGTGAATGTTGTCTTCTCTTGATCTTGGGGCTCGATGGGTATTTGGAAATAACCCGAGAAACCATCAAGAAAGCAGTAATATTCATTACCCGCTAAACGTTCAAGCATTTGGTCCATAAAAGGAAGAGGGAAATGATCCTTTCTCGTGGCATCATTGAGTTTGCGGTAGTCTATACAAACTCTCCACCCAGTAACGAGACGGGTAGGAATCAACTCGTTGTTTTGATTGGGCACAACGGTGATTCCGCCTTTCTTAGGCACACAATGGACTGGACTAACCCATGGTGAATCCAAAATAGGGTAAATCATACCCGCATCAAGAAGTTTGATAACCTCTTTTTTGATGACTTCATGGATTTTAGGATTCACCCTTCGTTGGCTTTGAATAGTGGGTTTAAAGTCGTCCTCCATGAGAATTTTATGTGTGCAAAAGTGAGGATCAATTCCGCGAATGTCGGAGATTTTCCAAGCGATAGCTCTTTTATGCTTCTTCAACACGGCGATAAGTCGGGCTTTTTCTTCTTCTTTCAGGTCCTTCGCAATGATGACCGGTAACTTCTCATTGTCTTCAAGAAAAACGTACTCTAGATGAGGAGGTAGGTCTTTAAGCTCAAGAGTAGGAGGATCCTCAATAGATGGTGTAACTAACGATGGATCATCATTAGTCACCTCTTTAGGAGAGGGAGGAGAAAACGGGTCTTCATTGAGAAGTCTCTCAATAGTACGAATGTCTTCATCCCAATTGGTGGAAAAATCACCATACTTAATATCGAGAGGACCCAAGCTAGCTTTGAAATCATCCAAGTCACTTTCTCCAAAAGGAGTCAATGCCGGAGCAATTGAGGCAACGGTCTCAACATTGGGTAGAGAAGAGAGAGTACTTTTGCAAGCATCATGAAAATGTTCTTCACAAGCCTCATCGAGAACATCAATAGCATTAACGCTCTCATATGAATAAGGTTGCTTAGATATCTTACCCATGTTGAAGAAAATTTTATCGTCACCAACTCTCATGATTATTTCGCCCGCGGCTACATCAATAAGAGTGCGACCGGTCCTCAGGAATGGACGTCCAACGATTAATGGAACACGAGGATCCATCTCGTAGTCAACGACAACAAAATCCGCCGGGAAGGTGAATTTGTCAATGCCAACAAAGACATCTTCGGCTATCCCCACTGGATAAGCAACCGTACGGTTAGCTAATTCCAAAGTCATTTTGGTGGGGACTAGCTCGGGGAGAGATAATTGCTTCCAAACACTTAATGGCATTAAGTTTATACTGGCACCTAGATCGGCTAGGGCCATGCAATTATCTACTCCCGGGAAGTTGCAAGGAATCAAGAAGCGACCCGGATCACCAAGTTTGGTGGGCAGTTTCCTTAAGAGAATGGCGGAGCAATTCTCATTAAGTTGGGTTTGAGCAATGTCAAGAAGCTTCTCCTTGTCACTTAGAAGATCTTTAAACATTTTAGCGTACTTAGGCATGTGAGCGAGAGCCTCGACAAAGGAGATGTTAAAATTCAATTGTTTAAACATTTTTAGAAAGTTTGAAACTTGAATATCATCCTTGCTCTTTTTCTTCTCTTTCCTCAACCTTGAAGGATAAGGTAAATTGGATGAAGAAGAAGGCTTTAGGGGAGTAGGATCACTCACAACCACGGGTGATGGGGAAATGGGGATAGAAGGCAAAGGAGGTGAGGAAAGTTGCTCTTTTTCCTTGTTCACAATCACGGGTGGAGGTGTAGGAAGCTCGGGTTCCGTATAACCTTTTCCACTACGAGTGGTGATTGCTTTTATCTCCCCTCTTAGATTTGCAACGGTGTTACTCGGAAGAGTACCCGAAGAAGAGGGTTGATTACCTTGGATGAGCGAACCGATCATATCACGTATGTTAAGCGCTTGAGTGCAGAAAGAGTCTCTGATATCTGCGTGAATTTCATTGCTTTGTTTTGCCATGTCATTCCTTAGCTCGGCTCGAATATCGTTCCCTTGTTTCGCCATTTCGCCCTTCAAGTTGATGACTTGACTATAAAGATTCGTCACCATCTCTCGATTAGTCTTCATGAACGTCTCGACGTCTTGATTTACTGCCATCGGTTGATTGAGAGGTGGAGCTTGGTAAGCTTGAGAATTTCCTTGAGTTGGGTATGGGTTTCTTTGGGATTGATATTGATTGGTAGCACGAGGTTGGGATTGGTTGTTTCGGTTATAGCTTTGTTGTTGGGTTTGGTTTGAAGGAGGGAAACCAGGTGGAGCAAGATAGTTGTTTGAACGATAACTTAGCAAGCTACGGTCTCCTTGAGGACGAGCTTGATAGCCTCCCGTGGGATAAGTACCGTATGCTGCGTTAACGTTTTCAGAAAAATTGTCTTGGGTAGAAGGACAATCATTGTAAGAATGAGGACCACCACATGTGTCACAAGAAATAGAAACGGCTTTAGCTTGTTGAAAGTGGTTAGTGGCCATGGTCATGAAATTCTTGTTCATCTCAGCGAGTTGTCGAGAAATTTCAGTCATCTCGGGATTGGAAGTAGTAGAAGAAACATTGACTCTCGGGTTAGATCTTGAGGATGCGGATGAATCCCAATTCTTGTGGTGAGTAGTCATGTTTTCAATCAACTCTCTACACTCCTCCGGTCTCCTTTTCATAAAAGTACCACCGGCAGCGGCATTGATCGTGTCACGATCATGAAAAGTGAGACCATTGTAGAAGGTATCAATGAGAGTGACGGGGAGCCTGTTGTGATTTGGACAATGGTCGATCAAATCATTGTATCATTCCCAAGCATCGAAGAGCGATTCATCATTGTCTTGCATGAATCCACTAATTTGGTTACGAAGGCTGGTGACCATGGATGGTGGGAAGTAGCGCGACAAAAAGCGTTGAGTCATGTCATTCCACGTATGAATAGAATTCTTTGGGAGACGGTCAAACCATTTTTCGGCATGGTGAGAAAGCGAGTGGGGAAAAAGTTGAAGGCGAAGGTCATCCATAGAAACACCGGGGGACTTCATGCTTTGGGTGATGGTAATGAATTTGTCGAGGTGTTTGTTGGCATCATCATCCGGAATTCCATGAAATGGGTTAGTTTGCACTTGTTGAATCATGTGATGCTTCAACGAAAACTCCTGAGCTGTGACGTGCATCGGCGCAATCGGGCCTCCGCGTCCGTTCATGGTGGGTTGACACAATTCCTCCATTGTTCGTAAATTAGGTAAGGGAACATTGGTTTTGTTGTGATTGTTATTCAAATTGGGTAGAGGTGGGTTATTATTGTTGTTATGAACACCAGCCATATCTAAATCTTCACGAGTCTCGGGCTCAGAATAGTTCGAAAATCTAGTACGCATACACCTACAGAAGAAAAATATACACAAAGAATATCTAAATAATCTTTTTGGTGCAAAACCTTTTGGAAAAGAATTGTTTTTTAGGATTTTTTTTAATGTTTTTGTATTTTGAAGAATTTTATATTTTTTAGGATTTTTGAAAATTTTTAAAGCAAGGAAAATAACGTTCAAAGCACGGATCCCAAAATTCAATGCGTCTCTCACTAAAAACCGTTAATCGTAACGAAAAGAGCCGGCAGCGGCGCCATTTAATATAAGGTTTTTACCTTGTAAGAAAACGTTATCGCCCGAATCTCTTCGAATTGACTATTGGTTCAAAGTGCGACTCAATTGTCTTTTGGTGAACGAGAGAATGGTTTGGTTGATTATCTATTTTAAACTAATAGCAAGTAATTTAAATGTCATTGAGTAAAGTAGAAGTTTAAAGATTATACTAAAATGACGAGTTAAAATAAATGCTAGAAAACTTAAAGGCAATATTAGAAAAATACTTGAACGCTAAATAAACTAACACTTAGAAACTTTTTAGAAACAAGGAACTAAACCAACGTAAAATTCCCAAATCGGAATCTGATAGGAAAGTGCAATAAATGAGGCTGATCGGAATGTTGGAAATGGTGCAATCGGAATATTAGAAAAGAGATTCCGATCGGAATGTTTAGAAACAAAACCAATCGGAATAACTCAAATATACTACAATCGGAATGTTTCAAAATTACCTCAATCGGAATATCACTAATTCACCTGTCGGAATATTTAACAAAAGTCCAAATCGGAATATACCAACTTGGCCCAATCGGAATAACTACAAACTGCCAAATCGGAATACGAAACCCTATTCCGATCCAAAGTGATCGGAATGTAGAGGTGCAGATCGGAATGGGTTAAAACCCTTATCCGATCTAATGATCGGAATGAAGAAATGGTGGCTGGTCGGAATAAGCAGATCGGAAAGGGGTTTAGACCCTTTCCGATATATATGGGATTCGAAATAAGCCAATGAATAAGCTACTATGAAAAGCTTATCATCAAAACTAAAACGAATTAATAAAGAAACGAATCAAATAAGCACTAATAACAACTTTTCCAAACTTAAAATAAACAAACTTTTAAATCAAACCATCAAAATATGAAGTTTTTAAGAAAACGTTTTATAAGTAAATAAGCTAATCATAAAAATAAGCCAATAAGCACAAGAATCTTAATGCTTAATCAAATGAAAGCTTATGTAGGCACAAAAAGATTAAATTTTTAAGCACAAAATCATTAAGATCAACACGGATTTAATGTGATTCGCACCAAAATCAATCTAAAAATCAAAGAAAGGTAGAATGAGATTAAGGATTAAAAGCTTAAACTAGAACTTGATTAATGAAATAAGCAATACACAAATGTTTAATCTTGAAAGATTAAAAGAAAAGATGAAACTTAGTGAGAGAAAGTTTAGAACTTTCTCTCTCTAAAACTAGAAAGAAAAGTAAGAAAAATGAAAACTAAAACTAAAAGCTAACTCTCCCCTCCTAATGTGTATTAGGAGGGTATTTATAGGGAAAGTGGAAGGAGTGCATGTGTTGCATCTTCTTTCTTTCTTTACGTCTTCTCGACTCGATTTAATTATTTGTCTTTTCTCGACGTCGTCTCGGGATTTGAACTTGTCTTCTTAATTTTCTTCTTTAATTTAGACTTGAGTTCTTTGACTTCATTAAACTTCCGTCTTTAGACTTTTTTTCTTCGATAAATCTTCAGAATAGGCCTGGGACTTCCGTTCTTTTTGCACTCTTGATCTTTTGACTTCGTCTTTTCCCGTTTTCTTCGATAAAAGCCCGTGAAAGCCCGTATTTTCTTCCTTTTTAATCTTTTGGTCCTAAAACACAATAAAAACACAAACCACGCATAATTCCGACTTTTACGACATAAAATACACGTTTTGGTCTTGTTATTATTGGAAATAAGTGGGAAAAGGATAAGTGTTTTCACACTTATTAAATATAACTTTGAGTTATATTAAATCCGTTATAACTCAAAGTTATATTAAATCCGTTATATTAAAAGGATAAGTGTTTTCTCTCAAAGTTATATTAAATCCGTCCGAATGATATATATGTATTCGGAAAAGCGGTAGTACGAGAGGGTGGGAAAAAGTAGTTGATAAACTTGGTCTCCAAATCCGTCCACGTAAGAATACTTTGTGGCGGTTCCTTTGCAAGCCAATGCCGGGCTTGTCCCTCTAGGGAGAAAGGAAAAAGTTGCAAACGGATTACCTCTTGTGGAACACCGTTGAATTTGACCGTATTCGTGAGTTGTAGGAATCTCTTGATGTGGTCATGTGGATCATCAATGGTACGCCCCAAGAATGGTTGAGCAGAGACCATCTGAATAAAACCGGATTTGAGCTCAAAGTTGTTGGCTGCAATCGCGGGTATGAAAATTGGATCATTGTTGCCCTCCACATGTGCTTGTAACAGTTCAATCATAGGGCGATTGTCCGGTAAAGGTTCATTGTTGTTGTTATTATTGTTGTTGAGAGGTGGAATGTTATTGTTTTGAGGTGGGTTATTGTTGTTGTTTTGTACACCGGCCATGTCTAAGTCTTCGAGAGGCTCGGGCTCTTGATAAGACGTCGATCGTGTACGCATGCACCTGCAAAAGAACTAACCAAGCAAACAAGAAGGCAGAAATATTTTTGGTGTTTATGTTTTTTAATTTTTAGGATTTTTGAAAATTTTATATTTTTTTAGGGTTTTTGAAATTTTATATGAAAAAGTAACGTTCACGGCGAACGGATCCCAAAATCCAAGTTCTCACAAAAAACCAGTAATCTTAACGAGAAGAGCCGGCAGCGGCGCCATTTAATACTTCCATTTTTTTATGGTTCAGATTAGTTCTCGGTATCTCCTCGAATTGATCACAGTTCAAAGTGGAATGATTGTTCTTGGTGACAAATAGAAGGTTTGGTTTGTTATCTATTTTAAACTAAAAGCAATTAAATGTAAATGTTGTTGAGCGAAAAAAAGTTTTAAAGATTAAACTAAATTGACAAGTTAAAACTAAATGTTTGAAAACGTAAAGAAAAGATTACAAAAATACGAGAACACTTAATAAATATAGAACTTGGAAACTTTGTAAAAACAAGAAATTCAAACCATCGGAAAACCACATCGAAACCTGATCGGAATATTTGGTCGGAAAGTGCAATCGGAATGTCTAAAAGAGTACTGATCGGAATGTTAGACAAGAAGTCTAATCGGAATATCTCTCAAATCCAACACAATCGGAATATGAAACTCTCCAATCGGAATCCACTAAAATGTAACTGATCGGAATGTGCAAATGTCACCTCGTCGGAATGCTTAAATCGGAAAGGTAAATCGGAATAACTAAAAAGGAGGCAATCAGAATAATCAAAAATCCCCAATCGGAATAATCGTAAACCCTTTTCCGATCTAACGATCGGAATAAGGGGGTGTGCTCGTCGGAATAAACCAATCGGAAAAGGGTTTTACCCTTTCTGATTTACCCCTTTTGGTCCGAAATATAAGCTAAGGCAATAAGCTATAGGAATAAGCCAACACCAAAACTAGCACAAATCTAAACTGAAACGGATTAAATAAGCACTAAAAACAACTTTTACTAACTTTAAATAAGCAAACTTATAAATCAAATGATAAAAAGATGAACTTTTTAAGAAAACTTTTAAAAAGTAAATAAGCTAAACTTACAAATAAGCCAATAAGCACGAAGATCTTAAAGCTTATTCATATAGAAACTTAAGTAAACATAAAAAGTTTAACTTTTTAAGCACGAAAACATTAATGAACAACACAGATCATAAGTAATTCGCACCAAAAGTGAACCAAAATCAAAGAAAGGTAGAAAGAGATGAAAGATTAAAAGCTTAAACTTGAACTTGATTAATGAAATCAACAATACAAAAGGTTTAATCTTTGAAAGATTAAAAGAAAGAAAGATGAAAACTTAGTGAGAGAAAGTTGAGAACTTTCTCTCTCTAAAACTAGAGAGGAAAAATGAAAAGTGAAACTAAACACTAAAAACTAACTCACTCCAAAATTGTGAAGTGAAGTCCTATTTATAGGCGTTTGCTTGCGGGCTTATGAATGGGCTTTGTTCTTGGGCTTCTTTCTTCTTTAGTCTTTACGTTTCTTTAAATAAACGTTTCCGACTTTGGAATTTGAGAAGTGTCGGTGAATAATTCCAACTCGTCTTATAATCTTTTGTTTAATAGACTCGAGTTCTTCGACATATATGAATCTTCCATCTTTGGCCCTTTTCTTCGATAAATCTTCAAATAGGCACAATGACTTCAAATCTTTTGCATCTCTTGGACAATAGACTTCGTCTTGAGTCTTTTTCTTTGATAAAACCCGTGCAATCCCATGTTTTCTTCAATATTCATCCGGTTGACTCTGAAAACACAATAAACACAAAAACCACGCATAATTCCAAACAAATGATATTAAATACGTGTTTTGGTCTCGTTTTAGCCAGAAATCTTACCCTTAATATTGCTTGACAAACCCTTGATGTACTGCTTCATCTTCTTGTGATCATCAGCAAAGGCATCGGGACACAAAAGGCTCAACTCATTAAACCTCCTTGTATATGCGGTGATGTCATTGTTCCTCAAAGACAAGTGCCTTAACTCGTCCTCTAGCTGACCCAACTCTTCTTCGGGACAAAACGTTTTGGTCAAGAGTGCCTTGGTAGCAGCCCAAGTCCTCCCATTTGCTACCGCTAATCTGACAGTAGCCACCTGGTTGTTCCACCAGCTTAAGGCGTCATCGAGAAAAGTAGCAGCTGCAAACTTGACTTTATTTGCCTCTGAGCACCCGCTAATTTCAAAAGTGCTTTCGATCTTCTCCAACCATCTATGGAGTTCTAAGGCTCCGCCGGTACCACAAAACTGTGTGGGACCACATTTCATAAAACCGGCATAAGAACACTCCCTTGGGGCTTGCTGTCTTCCTGCATTTCCACCTTGATCTGGGTTTCGGTTTGCACGATCCGCCTCGAGTGCATTGGCAATCGCCTCTTGAATCATTGTGTTCACACGGTTAGCTGTCAACTTTGGAGGCATGGTGAAGTCTCAATTACACCTCTCTACAATGACAGGTAAAAATAGAAAACAAGGTAAGTATACACATCAAGATTAAGATGGATTTCTCTTTCAAGACATAATATAAGTACAACAACACATCACTACAAGGTTACTAATATTCATCAATCACATCACAAAAGAGCAAATTAAAGACTTATCGTAGATTATGAAAGGTAAACATGGATTGCATTGATAGATCAACCAAAATCTGTGACAAGTAATGCCACTACAAACATACACCAACAAACTTAAAGTCATCAAGTTTTCATCACAATACCATCATACAGGAGTCTAAAATAGTTCGATTACAACTATCAAAGATAAAATAAAATACAAGTAACTAGTCACGTGGTGATCCACACGACCTCTTGGATGGTGGTTCTTCTTCATCCTCTTCGGGCTCTTCGTCACTGTCTTCTTCTTCCTCGTCCATCTTCCTCTTCCCCTTATCACTCGGCTCACACTCAGTTACCTTCTTCGTTTCAGAAGTAGATCCAAACTCCAATGCTACCTGATTCCCTAAAGTGACACACTCACCCCAGGCGGGTGGCTGAACCATGAAATCATTAGCCTCCAGATCAGAGTCATCTACAAATCTCCAATCTTGTGGCAGGGATGCTCTAACACGGTGCTCCCAACTCTGCATCCTAGACAACCTGGCCTGATCTTCCTTAACTCGCTCAAGACTGGCACTCAGGTTTTCTATCATCGATCTCAAACTATTAATATCACTCTTATTCGCTGCTCCATCGAACTCAGCCCTTGTAGTTCTTGCCAATAACTTCTGATGTGCTCTCTCATTCTCGTCAAACCTTTTGATTACTCTAGTTTCCACCATGTACCGTTCGTACATCAGTCTATCCATCCTTCTCAAACGATTTTCAGGTTCCCAATAGTTTCTTGGCCTTGGTAAATAAACCTTCGCCACATTTTCATGAATAGAACACGATCTAGTTGCATTACTGGATTCCGCACCAAACTCATTACTTACCCGAGTAAACCCCGACACAGTCGTCAGGTAATCCTTACAAATATCCATTGGGGGACGAACTGGTTGCTGATCATATCGGCCTGTTGGAGGCACTTCGTATCCTTTCGGTGAATTTGGAGATTGAACCAAATCGGGCTCGGTCTGACCGACGACATTTGCTGGAATTCCATCGTCCACCAGATCCTCCTCCTCAGAATCCTCTCCACCATCGTCACTAACGCTGAAGTTTTCGACATCACTTTCATCACTGTCATTTGCCGGCTCTATCGATTCTTCTTGAGCTATCCATCCATTGTCACCATTTGGCGGGTTCGGCGGAAACGGTCCCCCTTCGTATCCTACGACGTATTCGTCTCCATTTCTATTAGGCGGTACCTCGGCCATTTCTGCAATAACAGAGAATTTTGGAGGGTACGTAAGATTATTATTCAATATTTATAAATACATGCATGCAAATGCAATGCAAAGGTGGCACACATGCCCAAAATGCGATAATATGATGCTCATGCATATGTAATACAAGAATTACGGTATCGAGTACTCCACGTATAATTCCAATGTTTACATATAGTAGTTCAATATTTACGTAATAAATACTCATATATTACTTCAACTCAAAGGTATACATCTATACCATCAATACTAAAAATAAACCTTACCGGAGCCATGCAGGATAGTTGTGTGCTTGGACAATTTCTCACGACACCAAAAGTTATAGTTTAGGATTTTTCAAAACGACCTAGTTCTCTATAACTTATGGCTCTGATTACCAATCTCTAACACCCCCACAAATGCTATGCACAACGGAACTACAACATTTGGGTGCTAGGCAGTCATCATCATACACAAGCTATATCAAACGACTCAAAGAGACGTAAAAGTTTAAGTATAATTTAAACATTGTTAAAACATACAAGTCAAAAGTTTTCCAAATCCCAAGATGATACAACAGAGAGTTTGCATTTGGTCCCCACTGAATCTCAACCCCAAAAGATACATTTTTGTTCACATGACAGAAAAATAATAGTGTTTCAAGTTAAATAATGGGTGGAAAACAAGTAGACCGCCAAGCCACACACAACTCCCATCCTTTGCATGCTCCATGCTATACTTCATGGATTACCTAAAACACATGCTAAATTGGGTCAAAAAATAATGTTGAGTGGAATTCATAGGTTTTAAAATCTCATTTTGAACATATGTGTTATAAAAATCATTCACGATCATTCATAGAATTGTCGATCAAACAATCTATTATCAAGGTTATGACAATTGTGTTTAAGCTCATGACACTAATCCGTTAACTCAATCACCCGCGTATAATTTACCAGCGTGATTAATATGAAACCATTGCCCCTTCTAAAGGCATTAGTTGCAATTATACCTTATTTCTTATCACAAGTTATCCGTCCGCAGGGGGTACTCAACGTACTAGCCCTCGTCTCGGATAGGGTCGTCAACCCCATAGTACTATCAATTGTATAAGCGGCTATTTTCAATCCACACAAGGATTAAACAATAGTTAATAGTTCATGAATATAGGGTCTTTTGCAACTAGGTACTCAACACAATTTAGGCAACTTTCGGGTCCAACAATAATTCATGACATATGTTCATTTTATAAAACTAGCATGCATCTCCCTCGCGGGTAAAATTTTTTTTTAAAACAGTAGTAAGCGAGGCTACAAATTCACACCTTATATATATAGAAGTAGTCGACGTTACGAATGACGATCACTGACGATGATGAGGATGCCCGTGAAATTCAACACCTAACAAGCAATAACGCGTAATGAGTCAATCTCATTTATAAAACTTTAAGTACTGTATAATATGTACATATTAGTCAATTGTGATAATTACAAACTCACGTTAAAACAAAACAAGTAGTCGTTATTAGTTTTATACGATTTATCTACGTTATTAACGTTACTACCCTTTTTACATTTTTCGCCGATACTTACCAAAAGTATGGTCTGTTTTCTATGACTTAGACCCATTTATAAAATCTAAGAAAATTCTCAAAAATACCTCATGACCTGTAGAAAACCCATTTTTTATCCCATGAAAAGTTCTCACTTTTATGGCTCGTTACTTAACACATTACTAGACGTACATTTTTGGACTGATTTTGCACATTGACCATGTTGGACTTGTTTGACCCATTTAAAATACACCATTGACCCGTTCAACACCTAAGTATAATAAAAGACTCACATATGAAGGTTTGAAACCAAAAATAAACTTTTAATTAATTACCAAACTCTATCTATGGTCCCCGGGATTTGACCAAAAACCAAACATAATTTTGGATTATGTAGGTTCTCATCTCCCGGTATACGTATTTTCAAAACATCATAACTTTTGACTCGTTAGGAGTCGTAAGCTCTTTCTTATACCAAATCAAAGATAAAACAAAGCTCTACAACTACCTTCTATATTCATGACCTTTATCTAAGCTTAAGATTTTCAAAACACCTTTATACAATCTGCCTAAAATTTACTACTTCAAAATCACCTCAACACTTGTTTCCAAACCATTTTAACACCACCTAGCCCTAACTTAATCACCCATAACCATTCCTAAACACCTTAATCAGTCCTTAAGACCTACAACATTAAATCCATCCTAAGACCCATTTACTAAAACAAACATGTAACAAGTTTAACCCACTCAAACACACTCAAAACACTAATCTAAACATAAATCCAACAACAAAACAATCAAACACCAAGATCCACCAAACACCCCCATTTGGCCGTGGGGTGTTGGTGATCAAAACACCCAAACCAAACCAATTTTGGTTACTTTAATTGATGAATTAACACAATCTAAACACAAATTAAACATGCATCATGTTTAATTACATCAAATCAAACTTTTTAAAAATCTTTTAATTTTTGGAAAATCAAGTTCATGCATGTTTGATTAAACCTTGGAATAACACTTACAAAAGGATTAGAAAGAGTGGTCTAAACTTGGAATTAATCAAAAACAAGAAAAAATTGATGTGGTGGTGGTGGTGGTGTAGTATGGCCGGCGGCCTAGAGAGAAAAGAGAGAGAGTGAGTGAAATTTTTTTTGAATGTTGTGTGGTGTGTGTGTTCCCATTTCCTTTTTGTAAATTCTTAGGGCCCTTGTGTGCAATTTAGGCATTCTTTTGGCCTTGTTTATAAACGACCTCAAATATTTGCGGGAATTGACTTACTAGTCGACTTGGAAAATTTTGCGGGAGTCGGGGGTCATCCCGAACACTCCAAAATACTTTTAGGACAATTTAAACGCACCCGGAAAGAAATAAAACGCACCCGACTCGACTTAACACGAATCGAAAGTAAAATCCTCGAGAAATTATAATATCGATAAAGCGACAATAAACATAAAAATTGGGCATCCGTCGGGATCGTAGTCGTCATCGTTCTTCTTAAATCGTCAATCGTCAAGATTACGACCTCAAACATTGGTTTCAAATAAAACGATAAAATATATAGTAAACAAAATTTCTTAAAAATTTCAAAAATAGTCGTAATTTAGGGTAAGATAAATGACCTTGGTTTCTGGGTATTACAATTTATCTCTTGGCTCTAGACTCGATTTGTGCACTTTTAGTGTTCAGAGGCTGGAGCAGATGCCACCTATTCAATATCAACTATCTCGGAGTGAGAAAGTCAATAGAAGTCATGTTGATCCCCGTGACAATAAAACAAACTTCTTTTAAGAGAAGCCTGATTCAGCTGGGGAGGGGTTGTGCATTACATCACTGGGTCCATGATGCATTGTCTTCATGATGTGTTGACCCGGTTTCTGCCTAAGTTGTATGGAGGGCTTTTTTCTTTACACCCTTTATCCTTACATTTCTTTTTCATTCTTCAACTCCTTCAATGCTTACCAAGACATCATTACTAGCACCTTGTTGTGATTGTTCCAGTGCTGGCATCAGTATTTAGTCGGCATTCAGCTTCTTTCACATTCTACTCCATCTTTCCTTAGGACTTCTAATAATCTATTGGATTGTCCCTGAGAAGATCCCTCCGGTTCTGGTTGGATCATAAGACTTAAACCTAACCACCTTTTTGACACCAATAACGTCGTGAATTAAAGATGTTGTGGGTATTTGATCGTAACCATGAGTGCTTGAGTCTTTAGATCACATTTAAATGATATTTTCTCCCCTATCTCTAATATATAAAATCTTCTGATATTAGAGATACCAAATTCGATTAAAATGTATTTTGAAAAATAGTCTTGAAAACTTTCGGGAGAAAAATGTGTCAAACTTAGCATGAATTTGGAACGCTCCCCCTCAAAAATTGATCCAACTGAATTGTCATTGTGAGGATACGATCCACATTTCGATTTTTGAGGATGGGAGATTTTGAACACACAATTTTTGAAAGATTTTGAATAATCATTGAAAAACTCTTGAAAAAATTGTGTTCAACGCTTTTCGAAAACTCTATTTCTTTTTGTGAAAAGGTTTTCCTAAAGCATAAACTTGAGTTCATAGACTTCGAATGTCTTGACAAATCCACTCAAGTGTCAGAAGATTTAACTTTTTTTGCTGAGGGTAAGTGCACTAAATCGTACACTCCCCCGTGAATACAGATCCGGGTTTCAATCTGAAAGTGATTACAAACCATTGTGTTGAGCTGAAAACGTGGAATGTTTTGTGACAAGCTCAACCCAAGCTAGATTGCTCTACCCGTTGTTGGAAAAATTGTCCAAAATAGACATTTTCCTTTATTAATAGTAGAAATGACATGTTTTGAAAAATATTTACAACTTTCATTCGAGCTTTATGTACACACCCGTTTCGTTATTGAGCAACATTTATAGGTACATCCATATTATCGATATTGAAAGACATGTCGAGAAGAATATTTTTGGATTTTGAAAGATTTTTAATTTTGTGTTTTGCTTTTATGTGTTTTATATTTTTGTATTTTGCTTTTTTAAAGATATTTACAAGTAGATGTTTTATAGATGAATCAAGCAGGCTTCTTTGCCAGAATCTCCAGTTCTGCTGGAGTCAAACATCTCATACCAATTTGCCTAACTAGGTACGCAAACCTCTCTTTCGAAAGAGCTTTTGTAAACAAGTCAGCTAATTGGTAATTAGTTCCAACAAAGTATAGTTCAACAATACCCCTTTCAACTTGTTCCTTAATGAAGTGATATCTGACATCAATGTGCTTCGTGCGGGAATGCTATACCGGATTGCAGGAGATGGCTATGGCGGACTTTGAGTCACAATACATAGGTACTTTATCAAATTGGAAGCCATAATCCGTGAGTTGTGTCCTCATCCAAAGAACTTGAGCACACAACGCAGATAGAGACACATACTCCGCTTCGACTGATGACAATGATGTGCAATCCTGATTCTTGGAAGACCATCCCACAAGCTTATCTTGACCTAGAAATTTTCCACCACCAGAAGTAATTTTTCGTGTATCAAGACACCCTGGATGATCAGAATCTGAATAGGCTGTTAGAAAGAAACCAATTTCCCTCGGATACCAGAGTCCCAAATGAATGGTATTCTTTAGATACCGAAAGATCCGTTTAACCTGCTTGAGGTGCTTTTCATTGGGGTCGTGCTTGATATCGTTCACAATAACACGTAGCATGTGATATATATGGTCGGCTTGTTTTTAAGTACATGAGGGAGTCGATCATGGAACGATATTTCGTTTGATCTATGGCATCTCCCTCCAAATCAGCATCTAGGGATGTGGTTGATAATGGTGTCCTAACGAGGTCACATGAGGTCATACCATGCTTTTTGATTATCTCTTGATAATACATAGCTTGGTTAATAAATATACCAGTTGGGGATTGGTGAACTTGAATTTCTAAAAAGAATTTTAGTTCGCCCATCATTGACATTTCAAATTTGTTGTGCATTAGTTTTCAAACAATTCAGAAAGGTTTGGGTTTGTAGACCCGAAAATAGTATCATCAACGTAAATCTGCACAAGCAAAATGTCATCCCCATATTTATAGGTGAACAAAGTTAGATCAATGGAACCTTTTGAGAAACCTTTGGATACCAGAAATTTCGAGAGCTCGTTTTACCACGCCCTTGGAGCATGCTTGAGTCCATAAAGTGCTTTGTGGAGACGATACACCTTGTCAGGATAAAGAGGATTGACGAATCCTTCTGGCTGTGTGACATAGACTTCTTCCTTCAAAGGACCGTTAAGAAACGCTGTCTTTACGTCCATTTGATACACGATAAATCCCTTATATGCAGCATAAGCAATGAAAATCCTAACCACTTCCATTCAAGTTACTGGTGCAAATGATTCTTCAAAATCAATACCCTCTTTCTGGCCATACCCTTTAGCCACTAGCCTTGCTTTATTCTTGATGATTATGTTTTCTTCATCCCTCTTGTTTTTACAGACCCATCGAAGATTTAATGGAATTACATCGTATGGTCTGTCAACAAGTTCCCAGACTTTAAGTCTTTCAAACTGAAGAAGTTCATCTTGCATCGATTTAATCCAAGCATGATCAACCATGGCTTATTTGATGTTTTTCGGTTCAACTGTACTGACGGCGAGTGCGAACATATAAACATCGCCATCGGTTTCAAGCTGTCGTCTTGTACGAACGGGATGTGAAGGGTTTCCAATTACTTGACCCAAAGGATGATCTCGGGTCCAATGATGTGTTGAAGGATGTCGTTGGTAAAAGGTATCCATATTTGACGGATCAACATGGCGAGTAGAAGACTCTCCAATTTCGTGTACCGGTGTACCGAATGGGTTGATAAATTCGTCTTCGTCATTTAATGCATTGTATGCTTGATTTGTGTTCTCTGGAGCAATGACAGTATGTGTGGATGTTGTAGGAGCGGTTGTTGATGTGATATTCTAAGGAGGTAAATCTGCAGCGACCCGTGTTGAAGTAGATAGAGTTGTATCCTTTTGTTGACGATGATTGGTATCATCATTCTTATCATGAGGGACAGCGGAAGGCTTCGATACAACATGTTTCTCCCCCGTGAAATATTCATCAAACATTGGTCCATATAACATTTCCAAATCTTCAATGGTCGTGTTGACTGTCATATCTGCTCTTGGAACATTTCCTTGAACCAGCTTTGAACTTGACAGTTCATTGCTGTAGTCTTGAGTTCCGAGTTCCGTTCGGTTGTGCACAGAAGTCTTGTGTCGTTGTGGATCGGGACTTAAACTGTTTTGTTCAAGTGCCATTTCTTGTAATTCATCAAATCCGATATGAATAGTCTCGATTATCAATTTTGTTCTCTTGTTGAACACTTTATATCCCTTAGATTGAGTTGATATCCCACTAGAATGCATGCATCACCTTTCTCTTTCAACTTGTCCAGATTTTCACCATCTCGAATAATGTAGCACGTACATACAAAAACATGAAGGTGTTTGAGTGAGGGTTTTCGATCATGAAATTATGTGATATGGTGTCTTTTCGTGTCTTGGGATAATTAAGGATCGGTTTTGTGTGTAGCATGCGGTTGACATGGCTTCGTCCCAAAGGAATAGTGGAAGTTTTGAAGCGGATAATAATGTTCGAGCAGCCACAACTAAATTACGGTTTCGTCTTTCAACAAAGCCGTTTTGTTCGGGTGTTCGAGCAATAGATGTTTCATGTTCAATCCCTTCGGCTTCAAAATAATTCTTCAGAGTTGAATTCAAGAATTATGTGCCTCTGTCACTACGTACCACTTTTACTTGAGCTTGAAGACCACGTTGTATCAACTTAAGAAAGTGAATGAGAACCTCGAGTGTTTCATCCTTGGACCTCAAAAAGTGAGTCCATGTGTACCTTGAGTAGTCATCGATAATTACCATAACGTATTTCTTCTCATTGATACTTTGAACACACATGGGTCCACACAAATCAATATGAAGAAGATCTAACCGTCTTTTTGAGCTTGATGTAGTCTTTGTAACACCCCCAAATTACCACGCAGCGGAATACCACTTTGGGGCGCTACTCATAGCACATCGCACACAATCATAGACAACGACCTCAAAAGAGACGTTAAAATAATATACAGTCTTGTCTAAAAAGTTTCCCATCCCAATATATATATAAAATCAGAGTAGCGTTGTCCCAAAAACCGTTACCATTCACAATACACTAAATGCTTAAAAGCAGTTTATTCATTTCAAAGGATGGAAAAGTAAACAAAGATTTAGACAAGTAAGCACCAACTTCCTTCTCGCATGCTCCGCTGCTATCCATCTTGATTACCTGAAATACATGTGAAAAATCATCAACACAAAGGTTGAACAAGTCTATAAGTTTTACAAATCCTTTTGAACACAAGCAAAGATTATAAGTTTGTGGCATACTTGAAGGCAACAAACATCGAATTTGCATCAACAATAATAATTGTATATAGCATAAATTGCATCAAGCTCATGGAACCGAGCCCTTAGATACTCCCATATCAGTCTAATAAGACGAGAGATTTATTAATAGTCATTACCTCCAGATTATTGGTACATTGCCGTATACCTGACTTCTCAATACAATATGTTCAAACAGTGTGGAGGTCGGGCCTAAGCTTCTGTGACAAGTCCACACAAACTGAACCGGGGAGGCTTCCCCCATAGATCTAATAATTGTACTAGCGGTTAACCCATCATAGGTTAATTAACGGTCTATAATTGAGGATTTAACAAAGGCAATCACCTAATGCAATTTAAAGGCAACCACGACTCCATTCATAGAGGGACAAACATACCATAAAAGACTTGTGTTCCAAGTTTATGAAAAACATGTATTCCCCTCGCGGGTTTAAAAACCATTTGCAAAATAGTGTAAAAGCGAGGCTATATACTTACCTTAGATACTACACAAAGCTAGTAGTAGTAGTGATCGCCGAAGTGATGATGCCTCCCAAATATACACATCAAAAGCCGCCACCTAACAAATAAGGTGAGCGCTTAGTCACATACTTAAGTATTTCAAAACATACTTAATATAATAAAACCAATTACTCAAAATAGTATGTACATAGACATGACCAATCAATGCAAGTGATTTCCTTCTAAACCCCACAACATGTACTAGCTTTCCAAGACTAGCACCTTCGATATTGATCCATCTCAAGATGCCAAATCAATACGGTTCAAGTACCCTAAATGGGTCTCCAATCTCAGAATATAAACCCACACATAAGAGTTATATCCTTTTAGAACTTTGAGAAGCTAATAGTTTAGCCTCTCGCCTCAAACTATGATGCGAGGTTAAGTACCTCCTAAAAATACTCAGCCGGTACTTACCAAAAGTACACGCTGACTTACCATACCTAATAAACTCCGTCTTCGACGAAACTTTTTGACAACCTCACTTATAATCTATGTAAGACTCAGTTTAAATTTCATTCAATAATTCACATTTTAGAACCACCTGCTCGACAAATCTTTAGACTTTAAAAACCGGATAGTTTTGCACACTTGCATCAAAAAACCATTTTGACCTTGTTAAACATTTCCATTTATAGAATCGCCACTTGATTTTGAAAATAGACTCAAAATGCTAAGTTTAGAACCCAACAACAGCCTTTGATCAGTTTTAAAACTCAACTTATAGTCCCCAAGATTCGATCCAAATATCGACAACAATTTCGTATTGTATTAATACTCGTCTGCCGGTACATGAGTAATCAAACTAGCATAACTTTTGACTCGTTTGGAGTTAAAAGCTCTATCTTATATCGAAACGAGCGTCTCGACGACTACTACAACAATATCCAATAATATCAACACCTAACCAATACCTACTGTTCGAAAATAGCCTTAAACTTACTGATGTAAATCACCTCTTTAAGAATCATAACAAAACCATTTTTGACCATTTTTATCAACATCTAACCTTCAATTAACCTATATTAATCATCTACAACAACTCCTAATCCTTAGATTCACTTGCATGATCACATCCATTAAATCAAAATTAAAAAATGCATGCACTCAAAAATACAAAATTGTTATAATAATAATAACATAAACAAGGAATCTTACCACCATTAAAATGGATTAAAACTCATGTTCTTCATCAAAAATCTTTGAAAAACAAAAGTACTTGCATGTTAATAAAAATCATACCATAAGAATCACCATTGAATTTCAAACATGGGACTTCTTTTAGATTTTCTTGGATCATAATAAAAACTGATGATCAAACGGGTGTTTGTTGTGTGGAGGTTACGACAACAAGAGAAAGGGAGGAAGAAAGAATAATTTTTGGTGGTTTATTTGTATGTGTGTGAAAATTAGAGCTTTTTATATGGTGGGGAAGGGTAAAAGTTGCAATATTGGCATTCTTTTGGACCAAGTTGTAAATATTATTTTAAAAGCAGGAAATGACTGCCAGTCAATTTTAAAAATATTTACGAGAATCGGGTTTCGTCCCGGGTTCATAAAAATATAAATCTCGTTTGTTAAATCGATCGTTTTAATAAATAAACGCACACAAAACGAAATAATAAAGTATGACTCGACTTAATACGTAATGAAATAGAAATTTCAGAAATATCAAATATCGAAATAATCGATACTAAAATATAATATTTGGGCATCCATTGGCATCACGATCACTATTAGTACTCTTCATTTGTCACAACAATTAATTATAGTCACACATTACCGGTTTCAACTAAAACCGTCAAATATAATAATACTCATCATTACTTAGAAATAAAAAAATGTTACATAGTTAGGATAAAATAATGACGTCAAGTTTGGGTTATTACATTCTCACCTCCTTAAGGGAGCGACGTCTCGACGCTTGACATACCTCATACTCGTATTGCGCTCTACTAGGAAAGATGAGGGCGCTTATTCTCAAAGAAGTCTACACGTTCCCACGTGAATCTCGATACACGTCTTGAATTACATCGCACCTTCGTAAAGGAAAACTTACTCGGTCTCAAACGCTTAACCTCTCGATCGAAGATCTCCACTGGTTCTTCTACAAAACCCAACTTGTCGTCAAGTTGTATCCCACCTAAAGTGATGAATAAATCCTTATCCACCAGACACTCCTTCAAGCTCGACACACGGAAATTTTATGAATTACACGAAGCTCATTCTACGACAAGAGTATATGACAGGATTTCGAGTAAGTCTAGGCAAAAGGAAGGTTTCAAATTAAAGGATATCCATTGTCCGGATAGCCATGGACGCATATAAAAAAGAAATAGCAAGAAAATATTTTCGTCATCGGAGTGTGCTCATGCTCGGATCCATACTTAAAAGATAATACAAAGACACCATCTCACTTTCGCCAATTCGCATTCAAAGTCTCAATAAACATCGTCATTGAAAGTCAAAAAGATATTACATGGTACGTGTTCTCCATGATCGGACGTCATTGGACAATGCCGTCTCAAGTTCTCACAACTTACGTTCATTAGAGTAGATCACATACCACATAAGTACATAAAAAGAAAAGGTCGAACATAAACATCAATTATAGATCTTCATCATTGATCATCGAGAAAACCTTGAACGAACCCTTGATAATATAACTTGGTTTCCAGAGTCTTTCCACTTGCGGTGTCGGCTACAACATACTCCTCGAGTGATAACGAATTTATTAATTCCAATCATTAAGAAATTCGGTCAATTGGCGAAGATTCACAACATATCGGCATACCATTAACTTCTGCTTCAGTGTTCATCATACAAAGGCATCCTTCTACTTCATCATTCATCATAAAGAGGCGTTCTAATAGTTTCTACTTCAGTGCTCAAGGTGATGCATCATATTCTTCGCTTAGTTCATTATACTAGCCCTCAAGAGTTTCG